>OU824202.1:1175190-1656654 GCA_917499995.1 Ichneumon xanthorius | reverse complement strand
ATCAAGTATCTCTAGAAAACTTGGTGGTGCAGTCTGAAATCGATGACAGAAGTGACTGTAAAGAACACGTCGAGATATCCAATAGAGGCGGAGATAATCTTAATTCGGTAGATGAAATTGTCAAAGCGGAAACTGCGGAATTAATATTGGAACCTGCTACGTCCTCAACAGTTTGGTGGTCGGACCGTCGAAGTTTGCCGCATGATCTAAATCATGGTGTTATTTTGCCGGCCCGTACTGCAGTATTGCCTAAAGAAATCACGGAGAAAGCATCCGTGCTTGCTGCGAAGTTGTACAACTTGTCAGAGATCCCTCGCAAAACCGTAGGTTTGATTGTGAATGACGTTTCAGAATTTGTAAGAGACCTGATGCAATCTGTTGAAGAAAAAGTTGCAGAGAACATTCAGCAATCTGTAGATAATGTTACTGATTTGGCGGGACTCCGTGATATAATACAGGGTTTTTCGAATCCATTTAAGAACTTGCAATCGGAGTGGCATTTGATTAAATACTTTTCGGACAAGGGCACGTATATTCCACCTGAGCCATACGTAATAGGTGAAAGGGCAGAATTTAGAGTAAAAGATGGTATACCAACGGCAGTAAATGTTAAAGTCACAGCTGAGTTTATTCCAATTCGAAAAGTTCTCAAACAATTTTTTGAATTGCCGCATGTACTTCTCGAAACATTGGATTATTTGAAAGAACTGCAGTCAAACTCTGAAATAGTCTCCAATTTTGTTCAAGGGTCACTTTGGAAAAAGAAAATGTCTTCATTTGGCGAGAAAACTGTTCTTCCGTTGTTTCTTTATTTTGACGACTATGAAAATAACAACCCGCTCGGTAGTCACAAAGGAATAGGTAAATGCGGAGCGGTATATTTGACAGTTCCATGTTTACCCCCGACCTTCCAGTCAAAGCTCGAAAATATTTTTCTATTCGCTCTGTTCAATTCACTAGATCGCGACGTGTTTGAGAACAAAATTATATTTTCGAAGGTTATAGAAGAGCTCAACTTTTTACAGGAACATGGTATAGAGATTGCATGTCCAAACGGGAATTTCCTATTATTTTTCGAGTTAGGATTAATAATTGGTGATAATTTGGGTATTCACTCGATCCTTGGATTTGTCGAAGGCTTCAGAGCTAATTACTTCTGCCGATTTTGTTTGACGCATCGAAGCCAAATAAATGAAGTAATTCGTGAGGAGCAAACCAAATTACGTGACAAGGCAAATTATGAAGATGCTGTACAGATGGAGGACGTAGCGAAAACCGGAATAAAGGAAACTTGCGTTTTTCACGAAGTTAATAACTTTCACGTTACGGAAAATGTAGGAGTGGATGTGATGCACGATCTACTAGAAGGCATATGTCCGTACGACATAAGCAAAATATTGCGTCACTTTATTTACGATCGTAAGCTCTTTTCCCTCGAAGAACTGAACGATCGCGTACAGGCATTTAACTATGGTCCCGGTCAGAGCAACAATAAGCCGGCTGAGATTTTGCAAGGTCATCTCAAAGAAAAAAGCCGATTAGCAATGTCTTCTTCCGAGATGCTAAACTTCGTAAGGCATATATGTATGATTCTTCGCGGCGTAGTACCCGACGACAATAATCACTGGCAACTCTTGAAATTGTTGAAGATCATTGTAGAAATCGTGGCTAGTTCCTCAGTACTTGCTGGTACGCATGAATATTTGCGAGTAATAATTACTGAATATTTAGAGACAATCAACAAGGTTTTTCCTCATTCGATGAGACCAAAACACCATTTCCTTCTGCACTACCCGCGAATAATGGAAATGGTGGGTGTGCTATGGAAAATTTGTTCCATTCGATTCGAGAGTAAACATAAAGAAGGAAAATTAATAGCCAAAACTGCGATTAGTCGAGTAAATGTGTGTCGTACCATTGCCTTAAGGGAGCAGCTGCGTGTTAATTATCGCTTTCTATGTAAGAATACTTCGGAGCCTCACTATACGATAGGTTCATCACAACAAGTAACGCAAACATTAACTTTGCCTTGTGTTAAACAATGGCAAGAGCGATTGGCTGGAACGTTGTATACCGCCTGTGAAATCAAGTACTTGGGACATAGGATCGTTCGAAATAGTGTTGTGCATATTCCAGCGGAAATCAAGCCATCCTTTTATCTCATTCAAGAAATCTTGGTGGATAATAAGAACACATTTGTGTTAATTGCGAAGAAAATGTGCGACTGTATATTCGATGGCCATACAGAGTCATATAAAGTACATGACTTAAACAACTTTGATTGGGAATGTCTGTCCCTCGAAGATTTAAAAAGCTGCAATGTTTCCCAGCTGAACAGACTCAGCGATGGCTATTTTTATGTAACGAAACGGTGGACGTAAAAATAAATATGTTATATACAAAAATGCTTGTGGAAATTGTTATTCCTTCAGAAACCTTCATTTTCTTGTCTCCGAATAATTAATGAATAATTAATGAATAAGTCTTAAGTAAGAAAAAAAACGACGCCTTTAATTATGCTCATTAGTCTTATGTCGTTATTTATTGCTACGTTATTTAATAAGTATGGCATTTTTCTGGTTACCATACGTAGAAGAATCCTGCACAGTATTAGAATATAACCTAAACGCACGCGTGAACATATGAATAGCCGTGTGCTGAATTTGACCATACGAGATGGTTATTTTCGTAGAATCTACGGCGACCTGAGTACAAAATGTATGGAGACTATTTCCATACTACATTGTACTCACGTATAATTCATTTTCACTCTACAGTATGGGGAGAATCCCTAAACTGCCGGAATATGTTCACTTTGCTATGCTGTTTGGAGTTTTCTCCCATATTTTTATAGGGACCATAACCGAAAAATTCTCTCCGTGGCATATACGTAATTCAATCTTCTTCGCCTTCTAATCAATATGTCCCGGGCGCGTATATAATCCAATTAATGACACAATCACAGCTGAAGCTGTCAATCACGAAATTCCACGACTGCGCTTGTCACATTGGCGCTAGTGTGTCATTTATTTTATTTTTTAAATCAGAGTATATCGATTGAAATTCTTACATAAAGCTGAAATGATGTTCGGTTTAGATACAAATTTTTTGTCAACGGGAAATGATTAATACCTACTGTGACGTGGTGCGTCACAAGTCTTCCCCAACGTGGCTCGACGTCCCACCACTCACCTAGGGAATAAATTAGAATTAACACATGTAATTTAAGCATCGACGCTACACATTGTTAACCCCCTTCCCCTGACTTACCCTTAGTCCCTGCCACCCTGTCAGTCCTTTGACTCACTCAACACAGCCATCGCCCTCCACTGAGGACCCGTCGAAGACCCATCGAAGACCCGTCGCAGACTCACCGCAGACCATCAAGAACCATCGCAGACCGTCGAAGATCGTCGAAGCCCATCACAGACCACCGCAGACCACCGAAGACCTCATCGCCGACCAGATTGACCCTGTCAGGCCCAGAACGATTCTACAAGAATTGACAACCGTCAGCAACAAAAATCCTGATGCGGCATTCCGGCACTAACCTACAAAAATATCCGACAAACCGCTGCACTGCCAAAACATCGCCGTCCGTCCCTTGAAGGCCGCAGCGACGAAGATTCCACTCGACTGACCCGTCCTGGACAGTCCGAAACCCGACGACACACTCTCGGCTCGAAATTACGAGTGTAAACCGACGAGCTGTGTCGTGCGGGCAAACACCGTGAAATTACACCTGAACTGTCAGATGCGATAGTTCCCCAGCCCACCGCGAGGGATCAGCATCTCTCGGCGTCGAGAATTGCTCGGCAATCGATAGAAGAATCGATGTCGATGGATGCGCGCGCCGAGCGTCGCGACAGGCCTTCCGTCGCGACGAATATTCGCAATCGGCCGCAGCCAATTACAACGCCCACCGTCAGCTAGTCCCGAGATTGACCAATTGATTTTCGCCAAAAAATTCGCAACTTGCAAGACCGACCCTAAGGTCGGAGAAGAAGCCGGAAGCGGCGAGGCCGTCTTCACTTCGAGCCACGAGGAGCGATTGAGCGAACGTGTGTGTGATAACAGAAAAATTGTAAGAGCGAAATCCTTGGAATTTATATCGACCCGGAAAGCCCACGTTATAATCAGACCCCACTCCTGGAGAGTACCGACCCGAGGCGATAAAACGGACACGAATTGGACCAAATTTTGGATTATATAATGACTCGGAATACCAAAGGAATATTGGAAAGGATTTTGTTCGGAGGAAATAATTGTAACCGACAAAAAGTGCGAAAGACCGGTTGAGTGAGTACGTCTTGAGTTTCCCTTCCCCCATTTACCCCCAAATTGATTGCCCCATTTCCCAGATCCCCCCTGAAAATTCATTGTCACCCCCTTTTTACAATTGTATTGATTTTTGCTTGTGCTTTTTTGACCGTCGATCACCGGCTGCCACGTGCGCCGGCATTTTTCTCGATTTCTCGTTGTGCGCGTGAGTGGTGGCGATCGCGGAAATTTACAGCGTGCGATCCCGTACAGTTAATAACCCCACATCCAAGAGACTCATAAATTGCTCATTTTCTCTATTTTTTTGTAATCATTGGAGTTTTGCTATTATTTTTTTTGTGTCGAGGTAATATTATAAAGAAGCCCTGGACAGTGCCTACGGCCTGAGAAGTCTCATCCCCCTCCCTCCCCCATTCCCGTTAGCCGAGTGCTGTGAAAGACAATATATTTCTTTTTTTTTGTGTCCGATTAAACAAATCGAGAGTTCCGGTGCTACACCGTTGCAGTAGCTGGCGCCCAATAAAATAGTTAACGTTTTGATTTACTTCTCTCTTTTTGATATTTTTTTCTGAGTTTTGGCAAAGTAAGACCAATATTGTGTAGAATATTCACCGGCCAGCCCCCCCCCCCCCCCCTCCTCCCTGCGATTGACCCGTACGAATTCTCGTCCCAGCGATTATTAAGGAATTTGGCATTTCCGTACGTTTTGTTATTATTTTTGATTCTCTTATTTTTCCCTGCGCATTTATTACTTCTTCGACCTTCGTATTTTGCCCTGCGTATTAATTATTTTTCGACCTCCGTATTTTTCCTTGCGTATCAATTATTTTTCTATTTTCTTATTTCCCCCGCGTATTGATTATTTCTTTTTTGTTATTTTTGAACTTTTCGCCCCGTTCTCTCGTATTTTTCATTGGTTATTATAATTGTTATTGCGACCCCTTTTCTTTCGTTTGGATTATTATTGAGATTGTTCCTTTTTTTTTGTTGTTTATCATTCACCGAACAAGTTATTATGAAAAGTTATTTTTCCACGTTTTCTACACAAAATTTTGGTGTGTTATTTCCCCCTTTTCCCTCGCCCTAGATTTCCCGGATTGTCCCGATTTTCAAATTAAAGAGAATAGAGTATCATCACACTACTAAAAAAAATGTATCCGTTTTTGTTACCGACTGGACCCAGGTTAAACAAAGAGGAAGAAGTGTCTATCACCTTAAGGACATGTGAAACAACTTAGTCGGTAACCAAAATCTGTAATGAATGCGATTCAGAGACTGTAGACTTTTCGGGAAAAAGTTAAGCATCAGCGGATGTACAATTTAATACCGCGTCCGATGATGCTTCCGTTTTATCCGAAACGTCAACCGGTTTTAAATGGCATGGCTTCGAAAAATGCATCCATCTCTCTCGCACTTATATGTCAAAGGGTACATCTATCACACGGCATTAAATACGCTGAATAAATTTCGAAACATTATATTTTTTATTATATATTTATTATATATTTATATTATTTATTATATATTTTCTGATATACTATAATAAATTCGACTCGATGTTACATCGTTTTTTTTCACATCGTAACCGAAAGCGTTGTGATCCAAAAGTTAGTCATCCTCTTCATTTTCAATGCATAGACGATAGTTCGGTATTTGGGCCAATTCCCGTCTCGTTAAAAAGGCATAAAATTTTACTTGTGCAGCCTCATAGACGTGTAACTCGAAAGATGACAGACCCTGAATGTTCATACGCCGGATTACATTTCGGGCCGTTGCTCTCGAGGAATCAATCGTTACAACCTGGTACAACACATACAAATCATTTATCAAATTTAAATTATTAGAGTTTGGTCAAAAAGAATACATTTCTGACAGTAGCAAGGTTTTCAAACATCTCCGGCTTATCCCACACAACTGTATAGTGTAATCCGACTCCATTGGACACGATAAAACCATACGCCAGTCTAGATCGTATAGTTTTTAATCCAATCCGATCCAAAACATATCCAACTACACTAAAAATTAAATGTTGTCTAATGAGTAAGGTTATTCTACGACCGTCCAATGTAATAGAGGTAATCCATAAGATTATAGCTTTACGAAATGACGAGAGACGAACACCGTAATGAATATTTACCTTCGGGATTGTCCTTCTTGGGTTAACGTGTATGGGCTATTTTTTCTGAAGTCAATTGCAATAAGCGGCATCCTGAATTTCTTTCTTTTACCCTGACAGAACCTTCTGCTCTTTCTATATACATAAAAAAACATGCGCGCATTGCTTCGTCACTGTTTAAGATTACTTTCAAAACATTTCGCGAGCAAGTGTGATAGCTTGTTAAACAAGTGTGTTAGCTTGCGCAAGACGCTAGCTAACATATGTATTTCTCGACGTTTTAGAATATTACCTATTGTAAATAGTACACCGACACTGAAGTTTCAATTTTATATATATATATATATATATATATATATATAATTTTTTTTTAACGAAACGGTTTCCTTTATGAGGAAGCAAAATATATCCCGGGCCCTTATTAGCAAACATTAACAAACAGTAAGTAATTAATTACATTATGTATTCCATGTATACAATCAATTGGTAAAAAAAGCAAATGTATCAAAATTTATGAGGATATTACGAACTTATGTATTTTGTTTATTGTATTTAACAATTAACAACTTGTTAATTATTAATATTATTATTGTAATTTTTTTTTACAAATCAGTGTTTTCTTCGTTTTTTAGCAGCAGCCTCGCCGTCGGGATGCGCCTCCTCACTACGATCGACGGAAGTCGCATTATCGCCAACAATTCTGAGAAATATAGATATACATATATATATATATATATAGAAATATTGTTGGAAAATTGTTGGAGAATAAGCTACCATTTAACGTGGATGAAGATAAAACATTTACATGATGTCAGGTGGGATCCTACCAGTCCGGATTGCCAGCTCGACCCTTTCCGCTTCAGCTGCCAATATGGTATCCCAACCGTCAGATTCTATAATTACAAAAAATGTAATCTATGAATACAGATAACTATATATAAATACATTTCATTTCAATCAACTTACGATTAAAAAATCCTTCCATCGTGTCCCCGACCTTCATTGATGCTACACCGTTCATGCTAACCGTGCTGGTCTATTGAAGCTGTCAAATGAATATAACAAAATATTCATCTGGCGTTAATACATTCGCTTGTTTATTACTATAAATTCGGGCAGCTTCAACATGAACAGTGTAATCACAAGCCAGGACAAATGAATCATAGATGAATACTTTCACAGTTAGTCAACTTGAATGAGATTTATGTACATTTTGATATCGATATTCCCAGTTTTATTTCTTGTAATAATTTTAGATTTTGATGGATGGGATATCACATCGATACCTTTGAATTGAATATTACAAAACATTATAAAGAAATTACTAAAATAAAAAAATCGAACACTTAAAATCGCTCGAATATTTGCCATTCTAACCGGTGAGGTGGATTTAATTGAAATATTCATCCGGAGTTGCACTGTCCGCCTATTCTGTTGTACGGGAAGTATACACACTATAGTAAGGTATATCATGTAACATCAGAATTTTTTTTTTTAACAGTTACGAAGCGATGAATATTACTAAAAAATAACGATGAAGGTGTACTACTACAATCTGCATAGTTTACTATGCAAATTACGAATGTTTATATATAATCTAATATAATTATTTATATATCTATAATATATTTATAATATAGTTATCCAGAACTGCCCGATAATACCAACGATAAAAAAACGAAGAATAAACTGATTTGTAAAAAAAATTACAATAATAATAATAATATTACGAATTTGAATGTCGTCCTTTTCGAACGGACATTGTCATATTTGTCGATTGTGAGTTCGGGCAAACCAAAAAATACCAAAAAGCACCGGGTGACACCAAAAAACTTGGATGTCATATCGGTTTCGAACTGACTTTGATCTCAAATTTTGGCGAAAATATCCAATTCGCAACGGTTTAATTGTCATATTCGTTGGTTGTGAACTCGGGCGAACCAAAAAATACCAAAAACCACCGGGTGACACCAAAAAACTTGGATGTCATATCGGTTTCGAACTCACTTTGATCTCAAATTTTTGCGAAAATATCCAATCCGCAACGGTTTAATTGTCATATTCGTCGATTGTGAGCTCGGGCAAACGAAAAAATACCAAAAACTACAGAGTGACACAAAAAAATTTGGATGTCATGTCGGTTTCGAACACACTTTGATCTCAAATTTTTGCGAAAATATCCAATTCGCAACGGTTTAATTGTCATATTCGTCGATTGTGAGCTCGGGCGAACCAAAAAATACCAAAAACTACCGGGTAACACCAAAAAATTTGGATGTCATGTCGGTTTCGAACACACTTTGAGCTCAAATTTTGGCGAAAATACCCAATCCCCAACGATTTAACTGCTACATTCGTCGTTTGTGAGCTCGGGCAAACTCGAAAACACAAAAAATTCGAAGAAAATCGAATGTAAATTATAGCGAATTATTATATATACTAGCGATCGGGCGCTTCGCGCCCGAGGCTAGGTTACTTTATTTTAATTTAATTTAATGTGGTTAAATTATCCGTAAAGATACGCGACTTCCGGTTTCGAGAATCTACGATTTTGAATCGGTAGTGACGTTATCTACGAGATGAATGGGATACGTAACTTCCGGTTTAGAGACTCAAATTTTTCGACTGGCAGTGACGTTGTATACGGGATACGTGACTTCTGGTTTCGAGAATATACGATTTTCGACCAACAGTGACGTCATCTGCGGGATACGTCATTTCCGGTGCAGAAAATCAAATTACCCCATTTTGCCCCACGTCGATAGGACTTTTCATATCCCCATTTTGCCCCACGTCGATAAGACATTTCATATCCCCATTTTGCCCCGGTTTTCGCCGGTTATTGGCCCCCATGAATGGATTTATTTGATAATTTTTGGGTACCCCGTTTTTCCTCGAGTCGATATGACATTTAATGTCCCCATGTTGCCCCATGTCCCCGTTTTGCCTCGGTCTCCCCTATAGGGGAGAACGAGGCAAAAATTATGTAATTTTCCCCACTGATGACGAATTTCCACATTATTTTACTCCTAGGGCGATACATAAACTCGCGTTGAACATAATATAAAAATGTTCACAAAACTTCAAAAATTTCAAAACCTCAGCAAATTTGAGCGGTTAGATCAATTTTCACCAAATTTAATACCAAACATTATACAGTATTAGTCCGTTCCCGTATCAAATTTTAGCTCGATACCTCCATATTTACTCGAATTAGATCATTTTAAATAATTTTCCAAAAAAATCAAAATTTCATCAAATCGGACCGCTTGGATAGATTTTGGCCAAATTCAATACCAAAAAACAGGGTGTCGCTGAAGTTGGAAAAAACACATAAATGCCGAATTATTTTTTTTTCAGCATATCCGGTAAAAAATACATTCAATAGAGTATTCCCGTGTAGTCGGATACACACGCTTGAACACATGAACATATTTCACGAGTAATACGCCATGATAACTAAAAACCAAAATGCCGCCGGACATTCAATCCATCTTAGAGCGAATATTTTCAAATTAAGACATTCGGTAGCGGTTCGACATTCGTAGCGGGATTTGACCCGTATTGCGCCCGAAACACGAAAAACAGGGTGTTGCCGAAGTTGGAAAAAACACATAAATGCCGAAAAAAAAGATTTTTTAAGTACCAGAGGAAAAAAATGCACCCAGTAGAGTGTTCTCAGCTACTCGCATATACACGAGTGCATAAATGGACAGATTTCGCGCGCAATTTGTCTCCAGAGACGAAGGAGCAAAAAAAATTCCAACTTTGAGAGCAAATATTTTCGGATTTGTACATTTGGCAACTGTTTGGAACTTATATTCGTCGTTCCCTAGACGGACGGTACTTGAAAATGCAATAAATATAGGAGTCACAAAAACGTATTAACTTTATTATATATATATATGATATATAATATTATAATATAATTATTTATATATCTATTTTTATAATTTATGATATAATTATCCAGAACTGCCCGATAATACCAACGAATTTGAATGTTGTCCTTTTCGAACGGACATTGTCATGTTTGTCGATTGTGAGTTCGAGCGAACCAAAAAATAGCAAAAACCACCGGGTGACACCAAAAAACTTGGATGTCATGTCGGTTTCGAACTCACTTTGATCTCAAATTTTGGCGGAAATATCCAATCCGCAACGGTTTAATTGTCAGATTCGTCGATTGTGAGCTCGGGCGAACCAAAAAATACCAAAAACTACCGGGTGACACCAAAAAACTTGGATGTCATGTCGGTTTCGAACTCACTTTGATCTCAAATTTTTGCGGAAATATCCAATCCGCAACGGTTTAATTGTCAGATTCGTCGATTGTGAGCTCGGGCGAACCAAAAAATACCAAAAACTACTGGGTGACACCAAAAAACTTGGATGTTATGTCGGTTTCGAACTCACTTTGATCTCAAATTTTGACGAAGATATCTAATCCGCAACCGTTTAATTGCTATATTCGTCGTTTATGAGCTCGGGCAAACTCGAAAACACAAAAAATTCGAAGAAAATCGAATGTAGATTATAGCGAATTATTATATATAATAATATATATATATATATATATATATATATATATATATAATAATTATTATATATAATAAAATTAATAAGTTTTCGTGACACCTATATTTTTTTTGCATTTTCGTGTACCGTCCGACTGGGGAACAACGAATATGAGTGCCAGACCGTTGCCAAATGTACCAATCCGAAAATATTTGCCCTCAAAGTTGGAAAAAAAATTCGATTTTCGCCTCTCCAGACAAATTGCTCGCGATATATGTCAATTTTTGCACTCGTGTGTGTGCGACTACACGCGAGCACACTATTGGATGCATTTTTTTCCCGCATGTGCTGCAAAATTTTGTTTTTTCGCCATTTATGTGCTTTTTCCAACTTCGGCGACACCCTGTATTTCGTGATTCCAAGCGAAATACGGGTCAAATCTGGTAATTTTTTGCACACTCGAGTTGCGTCCGGCTGAAGAACGACGAATATGGGCTCTGAAGCGATGCCGAATGTTTTAATTGGAAAATATCCGCTCTCGAAGCTGAAAAAATTTCCGGCGACATTTTACTTTTTGGCGTCTCAAGGCGAATTACGCGTGAAATATGTCCGTGTGTTCACGCGTGTGTAGGCGACTACACACGAGCAACCTATTGGATGTATTTTTTTACCTTAATATGCATCGAAAATTGAATAATTACGGTTTTTATGTGTATGTTAAAATTTTGTATTTTTTTTTGTGTCCCATCTGTACGAGATTTTGGCACACCCCACTTCTCCAGGATTGTTGATGATTGCCACGGTATAATAAATTTTTAGTCCAGGTATAAATATATATTTTTAAAAATTAATTTCACATTGCTTTCCCCTTTTTTTTAAAGAGGAAGCCGAAATTTATCGACAATTTAATGTGTTTATTCGATTTATTTAATTCACAAAAATAAAGGCAATTTCGTTGTTTGTTCGCTCATAAAGCAAGGTTTGTTTTTATGTCAAAGCGTGTTTTCGAGATAAAAAGAGGAAGCAATGGGACATTTTTAACTTCCACTTAAAAAAAATAATTTTTTAATAACGTCCAATAAAAAAAAATTGATTCAACAATTAATTTGATGTGATGTTGACACTCAGCAACCGCATTACAAGTTGTAATCGAAAAACGATAGATATAATGTATATCTCGAGGACAATACGTCGGACCGTTTTAAATTCACGCGGAGTAGTATATTCATCGTTTAAGGATGCATCACACATACATTCCCAATCAAAAGTTTAATTCGATCAAAATTTTAGTACTTCCCGACATGCCAAAAATCTGAAAAAAAATCAGCCGTACTATGTCAAGACTTTTGATTTGGCATAATAATAATAATGCCAAAAGTTGTTAACAAATGATTAGAAAAATAAATTGTTTTAAAAAAATTTGACAACTTTCGATTTTTTCATTTTAAATGAATTCCTTGATTTTTTAGAATTTATATGAATGTTTTCAGAATTTTCTAACATTTCAATTATTGTTTTTTTTATTTTTATTTTTTGACAAATCGAAGTAGAGTCACGAATTTCGGATATTATGTTTCCGTATCTCGATTATACAGTACACCCAAAAAGTTTCGAGGCCATTGCGCCAACCATTCGGTAGTTATGGCCTTAAAAAAATTTCAAAAATGTTAGAAATAAAAAAAAACACGTGCTTTCTAGAAAATTAATGAATTCATTAGAAAAGCGAAGAAAAGGTTTACTGATTATTTTTTGAATGATTTTTTTTAGCAATTTGTTGATCACTTTTTGACATTATAATTATGCAAAATAATTAATGTTGTTGGCACTATTAATACAGTTGATTTTTTTTTAGAATTTTATACCATTAGGAAGTGATCAAATGTTCATTGAATCTCACTTTTGGCTGAAAATGTACGTGTGAAGCATCCTTAACCAGCTCTTATTCGTTTATTCTGCAGATCTTTCCGTGTTTTTGATTCTCTTCTATCTTTTGCGAAGCAAAACTTATTGTTCAATAAGCTTTGCTTTCAATATCTCGTACATCATCTTCTCTCGGAAGTAGGGTATGTCCTGTTGCGTGAAAATAATTTCTTTTCCGGTGGATATACATTCGGCGAACATGCATGTAAAAAATACCAGGATAGTGTAGTTAGGTCGTGATTAATACTTGGATGTACCATGGGCAGTTACATCCGAGGATAGTTAATATAAATATTTTGTCGAATCAATAAAAGAAGTAACATAATAAATGTTCGGAGTGGACATATGTCGGAGACGGAGGACATTTCGATGGAAATATAAACGTCTCCATTTGTTTCCTCAGTATGTGTTTCGTCGCATGAGATAAATATTCAATTCTTTAAAATCAAAAATAAAATTAGTCGGGGTTTTCCGCGAGCAGTAGTAATAAAACATCTGCGACGCAGCCTGGGCTTTTTCTGCATAAAAATAATCCTTCGAAATCGAAAAGAGCCACGAAAAGGTAATACACTAGGCAATGACTCATTTATGACCCCGCATATTCAGGTACGTCACGTTGCTCCGCGAGGGTCAGCCTAGCGCGAAACCTTTTTACCTGCTAAAACACAGTGCAGCGAGCGTCTTGCTCCCCACTTAGGCTCGCCCAATTTTCATTCGATGACGTGCGAAAAATGCCCTTCTCGATGTCTATTCGCCAATCAATTTATTTTACTCCACTCTCCGAATATCTAAGACCCTCCCATCTTTTTTACTTCAGTCATCCAACAATCTCTCAAATTTAGTCTAAGAACTTCAGCGGTAACGAACGGTCGCATCTTGGAAACCAGTACCAAACGGCGCGTTACCGCGGACTCAACCAAAGTGTAATCATCTCACATTATTCAATATCGAACTTTTTTTTTAGTTAATCCGTTTTACGTGCAACAGTGTAAATATTTGTTGTGTTTGTACATAAATAAATATTTGAGTTTTAACAAAGTTTCACCACCATCTCCTCAATAATAAAAATAACGATCGTTGGTGATTAAGTTCCCTAACGGCAATCTGTACCAGCCAGAATTCGTCACCATCAGCGTGAGTTCAGGCCTTACAACCCTGAACTGAAAAATCACCGCGAGTTCCCGGCGTATAGAACATTTTGGTCCTTCGAGCCGGATATACGATTCGGCAACCTATTGAGTCCGCTGCACTCAAAGGAACTTGTGAATCTAACTTCACAATCGACACAGTGTCGTACAAAAAACAGTGAGTGTACAATCGAACAAGGAACGTGGACATTCGAGCGGACGAACGACTCCAGGACGGGACGACACAGCTACCCGCCACCAAGGATCATTACAATCGTCACGCAAAACGACGCCTCAACGCAAAGGTAAGCTCGTTAAAGAATTCGTTGCCACTCCCCAATCGACCTCACATTCCTGAACCTCTCTTCAATCGCTCAATATGGTGCTCACGACGAGCGACATTAAACGTCGGGATAAGCTCGTTGTTCGTCGCGACAACATTCAAAACGCCTCGTCACGTTAAAAAACACCGTGGAAAGGCATCAAACCGATGCGGCTTTAGACCCCGACGTGCTTCAACTACTCGTGACTCGCACTGAGAAATCGGCAGATCGTCTCGGTGAAATAACATGCGATTTAATCGAATTGGAGCCGGAAGACAATCACGCCGAAATCCAAGAAGAAATAGAAGGAGAGTTTTGCAAACTCGTGACTGCTGCCCGACGGATTATTCGACAGCGCACAATCGCAGCAACTAGTTCGTCATCAAATGTTTCTACGCGAGAGTCGCCCAACCCCTTCGGATCCACGGCAGCACACGCCATGTATACAAAACTGCCGGAACAGTCTTTGCCACAATTCGACGGCAGATACGAAGCGTGGCTCGATTTCAAGGATGATTTCGAGTCTTTAGTCAGCCAGCGTTCCGATCTGTCGGATGCACAGAAGCTGCGCTATCTCCGTACCTGTCTCAAGGGTGAGCCCGAACGTCTACTGAGGCAACACGGGATAAATGATGCCAACTATGCCGCTGCGTGGAAAATGCTCACGGAATCATTCGAGCATAAAAACAAAATTCTCGAACGACACTTCGCCGGGATTTTCAATATTCCACCTCTGCAGCGGGAATCTCCTCGAGAACTGAGCGAGCTCGTCGATACTGTCCAGCTACATCTGTCAGCGCTGAAATCTCTGGGACAACCGGTGGAGCAATGGAGCAGTATTCTGGTCCACATTGTCGTCAACAAGCTCGACAGAACGACAAGAAAGGACTGGAAGAAAACGCAAAAAGGAAATGTCATCTCGAAATACGAGGACTTAATCGAATTTCTACGAGAGGCAGTTCTCTCCGCCGACGATTACAGCCCAGCCAACATCCCTTCGAGCGACGAGAAATCACATGGACCGAACAGGGGTAAAAATGGAATTCAAAACGGCCAGAACGGCAAGAGTAAAAAAAAAAGCACAGTGTTTCGCAACGACGACTCCATCAGACTGTCCATTTTGCAAGGAATCTCACCCGAGTTCACGCTGTCCACAATTCAAGGCATGGTCTCCGAGAGAACGGCACGATGCTGCAGTTAAGGCAGCTCTGTGTATCAACTGTCTCCGGCCTGATCACAAAACAAACGAGTGCACGTCCAAGTACACGTGTAGATCCTGTAAGAAGAAGCACCACACCTGGCTACACTACGGCGAGCCAGCTCAGCCTCCCTCTGCAGCATCGAGTTCTGGTCAAGCATGACTAGCAGTTCCCAGAGAGCCAACAGAGATACCAGAAGCCACCACTCTCGCAGCCAGCATCCCATCCAAGGATCTTTTGGTGACAGCATCCGTAAAAATAGCCGACGCAGCCGGAACGTCAATACTCCGCAGAGTCTTACTGGACACATGCTCCAATACAAACTTCATGACGGACAGGCTAGCAACGTTTCTCGGTCTCCAAAGACAGGAATACAAGATTGCCATCGGCACGATGAATCAGACTCGGACAACCACCAATTACCTTGTGAAGGCGACGATCGCATCCAGACTCAACGGATTCACCAGAACGTTAAATTTTCTAACGGTCAAGGACATCGCGGGACTGGTACCAGACGATAGAGTATCTCGCAGCGCTCTCAATCTGCCAAAAAATAAGCAGCTTGCAGATCCCGAGTTTGATCAACCAGGAGAAGTCGACATGCTAATCGGTTCAGGTAGAACACTATCGACTCTCTGCGTTGGACAGATCAAACTCTCGAAACCCTCGGAACCCGATTTGTATCTACAAAACACGCGCTTCGGATGGGTTATCGGTGGTAGCATCGCACAAAAAAATCCACCGTCCGATATTGACGGCGAACACCAATGTTTTCTCACGAATCTCGAAAGGATTATGAATCGATTCTGGGAAATAGAGGATCTGGGAGGTTCTCACAGCCAATCCCAGAAGACAAGGGATTGCGAGGAACATTTCCAGCAGACATCACTCCGAGACGACGACGGACGCTACACCGTCGCGCTGCCCTTCAATCAAAGGAAGGATGAATTAGGAGAAACGCGAGCAATGGCAGAGAAGCGCCTTGCCTCAATCGAACGTAAGCTACGCAACAATCCAGCCCTGCAGACGCAATACAATGAAGTGTTGCGAGAGTACGTCACGCTGGGGCACATGACAAAGATAGACGATGCGAAGCAGACGCCAGGGTTTTACCTGCCTCACCATGCCATGGTCAAGGAAACGAGTCTCACGACAAAGGTTCACGTAGTATTCGATGGATCAGCGAAGTCATCTACCGGAATTTCATTGAATGACACCTTGATGGTCGGACCGACTATACAAGATGACATCTTCACGCTTCTCGTTAGATTTCGCACTCACAATTATGTGCTCACGGGAGATATTGAAAAAATGTACCGACAATTTCTGGTGCGAAAGGAAGATAGGAAGTACCAGCGAATTCTCTGGCGAGATTCAAACGGACAAATCGCTACATACGAGCTCAACACAGTCACGTTCGGCCTATCTCCGGCACCATACTTGGCCATTCGGTGCCTTCATCAGCTCGCTGAAGACGAAAGTGAAGAATTCCCCGAGGCAGCGAGGGTTTTAAGAAACGATTTATACGTCGACGATCTTTTGACCGGAGCGGATACCTTCGCGCAAGCATTGACACTACGCAATGATATCGATACGCTTCTCAAGAAAGGAAAACTCAATTTGAGACAGTGGGCATCGAACGACTTAAGGCTTCTCGAAGGTCTCCCATCCAGTCACGTCAATTTGAAACTCCAAGCCAAGGAAGACAATACCATAAAAACTCTTGGAGTGCATTGGAACTCGGAGCAAGATTCTATCGTGTATACGGTTCACCCAACGCCATTGAAAGGACACGTGACCAAAAGGATAATCTTGTCCGATATCGCGAGGGTGTTCGATCCACTCGGCCTCCTCGGTCCAGTAATCACCCACGCCAAATTAATTATGCAACGCGTATGGCTGGAAAAACTCGACTGGGACGATTCGATTCCCCTGTCTATCTACACGGAATGGTTAAATTACACCACTCAGCTTCACCAGCTCAACGAATTAACCTTCAGTCGTAGAATCGCAATCACTGACACAAAGGACCTTCAACTTCATGGATTCTGCGATGCCAGCGAGAAAGCATACGGAGCGTGCATTTACGTGCGAACAGAAGATTCTCGCGGAACTATCAGGTCCACGCTTCTATGCGCAAAATCTCGCGTAGCGCCACTGAAAGGAAAAAGGGAGAGTCCTCGTACAGCATCCAAAGATGAACCAGACTGCGCTCAACGCGTAACGATACCACGGCTGGAGCTATGTGCAGCGCATCTCTTGGCCAAATTATATACGACTGTTCGGCAAGCGACTAACATGAATCCGAGCAAGGTCATCTTCTGGAGCGACTCTACAATCGTTTTTCACTGGATAAAAACACCAGCACACCGACTTCTACCATTCGTCGCGAATCGAGTCACCGAGATACAAACTCAAACTAATGCCGCTGACTGGAAGCATGTACGGTCAGAAGACAATCCAGCAGATCTGATCTCAAGAGGTCAGACTCCAACAGAGTTCATCGCAGCCTCCATATGGAAGCATGGACCAATTTGGATCACGAAGGACGAATCCCACTGGCCGTGTGACGTACGGGCGTTGCTTACGTCAAAATAACCCCGTCGCGGGAAGCGCGACGGGTTTATATTTTTGTTTTGGGATCGTTTCCGGATCGTCCTATACAGGACGCCTCTCGATATTTCGTGCAGGTAACCAAATAAATCACGCGATAATTGTAATTGTAGTTTAGGTTTAATTATTTTTGACGTGATTATTACGTTATAATAAAAATGGTAGGTTTAGCCGGCAAGATCGCTCACACATTCACTCACAGACACACACACTCGGGCTTACTCCCTTTCTTCACTCCTTTTCTCTCTTTTTACACTCTTCACTCCTTTTCTCTCTCTTTACGCTCTTCACTCCTTTTCTCTCTCTTTACGCTCTTCACTCCTTTTCTCTCACTCTCTCTCGTACTGTATCACACACTTAATCTACACGACAATATTGTTCGTGGCGTGGATAATTACACTTATAAACTAGCACGAACAGGCTGACCACCGCGGCGAGTAACACTTTTCAGGCTCCTTACGGCCATCGCGACTTCCGCGTTCTATTAGACCGGGGTGTTCCCTCAAGATTTACTTTACTCCTGCGGGTGCTGGACGAGGAGCCGATCCGAAGTTCAAGCTCACGCTTTCGATGTATCTTCGGGACTGCCTTCCTTGGCTTGCTCATCCGCCGGTCTCGCGACCGTTGGACGGCAAGCCGGGGAGGTTTTTAGCGAATTTGGCGAAATCTTACCTCGCTTGAGAGGAGGCGAGAGGAGACATTCTGATGTCACCTCGAGCCTTCGCTCGCGAGTCTCGAGAAAAATTATCGCGCGAACCGCATCGCGTAGAATAACGCCGCGGTTGGCGCGACAATAAACGAAATTAAATATTAAAAGGCAACGGAATACATCCTGTGTATCCCGATACCCTGACAACCAATCCCGCCGCTGACGAGCCCGAACGTGCCATATCGCGAGTCCTGTCATGAATCGCGCGAGAAAATTTAGCAAAAACTTTCCAGCGCGGAACGTGACAGCCGCGTCTTGGGATACCGAGTTTAGACAAAGTACCAGAGCTCCGAAAGGTCAAGTGCCTCGCCACGCCTAGTCACAGCGAGATTATTACGCGCTATTCGTCAATTGTCAAACTACGAAGAGTAGTTGCGTATTGCCGAAGATTTAAAACAAAGCAGACCGGACCAATCTCCTGCGAAGAATTACAGGAATCCGACAACACAATTCTAAAATCAGCGCAGGCTTCCTGCTTCGCCGACGAACTTCGGGATCTTCGAGAAAATAAATGTGTCGACAAGAAGAGCAAGTTAAGAATGTTGAATCCATTTCTCGACAGTCTCGGTATAATACGAGTCGGCGGACGACTAAGAAATGCTCCAGCACCCTTCGCTGAAAAACATCCGATCATCATACCGCGTCAACATCACGTAACCGGGTTGCTCATCCGCTACGAACACCTCCGCAATTACCACGGGGGAGTTCAAACGACGCTATACGCCTTGCGAAGAAAATATTGGATCTTGGACGGACGAAACCAAGTACGCAAAATTATTCGCAGCTGCATCAAGTGTTACCGAGTCGAGCCGCAAACCTCGAACTGCCTCATGGGTGACCTTCCGACCGTCCGAGTAACAGAAGCACGGCCCTTCCTCAACGTAGGCGTAGATTACTGTGGACCGTTCTTCATCAAAGAGAAAAAATTCAGAAATCGCGGTCGAATCAAGGTCTATGTCGCAGTTTTCGTATGCCTTGCAGTGAAGGCTGTCCACTTGGAGCTCGTTAGCGACATGACCACCGAAGGCTTTATCGCAGCTTTCAAACGGTTTATTGCAAGAAGAGGATTGTGCAAAAACATATACTCAGACAATGGATCCAACTTCGTAGGAGCAAACAACGAGATGATGGAAATCAGAAAAATACTTCAGTCTCAGGATCACGAAAGCTCGATTTTTAAACATCTCGCCGAGCAGGGCATCAAATGGCACTTCATGCCACCACAATCACCAAACTTCGGTGGGATTTGGGAGGCTGCGATGAAGTCATTTAAACGCCACCTGAAACGTGTAGTCGGCGATCGGCTGCTAACCTTCGAGGAACTTTGTACATTCATCACAGAGGTTGAAGCTATTTTAAACTCTCGTCCTCTGACTCCCATCTCCACAGATCCCAATGATCTCCTCGTCCTAACCCCTGGTCATTTTTTAATTGGCAATTCTTTAACGAGCGCGCCTGAGATCGATCTCAAGGATACTCCAGAGAACCGACTGTCATCGTGGCAGCTTATTCAAAAGGTGCGCCAAGATTTCTGGAAAAGATGGCACACCGAGTATTTAACGGAACTAAATACTCGCCACAAATGGACCCACGGTGCCCACAACATTACATCGGGTACACTCGTGCTGATCAAGGAGGACAACCAGCCTCCACTGCGATGGCCCATGGGGCGGGTCGTCGAGACACTGCCTGGCGCCGATGGACTTATCCGGGTGGTACGAGTCAAGACGTTCAAGGGCATTTTCACGAGAAACGTGCGTAGTCTTGCTCCACCCATGGACCACACCAACGGCAGTGAATAGTGCAATCATCAGACACTCTTTTTACCTATAAGTTAGACATTAGCTTCCTTATTAATCAAATTTCTTGATCGCTCCTCTCTCAAGGGGGGAGTATGTTTCGTCGCATGAGACAAATATTCAATTCTTTAAAATCAAAAATAAAATTAGTCGGGGTTTTCCGCGAGCCGTAGTAATAAAACATCTGCGACGCAGCCGGGGCTTTTCCTGCATAAAAATAATCCTTCGAAATCGAAAAGAGCCACGAAAAGGTAATAGGCAATGACTCATTTATGACCCCGCATATTCAGGTACGTCACGTTGCTCCGCGAGGGTCAGCCTAGCGCGAAACCTTTTTACCTGCTAAAACACAGTGCAGCGAGCGTCTTGCTCCCCACTTAGGCTCGCCCAATTTTCATTCGACGACGTGCGAAAAATGCCCTTCTCGATGTCTATTCGCCAATAAATTTGTTTTACTCCACTCTCCGAATATCTAAGACCCTCCCATCTTTTTTACTTCAGTCATCCAACAATCTCTCAAATTTAGTCTAAGAACTTCAGCGGTAACGAACGGTCGCATCTTGGAAACCAGTACCAAACGGCGCGTTACCGCGGACTCAACCAAAGTGTAATCATCTCACATTATTCAATATCGAACTTTGTTTTTAGTTAATCTGTTTTACGTGCAACAGTGTAAATATTTGTTGTGTTTGTCAATAAATAAATATTTGAGTTTTAACAAAGTTTCACCACCATCTCCTCAATAATAAAAATAACGATCGTTGGTGATTAAGTTCCCTAACGGTTATCTATACCAGCGAGAATTTGTCGCCATCAGCGTGAGTTCAGGCCTTACAACCCTGAACTGAAAAATCACCGCGAGTTCCCGGCGTATAGAACAGTATGGAGGATTTAGATGGAACCAATAATTAAATTAAATTAAAGTAAAGTAACCTAGCGTTCGGGCGCGAAGCGCCCGATCGCTAGTAATAATAATAATAATAATTGGTTATCAAAATTCCCGAAAAAGTTTTTCTTTGGTCGTCACTCGGGGCCTATATTTAATCTGTTTTCACACTGATCACGACCCCCATGGAAATAAAGTATATGCATAAATATATTTCGGGATATATGTTATATATACTGTGACGTGGTACGTCACAAGACCTTCCCTAAACTCGGCTCGAGTCCGCCGCTCACCCAACGTTAGACCCGGATATTTTTACGCTTTTTTTCGTCTACTTATTTTGTGTAAGATAGCATGTAAATTCCCGTTTTTTCCCTCCCGTTACCCTTTTGTTTGAATGTGCGCGACTCGAGGACAATATCGACATCCCCCCCCCCCCCCCCCCCTCGACGGCCCACGATCAAGGAACAGCAAAGGAACGAGAGCCGACGTGCTGACGCCGAGGAAGGTAGGAGGATCGTGGACGAGGGGAAAAAGCCGCCAACAAGACCGTCCAAAAAGTCCCCCCGAAAAGCCCGTCGAAAAGCCCGCCGAAAAGCCGCCGCTGCCCGCCCGCCTGCCGCCCGCTGGGATCGCCGACGCACGGCATCGATTTACGATCCAGCGGGGCCCCTGTCGCCACCTCTCGCCGCCCGTCCATGACTCCGATTACCGACCGACGCTGACGCACAGGTGCTCTCGTCCACCACCACCATCAGCGCCAACGCCGACGAAGAAGAAGACCCCGCCATGTCCCTTACTCTCCGAGCCGAGCGCGTGACGTATGGACGTGGGTGTGAGACCGGGAGTCATTAATTTTAAGTTATAAAGAAATATTGTAAATTCATTGTAAATCGATTAGACTCCTTACGGAGAGTGAACCCGCCCCTACGACGAATCGGCGATAGCCCAGGGATACGATTTTGGACCGATATACGGAATTTATAACGACTGAGGCTGTCCGCTGATTTGAGGAAATTTTGTAACCGAGATCCAAGTGTGTTGATTGAGTGAGCCCCGAAATTGTTCGTAAGTTTTTGCCCACATTTTTCCTAACCCGTTCGACCCGTTTTCCTTCCCCGAATACCCGTTATTTTTTGTAGAAATTATTATTGAAAGATTTTTGCCTCGTGGTCGACACGTGGTCGGCATTTTTGCACACGAGCAGAAAGTTATCGCGCGCGTGGTGAGCGGCGTTAAATTCGCTATAAGTGATAGTTTAGTTAGATAGAGTTTTTTTTTTGCCAATCAATCCCCTTAAGACTTTGAGACTTTTTTTTTGTGTTAATGATCCAGACCGAGGTAATATTGTAAGAAGCCGTCGATTCGTGTACCCTCCCCCTGAGCCCTCTCCCCTCTCCCGAGCTAGCTGGACTGTCCATTGCGACAGAGATATTCCTTCAAGTTTTGAGTTTTTTGTTTTGAGTAAAGTTTTTTTGAGAAGAGATCCGTGCCGTTTGCACGATCTGTTACGGTGCTACACCGTGAAAGTAGCTGGCGCCCATTCGAGTCATATTTAGTGTATTAATTGGATTTTCTGCAACATTTGTCTGACCAGCTCTCCCGTTAAGCCCCCTTAAAATTCCCATAACTCCGCCAAATTTATTCCGAATATGTTCCCCTCTTGCGTCCCCCTTTGGTAGTCTTTCTTGAATAATTTGAACCAATTGCATTTTCGTTTTTCTCCGAGATTATTGTTCAGAATTAAGTATTTGTGATCCGGCCCCCCCTTTTGCGATTATATTCAGTTTGTCCCTTACCGTTCTTTTTAGTATTATTTAACCCCCGATTTATTATTATTATTATTATTTAACTTTCCCGCGACCTTGTTATTATTTCTTCGCCCTCTAAGTCATTATTATCGCTAGTCCCATATTATTGGTAATCTCTCCCCAGTATTATTTTCATTTTTGGTTTTCTTTCTTCAACGTACCGGTACCGGCGTTGAAGCGACTGTTATCTTCGACTTTTGTTATCCTTCCACATTATTAAACGACTGTTATTATTGTTCCCGACGAGTACCATTATTTTGTGTAAAACACCGTCAAATTTTTGGTCGTTGCGTCGCTCTGCCGTTACCGTACGCGCTGCGGTCGAGCATACACTAGAGCAGGGTGTAGTTGGGACGCCAGTCCGCTGCCGGCCTTACTCGAGGCAACATCGAAGGTTCGAGCTTAGTTTTAATTTTATTCTTTGTTCTTTTCAATAAATATATCTAAACACGTTTTTAATCCTAATCTCAGTGTTCCGTTCATTCGACATCCTTTCGATTTCCTACAATCTCAGAAGTGGGATTCGCGAGAAAACGTGCGAGATTTATGTGGAAGGACAATTTACGTGTACGGCAGCGCGTGTTAAAGTTACGATTTACCGATGTAGATTTTATGGGCGTCTAGCATCGGGCTTACGTGTAACGAACTTATGTTTAATCGGGGTCTGTGGATCCTGTGGACGAGAAACATTAAGTGAGACATTTCGAGGCGAGATAGTGACGAGACGGGTTTGCTCGTGCGTCGTAGATCGAGAAAGTTCGATATCCGCCATTTTAGGTGTGTGCGCGTCGTACCGAAAGCGTTCTTCGAGAAGCTTCTCCGCGCAGCACGCCGCGAACTACGGATAGTTACCGACGGTCGGGAACGTCGGAAGTACGTGGTGCCGACATCTACCGACTGGAGCGAGTAAACATTCCGCAACTTTACGATGTGGCAAGATGGCTGCGATTTATGACAGCTGAGACTTTGTTTATGCTACGTTTACGTTGATGCGAGACATCATTTACGTGTAATACGACCTATATTTACGATAATCATCACGCATGATATTTAAGGGAAACATGAGCGATATTTACGAATCTTAAAGCGAACAATATTTATGAAAATTCGGAATTAAAAAAATTGCTTTAACAAGTACGATAATTCTGAAAATTAGTACGATCGATGTTCGTCGTTTATGGTCACTGTGAGTGTTTATATTCTGTGCTAACGGTACGAGAAACTTACTGAACTGATATTGACATTGCGATTTTTCGAGAATCGAACTGAAGTGACGTGTTATTATCGAACGGTCGACTGCAAAAAAAAAAAAAAAAAAACTGCGCAATGGAGCAAGCGAATCGCTTTACAGTAACGCAACTTAAAGAAAAATTAAGAGAGCGCGATTTGCTAACCACAGGAACCAATTGATCGCTAGATTAATGGAAGCGGATCCGGAAGGGGACTGGTTGAACGGCGTGAACGGCGTTTTAGAAGAGGAGCACGCTCAACATGACCGCGACCGATACGAACTGCTACAACAAGAGCTCGAGATCATGCGTCGGGAACGAGACGTAGCACAACGGGAGGCAGACATAGCTAGACGGGAACTGGAATTAGCAAACGCAGGAAATCAGGCAAGGGCTCAACCGGCAAACCCAATAGGACATCTTCAACAAGACGCGGGTGCAGTGGCAGCGCCGCCACAATTACGTGCTGACGTCAAAGGCATCGGAGATTTGCTGGGTGAATTCGACGGAGCGAATCGTTATTTCGAGGACTGGGAACAGCAAGTTCGACTTGTGAAGAGACTCTTCGTAGTGGACGACGCAATCATGAAGATAATTATTAGCTCCAAACTGAAGGGAAAAGCGGATCGGTGGTTCCGTTCAAAATCGGAATATACGGAGATGACACTCGACGAATTGCTTGCAGCAATGAAGGATGGTTTCGATCAGCGGCCAAGTAAGGTTGATCGTATCAAGAAGTTCGAATTGAGGACGTGGCAAACGAACGAGTCGTTCAACAATTATTACCACGAAAAACTCATTTTGGGTAATTTAGTGCCAATTGACGAAACCGATTTATTGGACTATTTAGTGGACGGTATACCTGATCAAACATTGCGTAATCAGGCGCGAATGCAAAACTTTACTTCGGTAAAAGACTTGCTGAATGGATTTCGCAAGATCTCTCTTACGAGTCGTGCGGATAAGAAGGATTCACAGCACGGAGAGAAATCCACTGCAGACAAGTCAGCCGACAAGACGAAATCTGAAGCAAAAGGACAGAAGAAATCGACAAAAGAAGAAACCAGCGACAAGTCGATTAAATGTTATAATTGTAACAAATCAGGGCACGTGTCGAAAAATTGTCTGAAGCCCCAACGAGAACGAGGATCCTGCTACAACTGTGGCGAGCTGGGACATATGGTGAAAAACTGTCCGACGAAGGAACCGAAGGAGACGAAGGAGAAGCCGCAGGTATCCAACGTTTACGAAGATCCAGCGGAAGAAGACAGTGTCGAACACAGAAAGCTCGTAACGTATGAGATAAAAGACTCTAGTTTGCAGCGAGTGCTGTGTTTAGATACGCTGCTCGATACGGGTAGTCCGATTAGTTTCGTGAAAGAACGATTTATTGAGAAAGAAGGGCTTCGCCCATTAGATTCGTCAGATCGCGATTATTGCGGGTGTAAGAAGGTACATTTGCAGTTCTTAGGAAAAGTTAACGCGAGGATCTCTATTGGTGATATTTCGATAGAAAATCTTAGAGTTTATGTCGTACCCGAAGACACGTCGGTAACACCAGCTTTACTGGGCCGCGATATATTGCACAAGTTCGGTTTCCGTTTGAAGTTACCGACCGACGACAACGCTTGGCGAGAAATTATGAACGTTAACGCAACTGAAAACGAGAATAACTTAGTCGACGATTTGCAGGTAAACCCAGAGATACCTTATGAAGCGAAAGTCGAGTTAAAACAGATGTTTCAGGAGCTATACGTAGACTGTCCGAGGCCGCCGGAGCCTAAAACAAAAGCAGATCTGAAATTACGATTGGACAATCCGCAACCGTTTTACTGCACTCCGCGCAAACTCGCTTATGACGAGAAAGAAAAACTTCAGGCGATTCTAGATGATTTGTTAGAAAAAGGCTATATTCAGAACAGCGACTCCGAATTCGCATCGCCTATAGTCTTGACGCAAAAGAAAAACGGGAAAACACGTATGTGTGTGGACTTTCGAGTCCTTAACAAAGCCACCGCGAGGGATAACTATCCTATGCCTCTTATCGAGGATCAGTTAGCGATCGTGGGGAACAAGAACTATTTTACTTTGCTAGATTTGAAAGATGGCTTCCATCATGTCCGGGTTGCACCAGAATCGGTTAAGTACACGTCGTTCGTGACTCCACTAGGCCAGTACGAATGGCTAAGAATGCCCTTCGGGCTTCGCACAGCGCCAGCGACGTTTCAGCGCTATATAAACCTAATCTTCGCCGAATTTACGAGAGCCGGTGATATG
This sequence comes from Ichneumon xanthorius, assembly GCA_917499995.1. Classification (NCBI taxonomy): domain Eukaryota; kingdom Metazoa; phylum Arthropoda; class Insecta; order Hymenoptera; family Ichneumonidae; genus Ichneumon; species Ichneumon xanthorius. The sequence goes on along the minus strand of OU824202.1, from coordinate 1,629,846 downwards.
GCGATTTACATGGACGATATATTGATTGCTACTCAGACGATAGAGCACCATTTAGAGATTTTAGAGCGAGTATTTAAGACTCTGTCGGAAAACCTATTGGAGTTACGGATCGACAAGTGCTATTTCCTTCAGACGGAAGTGGAATACCTTGGTTACATGGTTTCGAAGGAGGGTATAAAGCCGACAAAAAGTGGTATCGAAGCCGTTGAGAAATTCCCGATTCCCAGAAGCACCCGCGACGTACGTAGCTTTCTCGGACTCTGTTCGTACTTTAGAAAATTTATCGAACACTTCGCGTCGGTTGCGAAACCCCTGTATGATTTGACGAAAGCTAGCGCGACTTTTAATTTCGGAGAAACGGAGTACAAAGCCTTTAAGGTACTCAAAGCCAAACTTACCGAAGCTCCAATCCTAGCGGTTTATAATCCAAACGACTACACGGAATTGCATTGCGATGCTAGTTCTTCGGGTTTCGGAGCGGCACTTATGCAAAAGAAAGCTGACGGTAAAATGCATCCGGTATTTTACTACTCCAGACGAACGACAGACAGCGAATCGAAACTGCATAGTTTTGAACTCGAAACTCTTGCGATAGTTTACGCTTTGGAACGATTCCGTATCTATCTCCAGGGATTAAAATTTAAAATTATGACTGATTGTAACGCCGTTACGATGACTTTAAAGAAAAAGGATGTGAATCGTCGCGTCGAGAGATGGGCAATCGCACTGCTCAACTATGATTACGAGTTAGAATATCGAGCCGGTACGCGCATGCGTCACGTGGACGCCCTCAGTCGAACGGTCGGTATAATAGAGGAAAATCCTTTCGAATGGAACGTGACGGTATGTCAAGGACAAGATCCTAAAATTGTCGAGATTCGGGCCAAACTTGAACAATCGGAAGACAAGTTTTATGAGATGAGAAACGGTCTGGTGTACCGTAAATATAGAGACAAGTTATTGTTTTATGTGCCTGAACAGATGGAGAGGAACGTCTTGTACAAGTACCATGACGAGCTGGGGCATTTCGGTGCCGAGAAGTCGGCTCAAGCTATCCTTGAAAACTATTGGTTCCCGAGGATCCGTGAGAAGGTAGATTGTCACATTAAGAACTGCCTTAAGTGCATCGCGTTTTCTCCAGTAACCGGAAAAGTCGAAGGCTTGATCCATCCGATCCCCAAAGGCAACGTCCCTTTCGGCACCCTACACGTCGATCATCTGGGACCAATAGATAAGAAACGATTGATTAAGCAGCATCTGTTGGTTGTAATAGATTCCTTTACGAAGTTTGTGAAACTTTATCCGACTAAGACGACGTCTAGTAAGGAAGCTATTAGTAGTTTGCAACAATATTTCGAGCATTATTCGCGACCAAAGACGATAATTACGGACAGAGGTAGTTGCTTTACGAGCGCTGAATTCGAACATTTTGTAAGTAACCACGGAGTCCAGCATATTAAAATTGCTACAGGCTCACCGCAGGCTAATGGCCAGGTGGAGAGGGTTAACAGGACTTTGACGCCGATGTTAGCCAAACTGTCAGACGATTCAGCGGGCAAGTATTGGTACAAGGTTATTGCCGATGTCGAGTACGCATTGAACAATTCGGTGAGTAAAGCCACGGGCGAGACGCCGAGTCGACTGTTGTTCGGCGTGAAACAACGAGAAAAGTCCGCCGATAATTTACGCGAGTATGTATGCGACGAAAACGAGCAAGAACGACCTGATGTCGACGATATTCGAGAGCGCGCATCCGATAGGATTTTACGTTCGCAAACGTACAATAAAGAGTACGCAGATAAAAAGCGCAAGGAAGCACACGAGTACTCTGTAGGCGATTTAGTTTCGATTAAGAATTTCGATAGTACGGCTGGAGCATCCCATAAGCTCATACCTGTGTTCAAAGGAACTTACAAAGTAGCCGAGAAACTAGATAACGATAGATATAAGATTACCGATGTAGACGGATTTCAAAATACCCAACGACCTTACAGCGGTGTCTGGCAAGCTGCAAATATGCGACCATGGCGCCAAGTGTAAGATACGCAAGACGTACGAGAGTTTAAAAAAAAAAAAAAAAAAGAGAGAATTTGCCACATGTTAAACTCTTATGATTTAAATTAATAAGTAGTATTAGTTCTGTTTACGTACAACAATATTGTTACTCTTAAGCTTAAGTGTTATTCTGCCGAGGACGTCAGATAGTCAGAAATGGCCGAATGTAAAACACCGTCAAATTTTTGGTCGTTGCGTCGCTCTGCCGTTACCGTACGCGCTGCGGTCGAGCATACACTAGAGCAGGGTGTAGTTGGGACGCCAGTCCGCTGCCGGCCTTACTCGAGGCAACATCGAAGGTTCGAGCTTAGTTTTAATTTTATTCTTTGTTCTTTTCAATAAATATATCTAAACACGTTTTTAATCCTAATCTCAGTGTTCCGTTCATTCGACATCCTTTCGATTTCCTACATTTGCTTGACCCTCCCCCTCCCCACCCGTTGCACGATTTTAGTATCATTTTTAGTTGAAATTTACAAGTGATTTTTTCCCTCCCCACGGGGGAAAATAATAACATCACAATACATGAGATATATACTGGATATATAATATATATCCAATATATATCTGAGATATAGAACTTTTTGCCACATTATATATCTGAAAAGTATAACGAAGATATATGAAAGATATATACATGACACATATTCATTCAAATTTCTTTTTACGGCGGTTAGTACGTACCGAAAAATGGTTTGGGAATATTTACAAAATTGATTGGTTTGTCATCATGAATTATATCAATTTAGAATACAATACTATATTTGGAGAAAGAAATAAACCTAATGACCTGAAGTTGGGCTCGAACCCGGGACCTTTCGCACGCTAACCTGGAACCTTACCGCTACGCTGCCACCTATCATTTTAATTGTTCTCATTCCCAGCGAGATTTGAACGTAACAAAAGTTTTCTTATTTCAAGTGATGATCATCAATTTTCTGATGATGAAAGTAAATCGGTTTATTGAGCCTTTTGCTTATTACAAAATGAAAAAGAACAAAAATAACCATACTTATGTTTAAGCTACCGAATAACGGATCGCCTATGCGTCTGTATGTGATAGTTTTTTACGCATAAAATGATTTTGAATGTCAAATTTAAATAATTTAGAAAAATGTTCACAACTTTTCAAAATTCACTTCTATAATATTAACCATAAACATAGGTACTATCAGATGCTTTAAAAATTATTGGTTGCGGAGTAGCGCGATATCTAAGTCTCTAGATGCAATCGCCAATATCTATTTACATATTTCTCGGAGCAGTTTGAGTTTAGGCTATGTACAGTCACAGATGATACGCTGTTCTGTCAAATCAAAGATATATATAAAAAATACATCGAATTATATATAATTAATATATAGGAATATGTAAAATATTTATATACATGAATATATATGACGTATATAATATATATATCTGAACATATATTAGTTAAGATATTTAACATATAATCAGTATATATTAAAAATATAAAATTGTAATATATCCCGTTATATATCTGGCGGATATATAAAAGATATATACGGGATATAGAACTTTTAGCCGTTATATATGACGTATATAAATTATATATCTTTCTATATATCTGACATATACTTCATTTCCATGGGGGATCTACCAGTTATTTAGCTTCTTCCTCAATAGTTGAAGTGAAACCAGGCGTCTGTTGTGAGGTACGAATTTTTTGTTTTTTTTCTTCAAAACGTTGTAAAATTTAAACTGTTGGATCGATTCTTGCCAAATTTAATAGGGAACATAGGTCAATATTAATTCATTTATGTCCAATTTTTTAGACAAATATCTCAAAAATTATAAGAGCTAGAGTGCAAATCATATTATTTGAAAAATGGAAAATGTCACAAAACCGAGACGCCTCGACCGATTTTTAACAAATTCAATACCGAACATTGCTTGGTGTCGGTCTACTTTTATAGAAAGTTTCAGTGCGATAACTCAAAATTTGCGGACACAAACACACTTTTTTCAAATATTTAAAAATCGATAAAATCTGAACGTATATTTCAATTATTGCCTAATTTGTAACAAACAGAGACACCCAACTGCTCTACATGCATGCCAAATTTCAACCCGATTGATAAAAGCGTTCTTGAGTTACAGACGGTTGAATTTTGCAGGCCTGGCGCGCGCGCACACACACACATACTCACACACACACACATCCCTCCAGGCATTTTGTCTGCATGTAATTTGTCGACGTTTTAGAACATTCTGAACACGTTAGTAGTAAGGGGTGCACTATGGAGACCCCCCACTCCCATCCCCACTCCTATCCCCACTCCTCGGGCCCGGTCGGACCGCGCCCGGTCGCACCGCGCCCGGAGGTGTGTGATAGAGAGGGGGGATGGGAGCGTGCGCGGAGGTCTCCACAGTGCACCCCAGAAGAAATATTTTTTTTACTTAAAAAATATTTTTATATATTTTATTATTTTTATTACATTATATTTAATATTCTTCGGTGCTCGATGCACGTTGAAGTACCCTGCAAAAACAAAAAAATGCAAAAACAAAAAATTATTATTTTGATTTGTGACGTGACATTTCGCGTCCCGTCACCCCGCACGGTTTTGGTCGGGCAGTGGGCCGGATTTACGGCCCTGAGTACGCCGCTCGTCATACCGGCTCGTTCATCGGCTCGTCGAGAAGGATTTTCTTTTAATTTTATTTATTTTCTTTTGTTTTCTTTTATTTTATTTCTTTCGCCTCGGCTCTTTTTCTTTTGTTGTTGTGGCGTTTTGAAGTTTTTTTTTTAAGGTCACGAGGGAGTCTTGCGACTCTCCGACCCGATCGTCGGGCGGTGTCGCCCTCGGTCGTGCCCATCGGGGAGATTGGCCTAAGTGGGCCGGAGAATCTCCACTCGTCAAGCAGGCGGAAGCAGAAGATCCGCTTCCGTGGAATAGGAGGCCGGAGGGACGCGGTTTGTGACCGATATACAGTGTTTTCCCGTCCCTCCCGACTACACGGCCTGGAGCCGTTCCTGTCCCGTCGAATCCACGGACGCCGCGGACCGCTCATCACGGCGCCTCTACTTGTGGGATTACGAGGAAAGGATTTGCACGAGGTGCAGTTATGTGGCGTAATTATGTGGCGTATCGTGTGGGCCCACCGCGAAGGAAGAGGGACGCCTTAACTTCGCGAGGGAGGCCTCCCCTCGTGTTCATCTTGCCCCACCGGATCCTGGGAGGAAGGAGTCCGTGGACGTCGACAATCATCGCTGCGAGCGGAAGATTCTCGCAGGTAGCGGGGCACGGCCGGAGGAGAAACCGGTTCCTCCCGGCGTCTTAGCCGTTTAGCGTAGGCTAGATTCGGGAGTCGCGAGAGAGGGGGAAGCGCTAGCGCGGACTGTCCAGGGAGCGCGTTAATTTATTCAGCAGTCGGTGATCGATTTCGGTGACGAGTGGCAGTTTCTTTTGTTTCGTCCAGCGCTCCCGGGCTGTTCGCACACCGGTAAGCTTCCGTCTCTCCCAAATACTCTGTGTTCGCCGGGGATGCCGAATCCGGACCCAATTTTATTTCTATTGTATCGATTATGTTGCGTTGCTCCCCTGTATCTTTTTGAGTCTTTCTTTTGTCTTTTCTTTATTCGATTTTCTCGCGCTTGTCGCCGCGGGCGACGTATTGGGTCCGGTCAAGTATGTCCGGCGAGATTTTCGCGCTGGTCTTTTCTTTCATTCGCTTTATTTGATATACTTAGTTTTCTCTCGGCTATTTTTCTCCCTGTTATAATTTCTTTATCTTTCCGGGTTTATCTAATTGTTATTTCGTAATTTTGCGTATCTTTCGGCTACATTCTATCCTCGGCTCTATATCGCGTATCGCAATTAGAACATTCACGCGAGGACGTTCATAGCGTTCGTCCTGGTTAGCTGGCTATATTCGCGACTTTATTTCGAACATCGGCTATATTTCGCGACATTATTTCAAACATCGGCTATATCTCGCGAACTTTCTTTCGAACATCCGCGAGATGACTTTCGTCACCTTCGCAAATTGCGATCGGCTACATCTCGCGAATTGTATTATATCGAGGCTAAGTCGATTTCGCCGGTTACATGGGCTACATTTCATCATGCGAGACAAAGGGGCGGCAAGCGCGTCGTCCAGCGTTCGTTAGGCCGTTCGGCCGCGTGTTGGCTATCTCGCGCGTAAGGGTCACGGGCGCGCCGTGTTTACATCGGGCGGCCCGCGCCGAGAACCTTCTCGACTACCTCGGCTATCTGGCGTACTAGCTTTGCTATAGCGAGCGTTTTGTCTTTGTATTTTTCTTTTCTCTCGCGTCCCGCGTAACGGTGAATCGGCTATATAAAGGATAGAATTGATCTGGCAATCGCAACACTGTTTCGTGACTTTATCTTTCTTGAATATTTTTGAGGTTATTATTCGTCGTAGTAAATGCCGTATTTTCCGTCTCGGTCACATTTAACTTCGGCAATGTAATTTTCGGCTACGTTTAATTTTGACAATAGTTATCTTTTTCGGCTACAGTTAATTTTGACAATAGTTTATCTGTTCCGGCTACATTTAATTCTGGCAATAGTTAACTTTTTCGGCTACAATTCCTTCTGGCAATAGTTATCTTTTCGGCTACATTTGATTCTGGTAATGGTTACCCTTTCGGCTACAATTAATTTTGGCAATAGTTATCTTTTTCGGCTACATTTCATTTCGACAATAGTTTATTTCGCCTCGGCTACATCTAATTTTTGGGCAATAGTAGTTTTTCCCGTTGGCTACATTTAATCTCCCATAATAGTTTCACCCCGGCTATATCCCCACTCAGCATTATCGCTCTCTAATGTGCGCCGCGAGGCTAGGGCAATGATTTCGACTGTATCCGGTATTTATAATAAATTTTGTCTAAGAGTTCTGGTTTCTGAAATTATGTTGTCGAACGACGAATAAAACATTAATTGTTGTTATTGCGTTTGGTCACTCGCCCGTCCACCCCCCTCTACCATTTTCTCCCAGGTGGGCTGAGCTAGTCGGAGTCTCGCCGGCTTCGCCTTGTTACCCGCTTCCCCGTTCGTCCCCGTAATTCGCCGCGAGTTTCTTACAAATATGCCGCTTTCCGAGCGGTGGTACCAAGGTACCTGGCGCCCAATCGCGTGCGAGATAGTGGCTTCCACATTGCCACGCGGGGACGGCTTTGTTCGGTCGGCATGAGAAAATTTAGGAAATCTCGTCGTGGGTTCGAGCCCCGAGATTAGGCACCGAGCAAGGTCGCGGATCGAGCGGGGAGAGTGGATTTTCGGAGAGTTGGGAGCCGTAGTGTACGAGAGGTAAAATTCTCGCTACAGATTATATAAATATTAATTTTATTAATATTTAATAATATTTACCTGTTGCTCTTCAGCGATTTAATAGCATCCGGATGAAGCGCCGATCCTGCTCCTGCTCCTGCCGTTCCCGCTGTACTATTGCGCGTCTTATAAAGGGCCGATCGTCAAATATCGGGACGCGGAGTGGCGCCTGCCCTTCCCGCTCCTGCACAGCATATTGTATAGGAGCCTCCGGCTCCTGCGTGCTCACGTAATCCTCGTACCGAAGCTGCGGACGTCGGCGCCTCCTCTCCCCCTCTCCCGCGTATCTCACGCGTTCTCAAATAAAATAAATAAAATAAATAAAATAAATAAAATAAATAAAATAAATAAAATAAATAAAATAAATAAAATAAATAAAATAAATAAAATAAATAAAATAAATAAAATAAATAAAATAAATAAAATAAATAAAATAAATAAAATAAATAAAATCAATAAAATAAATAAAATAAATAAAATAAATAAAACTTACGGATATTGTTCCATGCCGGACGTGGACGCCGTTCCTCCTCGGGCTCCTGCTCCAAAGGCCCCGAAAGAGGTACGGCCGATACATCCTCGTTCGGTGCACTATTATAACACATTTTTTAATTTTTTTATAAGATTTTTTAAAAAGATTTTTACGAAGCGATGTGTCGCCGGCACGTTCCCGCTGTGTACTGACGGCCGCTCTTATGAGATCATAGCCGCCGCCCAGTCTCGTGCTGATTCTGCAAAATCTGGAGGCTGTCACAGATATGCACACACACACGCACCCGTCACCGCTGTTGCCACGGCCTATAATTATTTTATTTTTATTTTATTTTTATTTTATTTTTATTTTATTTTTATTTTATTTTTATTTTATTTTTATTTTATTTTTATTTTATTTTTATTTTATTTTTATTTTATTTTTATTTTATTTTTATTTTATTTTTATTTTATTTTTATTTTATTTTTATTTTATTTTTATTTTATTTTTATTTTATTTTTATTTTATTTTAATTTTATTTTAATTGAATTTTAATTTTATTTTAATTTTATTTTAATTTTATTTTAATTTTATTTTAATTTTATTTTAATTTTATTTTAATTTTATTTTAATTTTATTTTAATTTTATTTTAATTTTATTTTAATTTTATTTTAATTTTATTTTAATTTTATTTTAATTTTATTTTAATTTTATTTTAATTTTATTTTAATTTTATTTTAATTTTATTTTAATTTTATTTTAATTTTATTTTAATTTTATTTTAATTTTATTTTTATTTTATTTTTATTTTATTTTTATTTTATTTTTATTTTATTTTTATTTTATTTTTATTTTATTTTTATTTTATTTTTATTTTATTTTTATTTTATTTTTATTTTATTTTTATTTTATTTTTATTTTATTTTTATTTTATTTTTATTTTATTTTTATTTTATTTTTATTTTATTTTTATTTTATTTTTATTTTATTTTTATTTTATTTTTATTTTATTTTTATTTTATTTTTATTTTATTTTTATTTTATTTTTATTTTATTTTTATTTTATTTTTATTTTATTTTTATTTTATTTTTATTTTATTTTTATTTTATTTTTATTTTATTTTTATTTTATTTTTATTTTATTTTTATTTTATTTTTATTTTATTTTTATTTTATTTTTATTTTATTTTTATTTTATTTTTATTTTATTTTTATTTTATTTTTATTTTATTTTTATTTTATTTTTATTTTATTTTTATTTTATTTTTATTTTATTTTTATTTTATTTTTATTTTTATTTTATTTTTATTTTATTTTTATTTTATTTTTATTTTATTTTTATTTTATTTTTATCACTCCTGTTTTATACAAAGCCCGCAGCACGAGCAAGTTGACGCAGCCGTCGTGTATACTGCACCATGCAGCCTCCCGTATGTCGCGGATAATCACTGCTGCGAAGTATAACGCTACACAGAGGGCAGCGCAGCACTGCAGGCTGTTCTTCAAAAATGCTCTCCTCCAAGCATCGCTCCCAACTGTTGCACACTCGCGTTGGCCATTCACATACGACGCACTTATCCATATGGGTCGTCGTGAATATTCGCACATCCATGGTTCGTTATAAAATTATAAAAATAAACGCGACGAAACACATGGTACGACGTCTCAAGACGAACTGAATATTAAATACATGCTCGCGAGGAAGATCCGTCTAATTGCCGAGCGTAGATCTGCGAATGCACCGTCAGCACTATTGCAGGTGTTCCTCGAGGTCCGGCGTGGTCGATGAAAAAAATTATTATTTCAACTTCACTTACAATATTTAATAGAATTTTAAACGAACTATTATTTTAACCTCACTTGAACTATTTAATATACGGAAATTAAATAACGATGAGTCGCTCGTTGTATTGTATGGAGCGAGCTCCGCGGCACGTGCCCTGAGCGCGAGCCGCTCACTCCCCCCTGAACGCGCGGGGACATGCATGCTGTGAGCGCGGCGGCACGCGCCACAGAGTCGCACGCCGCGAGTCTGTCAATGCATCGTCAGCAATATTCCAGATGTTCTCCAGGCTCACTGCCGAACGTGGTGGAATGCATGTCGCATTGACCATGAACGAATTCGGAGAACAGAATGATGCAATTTTATCGGTCGTGAAATAAATATCATTTAGGTTAAATAAATGTTTCGTTTTAATTTAGTACAATATACGCGAGAAATTGTATCTACTCTTACGTGATTGATGTTTTGTTCCGTCTATAATTTATCACTGAAGATTTTTTCATCGGCAACGTCAAAGAATTTTTTCACATGGCAGAAATTTTTCTTATCGAACGCCCAAGAATTTTTTTCATCGAATGTCAGTTTTTCGATTTTTTAATAACCGAACACTTTTCCGATTTTTCATCACCGACAATTTTCTCATTAGAGGATTCGTTTTCATCGACGAACGTTATCGCATCAAAGAATTTTTTTCATCAAAGATTTTTTCTCATTAAGGTATTTTTTTCATAATAGAGTTTCTCTCATCAAAGAATTTTTCTCATCGAACCATTTTTCTCATCGAACCATTTTTCTCATCAAAGAATTTTTCTCATCGAACCATTTTTCTCATCAAAGTATTTTTCTCATCAAAGTATTTTTCTCATCAAAGTATTTTTCTCATCAAAGAATTTTTCTCATCAAAGAATTTTTCTCATCAAAGAATTTTTTGCATCAAAGAATTTTTTGCATCAAAGAATTTTTTGCATCAAAGAATTTTTTGCATCAAAGAATTTTTTGCATCAAAGAATTTTTTGCATCAAAGAATTTTTTGCATCAAAGAATTTTTTGCATCAAAGAATTTTTTGCATCAAAGTATTTTTTGCATCACAGAATTTTTTGCATCAAAGAATTTTTTGCATCAAAGAATTTTTTGCATCAAAGAATTTTTTGCATCAAAGAATTTTTTGCATCAAAGAATTTTTTGCATCAAAGAATTTTTTGCATCAAAGAATTTTTTGCATCAAAGAATTTTTTGCATCAAAGAATTTTTTGCATCAAAGAATTTTTTGCATCAAAGAATTTTTTGCATCAAAGAATTTTTTGCATCAAAGAATTTTTTGCATCAAAGAATTTTTTGCATCAAAGAATTTTTTGCATCAAAGAATTTTTTGCATCAAAGAATTTTTTGCATCAAAGAATTTTTTGCATCAAAGAATTTTTTGCATCAAAGAATTTTTTGCATCAAAGAATTTTTTGCATCAAAGAATTTTTTGCATCAAAGAATTTTTTGCATCAAAGAATTTTTTGCATCAAAGAATTTTTTGCATCAAAGAATTTTTTGCATCAAAGAATTTTTTGCATCAAAGAATTTTTTGCATCAAAGCATTTTTTGCATCAAAGAATTTTTTGCATCAAAGAATTTTTTGCATCAAAGAATTTTTTGCATCAAAGAATTTTTTGCATCAAAGAATTTTTTGCATCAAAGAATTTTTTGCATCAAAGAATTTTTTGCATCAAAGAATTTTTTGCATCAAAGAATTTTTTGCATCAAAGAATTTTTTGCATCAAAGAATTTTTTGCATCAAAGAATTTTTTGCATCAAAGAATTTTTTGCATCAAAGAATTTTTTGCATCAAAGAATTTTTTGCATCAAAGAATTTTTTGCATCAAAGAATTTTTTGCATCAAAGAATTTTTTGCATCAAAGAATTTTTTGCATCAAAGAATTTTTTGCATCAAAGAATTTTTTGCATCAAAGAATTTTTTGCATCAAAGAATTTTTTGCATCAAAGAATTTTTTGCATCAAAGAATTTTTTGCATCAAAGAATTTTTTGCATCAAAGAATTTTTTGCATCAAAGAATTTTTTGCATCAAAGAATTTTTTGCATCAAAGAATTTTTTGCATCAAAGAATTTTTTGCATCAAAGAATTTTTTGCATCAAAGAATTTTTTGCATCAAAGAATTTTTTGCATCAAAGAATTTTTTGCATCAAAGAATTTTTTGCATCAAAGAATTTTTTGCATCAAAGAATTTTTTGCATCAAAGAATTTTTTGCATCAAAGAATTTTTTGCATCAAAGAATTTTTTGCATCAAAGAATTTTTTGCATCAAAGAATTTTTTGCATCAAAGAATTTTTTGCATCAAAGAATTTTTTGCATCAAAGAATTTTTTGCATCAAAGAATTTTTTGCATCAAAGAATTTTTTGCATCAAAGAATTTTTTGCATCAAAGAATTTTTTGCATCAAAGAATTTTTTGCATCAAAGAATTTTTTGCATCAAAGAATTTTTTGCATCAAAGAATTTTTTGCATCAAAGAATTTTTTGCATCAAAGAATTTTTTGCATCAAAGAATTTTTTGCATCAAAGAATTTTTTGCATCAAAGAATTTTTTGCATCAAAGAATTTTTTGCATCAAAGAATTTTTTGCATCAAAGAATTTTTTGCATCAAAGAATTTTTTGCATCAAAGAATTTTTTGCATCAAAGAATTTTTTGCATCAAAGAATTTTTTGCATCAAAGAATTTTTTGCATCAAAGAATTTTTTGCATCAAAGAATTTTTTGCATCAAAGAATTTTTTGCATCAAAGAATTTTTTTGCATCAAAGAATTTTTTGCATCAAAGAATTTTTTGCATCAAAGAATTTTTTGCATCAAAGAATTTTTTTGCATCAAAGAATTTTTTGCATCAAAGAATTTTTTGCATCAACGAATTTTTTGCATCAACGAATTTTTTGCCACTTTTATTCAATGCTTCATGAAAACATGTAAATTTTTTAAAAATTATTGACCATCTAGAACGCAAGTTTTTGCGATTTTCGAAAAAGTCCTTATGCACGGCGTCTCCTATCTATCGTGCAAATTTGATTACTTTCTCAATCACCGTAAATAAGTCCTTCTTACGATTTCAATAATTTTTTGTACATTAGTTGGATGTTTAACGATCCTTCTCGAAAAATTGTACGGCAATTCACCATCTAGTTACGGAGATAAAAATAGTAAAGATTGTTTTATATTGCTCCTGACGCTGGTACGACGCGCAACAGTGGGCAGCCCCCGCCGCGCACACCATGCGACCTATCCCCTCCACACCTATCCCCCTATTCCCCCCCTATCGGGCGATAACTACCTTAAGCACTTTATGCATCCGATCGGACATAGCTAGCTAGGTTGGCGCCAGACTTAAGTTCTGGTTCCCGTATGGGAGCGTGGGTTCGAACCCCACACCTGGCATATTTTTTGCAACAACGACCGACCTGTCCTGAAATTCATAAAAATTCAATCCACACTTCGTACCGACGTCAATGCACACTTCGTCCCGACGTGGGCCTGTCCTCGTAACGGATGGTGACCATCCATGCGCACGTGTGTCTTCGCAAATGTCACTGATTTACCCTCGATAAATAGCCGTTCGTTCGTTCGTTCGTTCGTTCGTTCGTTCGTTCGTTCGTTCGTTCGTTCGTTCGTTCGTTCGTTCGTTCGTTCGTTCGTTCGTTCGTTCGTTCGTTCGTTCGTTCGTTCGTTCGTTCGTTCGTTCGTTCGTTCGTTCGTTCGTTCGTTCGTTCGTTCGTTCGTTCGTTCGTTCGTTCGTTCGTTCGTTCGTTCGTTCGTTCGTTCGTTCGTTCGTTCGTTCGTTCGTTCGTTCGTTCGTTCGTTCGTTCGTTCGTTCGTTCGTTCGTTCGTTCGTTCGTTCGTTCGTTCGTTCGTTCGTTCGTTCGTTCGTTCGTTCGTTCGTTCGTTCGTTCGTTCGTTCGTTCGTTCGTTCGTTCGTTCGTTCGTTCGTTCGTTCGTTCGTTCGTTCGTTCGTTCGTTCGTTCGTTCGTTCGTTCGTTCGTTCGTTCGTTCGTTCGTTCGTTCGTTCGTTCGTTCGTTCGTTCGTTCGTTCGTTCGTTCGTTCGTTCGTTCGTTCGTTCGTTCGTTCGTTCGTTCGTTCGTTCGTTCGTTCGTTCGTTCGTTCGTTCGTTCGTTCGTTCGTTCGTTCGTTCGTTCGTTCGTTCGTTCGTTCGTTCGTTCGTTCGTTCGTTCGTTCGTTCGTTCGTTCGTTCGTTCGTTCGTTCGTTCGTTCGTTCGTTCGTTCGTTCGTTCGTTCGTTCGTTCGTTCGTTCGGTCGTTCGTTCGTTCGTTCGTTCGTTCGTTCGTTCGTTCGTTCGTTCGTTCGTTCGTTCGTTCGTTCGTTCGTTCGTTCGTTCGTTCGTTCGTTCGTTCGTTCGTTCGTTCGTTCGTTCGTTCGTTCGTTCGTTCGTTCGTTCGTTCGTTCGTTCGTTCGTTCGTTCGTTCGTTCGTTCGTTCGTTCGTTCGTTCGTTCGTTCGTTCGTTCGTTCGTTCGTTCGTTCGTTCGTTCGTTCGTTCGTTCGTTCGTTCGTTCGTTCGTTCGTTCGTTCGTTCGTTCGTTCGTTCGTTCGTTCGTTCGTTCGTTCGTTCGTTCGTTCGTTCGTTCGTTCGTTCGTTCGTTCGTTCGTTCGTTCGTTCGTTCGTTCGTTCGTTCGTTCGTTCGTTCGTTCGTTCGTTCGTTCGTTCGTTCGTTCGTTCGTTCGTTCGTTCGTTCGTTCGTTCGTTCGTTCGTTCGTTCGTTCGTTCGTTCGTTCGTTCGTTCGTTCGTTCGTTCGTTCGTTCGTTCGTTCGTTCGTTCGTTCGTTCGTTCGTTCGTTCGTTCGTTCGTTCGTTCGTTCGTTCGTTCGTTCGTTCGTTCGTTCGTTCGTTCGTTCGTTCGTTCGTTCGTTCGTTCGTTCGTTCGTTCGTTCGTTCGTTCGTTCGTTCGTTCGTTCGTTCGTTCGTTCGTTCGTTCGTTCGTTCGTTCGTTCGTTCGTTCGTTCGTTCGTTCGTTCGTTCGTTCGTTCGTTCGTTCGTTCGTTCGTTCGTTCGTTCGTTCGTTCGTTCGTTCGTTCGTTCGTTCGTTCGTTCGTTCGTTCGTTCGTTCGTTCGTTCGTTCGTTCGTTCGTTCGTTCGTTCGTTCGTTCGTTCGTTCGTTCGTTCGTTCGTTCGTTCGTTCGTTCGTTCGTTCGTTCGTTCGTTCGTTCGTTCGTTCGTTCGTTCGTTCGTTCGTTCGTTCGTTCGTTCGTTCGTTCGTTCGTTCGTTCGTTCGTTCGTTCGTTCGTTCGTTCGTTCGTTCGTTCGTTCGTTCGTTCGTTCGTTCGTTCGTTCGTTCGTTCGTTCGTTCGTTCGTTCGTTCGTTCGTTCGTTCGTTCGTTCGTTCGTTCGTTCGTTCGTTCGTTCGTTCGTTCGTTCGTTCGTTCGTTCGTTCGTTCGTTCGTTCGTTCGTTCGTTCGTTCGTTCGTTCGTTCGTTCGTTCGTTCGTTCGTTCGTTCGTTCGTTCGTTCGTTCGTTCGTTCGTTCGTTCGTTCGTTCGTTCGTTCGTTCGTTCGTTCGTTCGTTCGTTCGTTCGTTCGTTCGTTCGTTCGTTCGTTCGTTCGTTCGTTCGTTCGTTCGTTCGTTCGTTCGTTCGTTCGTTCGTTCGTTCGTTCGTTCGTTCGTTCGTTCGTTCGTTCGTTCGTTCGTTCGTTCGTTCGTTCGTTCGTTCGTTCGTTCGTTCGTTCGTTCGTTCGTTCGTTCGTTCGTTCGTTCGTTCGTTCGTTCGTTCGTTCGTTCGTTCGTTCGTTCGTTCGTTCGTTCGTTCGTTCGTTCGTTCGTTCGTTCGTTCGTTCGTTCGTTCGTTCGTTCGTTCGTTCGTTCGTTCGTTCGTTCGTTCGTTCGTTCGTTCGTTCGTTCGTTCGTTCGTTCGTTCGTTCGTTCGTTCGTTCGTTCGTTCGTTCGTTCGTTCGTTCGTTCGTTCGTTCGTTCGTTCGTTCGTTCGTTCGTTCGTTCGTTCGTTCGTTCGTTCGTTCGTTCGTTCGTTCGTTCGTTCGTTCGTTCGTTCGTTCGTTCGTTCGTTCGTTCGTTCGTTCGTTCGTTCGTTCGTTCGTTCGTTCGTTCGTTCGTTCGTTCGTTCGTTCGTTCGTTCGTTCGTTCGTTCGTTCGTTCGTTCGTTCGTTCGTTCGTTCGTTCGTTCGTTCGTTCGTTCGTTCGTTCGTTCGTTCGTTCGTTCGTTCGTTCGTTCGTTCGTTCGTTCGTTCGTTCGTTCGTTCGTTCGTTCGTTCGTTCGTTCGTTCGTTCGTTCGTTCGTTCGTTCGTTCGTTCGTTCGTTCGTTCGTTCGTTCGTTCGTTCGTTCGTTCGTTCGTTCGTTCGTTCGTTCGTTCGTTCGTTCGTTCGTTCGTTCGTTCGTTCGTTCGTTCGTTCGTTCGTTCGTTCGTTCGTTCGTTCGTTCGTTCGTTCGTTCGTTCGTTCGTTCGTTCGTTCGTTCGTTCGTTCGTTCGTTCGTTCGTTCGTTCGTTCGTTCGTTCGTTCGTTCGTTCGTTCGTTCGTTCGTTCGTTCGTTCGTTCGTTCGTTCGTTCGTTCGTTCGTTCGTTCGTTCGTTCGTTCGTTCGTTCGTTCGTTCGTTCGTTCGTTCGTTCGTTCGTTCGTTCGTTCGTTCGTTCGTTCGTTCGTTCGTTCGTTCGTTCGTTCGTTCGTCCGTCCGTCCGTCCGTCCGTCCGTCCGTCCGTCCGTCCGTCCGTCCGTCCGTCCGTCCGTCCGTCCGTCCGTCCGTCCGTCCGTCCGTCCGTCCGTCCGTCCGTCCGTCCGTCCGTCCGTCCGTCCGTCCGTCCGTCCGTCCGTCCGTCCGTCCGTCCGTCCGTCCGTCCGTCCGTCCGTCCGTCCGTCCGTCCGTCCGTCCGTCCGTCCGTCCGTCCGTCCGTCCGTCCGTCCGTCCGTCCGTCCGTCCGTCCGTCCGTCCGTCCGTCCGTCCGTCCGTCCGTCCGTCCGTCCGTCCGTCCGTCCGTCCGTCCGTCCGTCCGTCCGTCCGTCCGTCCGTCCGTCCGTCCGTCCGTCCGTCCGTCCGTCCGTCCGTCCGTCCGTCCGTCCGTCCGTCCGTCCGTCCGTCCGTCCGTCCGTCCGTCCGTCCGTCCGTCCGTCCGTCCGTCCGTCCGTCCGTCCGTCCGTCCGTCCGTCCGTCCGTCCGTCCGTCCGTCCGTCCGTCCGTCCGTCCGTCCGTCCGTCCGTCCGTCCGTCCGTCCGTCCGTCCGTCCGTCCGTCCGTCCGTCCGTCCGTCCGTCCGTCCGTCCGTCCGTCCGTCCGTCCGTCCGTCCGTCCGTCCGTCCGTCCGTCCGTCCGTCCGTCCGTCCGTCCGTCCGTCCGTCCGTCCGTCCGTCCGTCCGTCCGTCCGTCCGTCCGTCCGTCCGTCCGTCCGTCCGTCCGTCCGTCCGTCCGTCCGTCCGTCCGTCCGTCCGTCCGTCCGTCCGTCCGTCCGTCCGTCCGTCCGTCCGTCCGTCCGTCCGTCCGTCCGTCCGTCCGTCCGTCCGTCCGTCCGTCCGTCCGTCCGTCCGTCCGTCCGTCCGTCCGTCCGTCCGTCCGTCCGTCCGTCCGTCCGTCCGTCCGTCCGTCCGTCCGTCCGTCCGTCCGTCCGTCCGTCCGTCCGTCCGTCCGTCCGTCCGTCCGTCCGTCCGTCCGTCCGTCCGTCCGTCCGTCCGTCCGTCCGTCCGTCCGTCCGTCCGTCCGTCCGTCCGTCCGTCCGTCCGTCCGTCCGTCCGTCCGTCCGTCCGTCCGTCCGTCCGTCCGTCCGTCCGTCCGTCCGTCCGTCCGTCCGTCCGTCCGTCCGTCCGTCCGTCCGTCCGTCCGTCCGTCCGTCCGTCCGTCCGTCCGTCCGTCCGTCCGTCCGTCCGTCCGTCCGTCCGTCCGTCCGTCCGTCCGTCCGTCCGTCCGTCCGTCCGTCCGTCCGTCCGTCCGTCCGTCCGTCCGTCCGTCCGTCCGTCCGTCCGTCCGTCCGTCCGTCCGTCCGTCCGTCCGTCCGTCCGTCCGTCCGTCCGTCCGTCCGTCCGTCCGTCCGTCCGTCCGTCCGTCCGTCCGTCCGTCCGTCCGTCCGTCCGTCCGTCCGTCCGTCCGTCCGTCCGTCCGTCCGTCCGTCCGTCCGTCCGTCCGTCCGTCCGTCCGTCCGTCCGTCCGTCCGTCCGTCCGTCCGTCCGTCCGTCCGTCCGTCCGTCCGTCCGTCCGTCCGTCCGTCCGTCCGTCCGTCCGTCCGTCCGTCCGTCCGTCCGTCCGTCCGTCCGTCCGTCCGTCCGTCCGTCCGTCCGTCCGTCCGTCCGTCCGTCCGTCCGTCCGTCCGTCCGTCCGTCCGTCCGTCCGTCCGTCCGTCCGTCCGTCCGTCCGTCCGTCCGTCCGTCCGTCCGTCCGTCCGTCCGTCCGTCCGTCCGTCCGTCCGTCCGTCCGTCCGTCCGTCCGTCCGTCCGTCCGTCCGTCCGTCCGTCCGTCCGTCCGTCCGTCCGTCCGTCCGTCCGTCCGTCCGTCCGTCCGTCCGTCCGTCCGTCCGTCCGTCCGTCCGTCCGTCCGTCCGTCCGTCCGTCCGTCCGTCCGTCCGTCCGTCCGTCCGTCCGTCCGTCCGTCCGTCCGACCGTCCGTCCGTCCGTCCGTCCGTCCGTCCGTCCGTCCGTCCGTCCGTCCGTCCGTCCGTCCGTCCGTCCGTCCGTCCGTCCGTCCGTCCGTCCGTCCGTCCGTCCGTCCGTCCGTCCGTCCGTCCGTCCGTCCGACTATGCAAAAAATAATTCTATCCAAAAAAAATAATTCTATCCAAAAAAAATAATTCTATCCAAAAAAAATAATTCTATCCAAAAAAAATAATTCTATCCAAAAAAAATAATTCTATCCAAAAAAAATAATTCTATCCAAAAAAAATAATTCTATCCAAAAAAAATAATTCTATCCAAAAAAAATAATTCTATCCAAAAAAAATAATTCTATCCAAAAAAAATAATTCTATCCAAAAAAAATAATTCTATCCAAAAAAAATAATTCTATCCAAAAAAAATAATTCTATCCAAAAAAAATAATTCTATCCAAAAAAAATAATTCTATCCAAAAAAAATAATTCTATCCAAAAAAAATAATTCTATCCAAAAAAAATAATTCTATCCAAAAAAAATAATTCTATCCAAAAAAAATAATTCTATCCAAAAAAAATAATTCTATCCAAAAAAAATAATTCTATCCAAAAAAAATAATTCTATCCAAAAAAAATAATTCTATCCAAAAAAAATAATTCTATCCAAAAAAAATAATTCTATCCAAAAAAAATAATTCTATCCAAAAAAAATAATTCTATCCAAAAAAAATAATTCTATCCAAAAAAAATAATTCTATCCAAAAAAAATAATTCTATCCAAAAAAAATAATTCTATCCAAAAAAAATAATTCTATCCAAAAAAAATAATTCTATCCAAAAAAAATAATTCTATCAAAAAAAAATAATTCTATCCAAAAAAAATAATTCTATCCAAAAAAAATAATTCTATCCAAAAAAAATAATTCTATCCAAAAAAAATAATTCTATCCAAAAAAAATAATTCTATCCAAAAAATTCTTTGATGCAACAAATTCTTTGATGCAACAAATTCTTTGATGCAACAAATTCTTTGATGCAACAAATTCTTTGATGCAACAAATTCTTTGATGCAAAAAATTCTTTGATGCAAAAAATTCTTTGATGCAAAAAATTCTTTGATGCAAAAAATTCTTTGATGCAAAAAATTCTTTGATGCAAAAAATTCTTTGATGCAAAAAATTCTTTGATGCAAAAAATTCTTTGATGCAAAAAATTCTTTGATGCAAAAAATTCTTTGATGCAAAAAATTCTTTGATGCAAAAAATTCTTTGATGCAAAAAATTCTTTGATGCAAAAAATTCTTTGATGCAAAAAATTCTTTGATGCAAAAAATTCTTTGATGCAAAAAATTCTTTGATGCAAAAAATTCTTTGATGCAAAAAATTCTTTGATGCAAAAAATTCTTTGATGCAAAAAATTCTTTGATGCAAAAAATTCTTTGATGCAAAAAATTCTTTGATGCAAAAAATTCTTTGATGCAAAAAATTCTTTGATGCAAAAAATTCTTTGATGCAAAAAATTCTTTGATGCAAAAAATTCTTTGATGCAAAAAATTCTTTGATGCAAAAAATTCTTTGATGCAAAAAATTCTTTGATGCAAAAAATTCTTTGATGCAAAAAATTCTTTGATGCAAAAAATTCTTTGATGCAAAAAATTCTTTGATGCAAAAAATTCTTTGATGCAAAAAATTCTTTGATGCAAAAAATTCTTTGATGCAAAAAATTCTTTGATGCAAAAAATTCTTTGATGCAAAAAATTCTTTGATGCAAAAAATTCTTTGATGCAAAAAATTCTTTGATGCAAAAAATTCTTTGATGCAAAAAATTCTTTGATGCAAAAAATTCTTTGATGCAAAAAATTCTTTGATGCAAAATATTCTTTGATGCAAAAAATTCTTTGATGCAAAAAATTCTTTGATGCAAAAAATTCTTTGATGCAAAAAATTCTTTGATGCAAAAAATTCTTTGATGCAAAAAATTCTTTGATGCAAAAAATTCTTTGATGCAAAAAATTCTTTGATGCAAAAAATTCTTTGATGCAAAAAATTCTTTGATGCAAAAAATTCTTTGATGCAAAAAATTCTTTGATGCAAAAAATTCTTTGATGCAAAAAATTCTTTGATGCAAAAAATTCTTTGATGCAAAAAATTCTTTGATGCAAAAAATTCTTTGATGCAAAAAATTCTTTGATGCAAAAAATTCTTTGATGCAAAAAATTCTTTGATGCAAAAAATTCTTTGATGCAAAAAATTCTTTGATGCAAAAAATTCTTTGATGCAAAAAATTCTTTGATGCAAAAAATTCTTTGATGCAAAAAATTCTTTGATGCAAAATATTCTTTGATGCAAAAAATTCTTTGATGCAAAAAATTCTTTGATGCAAAAAATTCTTTGATGCAAAAAATTCTTTGATGCAAAAAATTCTTTGATGCAAAAAATTCTTTGATGCAAAAAATTCTTTGATGCAAAAAATTCTTTGATGCAAAAAATTCTTTGATGCAAAAAATTCTTTGATGCAAAAAATTCTTTGATGCAAAAAATTCTTTGATGCAAAAAATTCTTTGATGCAAAAAAATCTTTGATGCAAAAAATTCTTTGATGCAAAAAATAAGTCTATGCAAAAAATAATTCTATGCAAAAAATAATTCTATGCAAAAAATAATTCTATGCAAAAAATAATTCTATGCAAAAAATTATTCTATGCAAAAAATTATTCTATGCAAAAAATTATTCTATGCAAAAAATAATTCTATCCAAAAAATTATTCTATCCAAAAAATAATTCTATCCAAAAAATTATTCTATCCAAAAAATTATTCTATCCAAAAAATTATTCTATCCAAAAAATTATTCTATCCAAAAAATTATTCTATCCAAAAAATTATTCTATCCAAAAAATTATTCTATCCAAAAAATTATTCTATCCAAAAAATTATTCTATCCAAAAAATTATTCTATCCAAAAAATTATTCTATCCAAAAAATTATTCTATCCAAAAAATTATTCTATCCAAAAAATTATTCTATCCAAAAAATTATTCTATCCAAAAAATTATTCTATCCAAAAAATTATTCTATCCAAAAAATTATTCTATCCAAAAAATTATTCTATCCAAAAAATTATTCTATCCAAAAAATGATTCTATCCAAAAAATGATTCTATCCAAAAAATGATTCTATCCAAAAAATGATTCTATCCAAAAAATGATTCTATCCAAAAAATGATTCTATCCAAAAAATGATTCTATCCAAAAAATTATTCTATCCAAAAAATTATTCTATCCAAAAAATTATTCTATCCAAAAAATTATTCTATCCAAAAAATTATTCTATCCAAAAAATTATTCTATCCAAAAAATTATTCTATCCAAAAAATTATTCTATCCAAAAAATTATTCTATCCAAAAAATTATTCTATCCAAAAAATTATTCTATGCAAAAAATAATTCTATGCAAAAAATAATTCTATGCAAAAAATTATTCTATGCAAAAAATTATTCTATGCAAAAAATTATTCTATGCAAAAAATTATTCTATGCAAAAAATAATTCTATCCAAAAAATTATTCTATCCAAAAAATTATTCTATCCAAAAAATTATTCTATCCAAAAAATAATTCTATCCAAAAAATAATTCTATCCAAAAAATTATTCTATCCAAAAAATTATTCTATCCAAAAAATTATTCTATCCAAAAAATTATTCTATCCAAAAAATTATTCTATCCAAAAAATTATTCTATCCAAAAAATTATTCTATCCAAAAAATTATTCTATCCAAAAAATTATTCTATCCAAAAAATTATTCTATCCAAAAAATTATTCTATCCAAAAAATTATTCTATCCAAAAAATTATTCTATCCAAAAAATTATTCTATCCAAAAAATTATTCTATCCAAAAAATTATTCTATCCAAAAAATTATTCTATCCAAAAAATTATTCTATCCAAAAAATTATTCTATCCAAAAAATTATTCTATCCAAAAAATTATTCTATCCAAAAAATTATTCTATCCAAAAAATTATTCTATCCAAAAAATTATTCTATCCAAAAAATTATTCTATCCAAAAAATTATTCTATCCAAAAAATTATTCTATCCAAAAAATTATTCTATCCAAAAAATTATTCTATCCAAAAAATTATTCTATCCAAAAAATTATTCTATCCAAAAAATTATTCTATCCAAAAAATTATTCTATCCAAAAAATTATTCTATCCAAAAAATTATTCTATCCAAAAAATTATTCTATCCAAAAAATTATTCTATCCAAAAAATTATTCTATCCAAAAAATTATTCTATCCAAAAAATTATTCTATCCAAAAAATTATTCTATCCAAAAAATTATTCTATCCAAAAAATTATTCTATCCAAAAAATTATTCTATCCAAAAAATTATTCTATCCAAAAAATTATTCTATCCAAAAAATTATTCTATCCAAAAAATTATTCTATCCAAAAAATTATTCTATCCAAAAAATTATTCTATCCAAAAAATTATTCTATCCAAAAAATTATTCTATCCAAAAAATTATTCTATCCAAAAAATTATTCTATCCAAAAAATTATTCTATCCAAAAAATTATTCTATCCAAAAAATTATTCTATCCAAAAAATTATTCTATCCAAAAAATTATTCTATCCAAAAAATTATTCTATCCAAAAAATTATTCTATCCAAAAAATTATTCTATCCAAAAAATTATTCTATCCAAAAAATTATTCTATCCAAAAAATGATTCTATCCAAAAAATGATTCTATCCAAAAAATGATTCTATCCAAAAAATGATTCTATCCAAAAAATGATTCTATCCAAAAAATGATTCTATCCAAAAAATGATTCTATCCAAAAAATGATTCTATCCAAAAAATGATTCTATCCAAAAAATGATTCTATCCAAAAAATGATTCTATCCAAAAAATTATTCTATCCAAAAAATTATACTATCCAAAAAATTATTCTATCCAAAAAATTATTCTATCCAAAAAATTATTCTATCCAAAAAATTATTCTATCCAAAAAATTATTCTATCCAAAAAATTATTCTATCCAAAAAATTATTCTATCCAAAAAATTATTCTATCCAAAAAATTATTCTATCAAAAAATTATTCTATCAAAAAATTATTCTATCAAAAAATTATTCTATGCAAAACAAATGAACGAACGGACGAACGGACGGACGGCCGGACGGACGGGCGGCCGGACGGACGGACGGGCGGACGGCTCTCTCCAAATCTAGGGCCAAGTATCCAATGACTCGTGTGGAAGTTAAAGCAGTATCACTGCATGCGGGCGTTCGCGGTGATACTCTAGATAATATCATACCAGGACAACTGCCTAAGCGTATAATTATCGGATTTGTCGATAATAGAGCCTTTAATGGTGATCACACGCTGAACGCCTTTAACTTTCAAAATTATAAAATAAATGATCTATCTTTGTGCTGACGGTGTGCAGATACCGTCAAAGCCTCTGCAGCCCGACTTGGGTGCGAGAGAGCAATACGTGGATGCATATAACACATTATTCTCCGACACGGGTATTCACTTTCTCAACCAGGGTAATTGTATTTCACGTACGGATTACCCTAATGGCTATTGTCTATTCGCATTTGATCTAACACCCGATCTTTTGGCAAATAGTAATACTCATTGGAATTTGGTGAAACACGGCAGCGTCAGAATAGAAGTCCGTTTCGAAGATGCTCTAAACTCAACGGTTAACTGTATTGTGTATGCGGAATATGATAATGTGTTGGAGATTGACTCGTCCCGACAAGTAATTGTAGATTTCAGCGGGTAGGGCACGCTAAGCTCTGTCGACTGGCTCTTCAGTATTCGCCGAGAACTTGAGACGACCGGTTGGAATCATGGCTGTTGTAATTGATATACAGGGTCTAAAGGATAAATTCAAACATTTCACGCCTAAAGAAGTGGCTGTCACCTCAGTGCATTCAACATACTTTGGCCACTGGATAATAAAACCAGCCTGCCCCCATGACGACCTATCACCTGCTATGAAGAGACAAAATACCTGGCTGCAGAGCAATTATCACGGTATTGCATGGTCTGAAGGCAATACATCTGTGCAGACGATCGAACTTATTCTGAAGAAAATTGCTGCAGAAGTTGATCGAATATTCACGAGAGGCTCCGACAAAGCATCGTACCTGACAAATTTGACAGGATGCTTTATCATAAATTTGGAAGAAGACGACGAGGTACCGTCATTCCATAACCTACCGACGGGTAATACACGCTGCATATATCACGGACTCTTGCGCAAAAACCACACATACAAGTGCGCTCTAGACAATGTGACAAGGATCAAAGCGTGGCTCTGCCATAGTGATCGCTTCGACTCTTTGTGGGAATATCGTACGACTACTAGCTGGAGGGTCGGGTTGACAGAGTGCGCCAACGAAGACAAAAAACCCTCGGCTGGTGCTGCCCGTTGTTATGAACAGCCTTTAAATTCTGCAGTCTCTCCGGAACATAAAGGATCATACAGTAGGCGTATACCCTGCAGATCGCATACCGAAGGTGTGGACGAAACCGACAGCCATCGTTGTTAATACTGATGGACACAAATTACCAGGGCCCACTGGGTCGCCATGTACGGCGATCGAAATGGACATATTTTTCCGTCTTCTACCTACTCTGTATCGCATACATCCCAAAGCCACGTGCGGATATTATGTTTCTCGGCTCACGTGAAAGAATGCAAGAAATAAACAGGGTAAGTAAAGCTGCTGGGGAGCCATGAGTCACGAGCGGTCTGCAGCGTTAGCAGAAGGCCCATCATAACTGCGCGGGCTCTCTCACGAATAGTTATCAATCGCGATCGAGTTGTGTCAGAGGTGAGAAGTAAAAAAAAAGCCGTATTCATACTACAATCTTGAAGACTCTTCTCCATTGAAGTCGATGCCAAGGAAACGACTCGAGTTAAAAGCACGCATAGAAAGGCACTTACGCGATATTGCGAAATTAAAATCGTTGATACGTACAAGAACAGAGTTTCGGCGAGTGATACGACAACTGGAAGAACTCAGTCTCCACTATGGATCTCACAAAAGTCAACAAAGTGGGCATGCTTTCGGCGTTCCTGCCGATTAAAAAACTATCCGAGCTGTCTCTCGAAAGGGACTATGGCGTCACCGACATAAGAAGTGTGAAGACAACATTCGGCGCGCGGTTCACCATTGATATCGAAGAGGCGTTTACCTGCTACCTACCTACAAGATTCGTTAAGGTTTTCGAGGAAGAGGTCGATCTCTTGCAGCAAATGATAACGGCTGCTCATAACAAGAATCTGCTCATGCGATACTATGGAACACGCTATAATAATCTGGAGTTCAAATCCGCCAGTCAATCCGAGGGCTGATAGTCATTGGAAGTATAATGAGGTGTGAAGAGGTGTGGTCGTTGCTGCTGCCTGGTTCGTTCGACTTGGATAATTCAGCAGCATGTGTGTGGCTAGGACTTGATATCCATAAAAATGGTCAACTACAGCCTGTAATCAAGTTCATGAGCATTTTCGGCGAACGGTTATCTATGGACAAGGATTCGTGGGTTGATTTCCAAAAACATTTCACCACCATTGCAACGTACCTCCAGGGAGAAGAAGAAGAAGAATCCCTTCCCAACAATCATAATATCTCCGAGAATATTTTGGAGTATGAAGAATATTATAATCAACCGTCTGTAGTTATTCAAAGTTCCATTAAAATTGACAGTAATTCTGTGCAACGCTCGAAACCATTATTCCGCTTTGTAAAAAGACGTTTCATTAAATTAACAATGTTGCAGACCCCAATAAATAATTATTTATCGTGGCTTTGCCGTGTTTGCAGCGAAGCAGAAGCGTGCAAGGCCTTGCTTATTACCACAATAGCGACGAAAGTTTCGAATTTTACGACTCAATGTGTGCGTCGTAATATTCGAACGAAGCGTAAAAACATACGCGAGACTGTTAGCCAGAAAGTAAAAATGTCGGGTCCCCTCTGTGGGCTATCAGCAAGTGCTAAAGTCATAGTAATCAATGAACTATTGACACGTCACCAAGATCATGTAGTTAAAAATGTTATCGCTCTTGGATCATGTACAAAGAAATAAAAACATGTTATCGATAAAAATTTTTTTTTAAATCAGCAAAAGCCCCCCCACCCCTGCATTCCCATAATTACATCATCAGCAATGTCGATTTCCATCATTCCGTTTTCCACCGCCGCCGGAGGCAGTAGAAGTGTTACCTTCACGAGTTCCCCTTCGAAATTATCGTTAAATCATAAAGCGAAATATTCAGTACAGATTTTTGCCGAAAGTGGCGGCTGTTGGTTCGGTGGATAAACCGCGACGTCGTTTTGTGTGGGTCGTCGCGCCTCCTTATTCTTAGAACTATTCTTAGAACTTCTCGTTAATCCATAAAACGAATTATGACAAGCTCCGCGGTGACGCGATCATTCCCCCACTCAAGCATGTTAAAATACTGTTGACGAATGCTATTCTGTTACAAGGGGTTCGACACAGCTCAGTCTTCTGCCGCCTGTTGAGACCGTAAAACGTGTTCAGGTTTCAGCGACAATATGCGCTGTCCACATCGAGTGTTTGATGTACCCAGTACAGATCTGGTGTTTGATATTCTGTATTTAAACATAAGCATGGGGAATTATTGCCGAAAGAGGTGGCGGTGGGCTCGCTGAATAAACCACAACGTCGAATGTTGTGGGTTGTCGCTCCGCCTTACGATGTCTACGAACTACCGCCGCCAATACAAAACAGAAATAATTGGGTGACTAGGTACAGTCATGGTATACACTGGGACCAGGACGGTATCGCGCTCGCTGAACTGTACCAGGAATTACGTGAAATTGTGGACAGTGTTGGTGCTCAATCTCGACTATACGCAATGGGTGAGCAGACTGTAAAAATTTTAGAAAAAGTCACAGGACACAAAATCATAAACCTGCTGCTCGAACTCGAAGATTGTCCATCACTCGATGCTCCGACGCCGAAGACAGCAAAAGTGTGCTCGTGGCATTGTTTCCTACAGACGGAGTCCCGAGGCGCTCAGTGCGCTCTACGGAACGTTAAAAAACTCCAACATTACCTTAACGTCTTAAATTTTGGGAAAAAATAATATCGGTGTACCCATCACTGTGCCCTAAAGTTACACCTGTCACGCAGTTATTGACAATCCCCCCAGTCCTTGGCCACCCCAATTATTGGCCACAATTCTGTACAATTGTAAACAATAAAAATAAAAAAATAAATATTATTATTTTTATAATTTCGGTTATGAAAATAATAATAACCAGGGGTGCACTATGACGACACTTCGCGCTCCCATCCCCACCTCTCTATCACACACACACCTCCGGGCGCGGTCCGACCGGGCGCAGTCCGACCGGGCCCGAGGAGTGGGGATAGGAGTGGGGATGGGAGTGGGGGGTCTCCATAGTGCACCCCTTACTACTCACGTTTTCATTAAAATCTCAATTTTTTTTTCATCAAAACAAAGCTTCCCCTACGAGGAAGCAAAATAGACATATCTTCTTCTTCCTCTTTCCAATTATGGACCCTCCGACCGACCGAGGGCACTCCAACCTGGCCACAGAATAAACGCGCCGGCCAACGTTCAATCTCGCAGAAATGTGTGGATGGTGAGACCACTCTTTGGCAAATGGCGGAGTCCAATCGTAACTCCTCTATACGACCGCACACGAAGGGAGGCGTTCGGTGTCCAATAAATGAACTTTCTTTGAATCGCAGGAAGGTTGTACAGAATAATATAAAAATATCTTCAAAAACTACTATGAAAAGGAAAAAGAAAACGAGGTTGCTTGATCTGCGTCGGTTACACGCCCTGACTAAAAATAAAAACATAGGGTAAAAGTTGGGAATATGGCCCGGTCCATATATCATTGATTTACGTGTTAATAGAGGTTGGGCCATATTCACCACTTTTACCCTATATAAATATATATATATACACAATATTCCCTCTCGGCATATATCGGATTTATATATCCCTGCGAGCAAATTGCACCACACTAAACTACCAGGAGTAAACGTTAGGTGAAAGGTATCGCTAAGTAAGGTAAAAGTTAGGTGAAAGGTAAAGCTAATTGAGCATCGTCAGGAGTTAATCGACTAGTATGTCAACGCGTATATGTCACCAGTCTGGGACGCCAAAATCAACTGTCGCTAATGTTTTATCTAGATCCTCAACCACTGCGATTGGAGCGCGGAAATATTTACTTGAGCCTGCCTTTGGGGCCTTAAACTCTCCATCACTAACGGACTCAGCCTGCCTGTACGATAATTCACAGACAATGGCATTCCTTGATGTTAACGGGATAGAGCTGGCAGGCCGCCGAGGGCTCACCGAAGACTCTAAACCCTGAGGATTTCCGATGACCGTACTACTTTCACCCTTTTTTGTGATGGCCGAAGCCACCCCCTCCCTCGAGGGGACAGTCGCAGCCTTCGTAAGTTCTTCTGCTAGAATCTTCGGAATCTTTCGTCTGGTTAACAGCAACTGTTTCGGGTTGTGCTTGGACACCTTAGTCTGGAGAGATCCACCACACGAGGAACTGGAAGAGGGTTCAAGAGCCGGAAATTCCTTCTCCCATGCTCGAGACCACTCCTGTCGGGTCAGGAAGCGCGAAATCCTCAACATTTCCCTTCCTTGGCCCGGTGACGATGAAGATGTTTCAGGGGAGGATTTGAATGCCTGTAGCCACTGGTCCGCCCTAGAAATGTTTACAAGGCTATTCACTCGCACAATCTCTTCAGCATTATGTCTATCTGTGACTAGATGAGCCATCATTCTACAAACGATTTTTTGCCAAATAAAAGCCGGACACTTCGGGTCGTCAGCCGCGTGAGATCCACCACAGTTGGCACACGTAAAGCCCCGACACTCGCAAACATCTGACGGGTGACCGCCTCCACAGAAAACACACCTAACTTTGCCTCTGCAGTACGACTCACCGTATCCAAAAAGTTGACAACGGTTGCATTTTCTATCTTAGGTTCGAAGACTTCCACCCTGACTCTAGTTTTAAAAATCACAACTCTCTCCGGGATTTCATTACCCTCAAACCAAATTTTTATCGAATTTGTCGGTACAACCCTGGCGGGCGCGCTGACTGTAAATAGACGGTTTGAACGTCAATAGTCAGTCTCAGCCTATTTTCGACTGTAAATAGACTTTCGATCGACTTTCAGTTTTTGGCGGATTTCTGACGGTGGAGACTACGAACTGACTTTTGATCGACTTTCTGTTCTTTGCGGATTTCTGACGGTGGAGACTACGAACTGACTTTTGATCGACTTTCAGTTTTTGGCGGATTTCTGACGGCGGAGAATGCGAACTGACTTTCGAACGACTTTCAGTTTTTGGCAGATTTCTGACGGTGGAAACTGCGAACTGACTTTCGAACGACTTTCAACATTTCGGTAAATGGCTCCTGTAAATTGCCATCTCTTTCTGCGATTTTTGCGGATTTTTTATACTATTCCAAATAATGAAGTAATTATGTAAAGAGAGTACACAAACACTTATTCGTAATTAATCTATCCAATATATTTTTCTTTATTATTTGCATTGCTTTTGAAAAAGAAGTAACATAAATTTGTACGTTTCAACAGTAGTTTAAAATATGTTACCGAACTTTGAGTACACATGTGTACACGAACAGAGTATATATTATATTGCTTACAGTATCTAAAAGTAAATCTTCTAATATATATAACATATGTGAGATCTTTTTTTAAGTTTTGGTACCGTTTATAAATGTTAATGAAAGCATTCAGTATAAACAAATAACGATAACATTGCTTTGCAAATGTCTATCAGTATGTTTATCTTTTTCATTCTTTTTTGTTTAATCTAATTATGAGCATCATTGTTTTGAGTGTCATCATTGTCGTTTTCAGTATCGTCACTGTCACTAGCATGATGTCGACGTTGACGTTGAAGTCGATCCTTCGGTGTTGCTGGTTTTTCTTTTGGTTGTCCTTCGTTGTCCTTCCAATTGCTCGAACACGATGGCTGTGATTCTTTCGTCGATGCATCATTCATTCGATTGTCGTTGTTCGTCTTGTGGTACCTGAAGTTTCTAATGTAATGTTGGATCCATGACTTGTACGTCCTGGAACTGGTTGGAGGATTGATGTCGGGTATATGATAATCCGGCGTGTCATTTATAGCTTTGCAGATGCCTTTAACAAACATTAAAATAAAAATTATAACGTTTGTGTAAGAAATTTCATGCGAAATACTGTCAATGTTTGTGTAATATTTACTTTCAACCGTGTTCATCTCTGCATTTGTCATAATTCGTCGTTCGCTATTGGCTGCTATCTTTCTGAATCCGATGCAATTTAATTCCTCCTCGTTCCATATTGCGCGGATCACTTTGTTGCACCTGTCCCTCTCGTTCCGTGCTAGGGCTGCAACGATCAGTGCGTTCTAATATACCTGTACTCCATTGTATTCGCACTGAGAACAGAAATAGGTACCATATTTGTTAATCTCGTGTTTTTTTTCGATTGTATATATACAATTATACACACATGTACATACATATATGCATACACACTAACAAACCTTTTCCAGATCGTCATCGCATCGACGAGGAATACGGCGTGCTTCATCGTTATCGTTGTCGTTGTCATTGGTACCTTCCGCGACAAGATTATTTATCATCTGCTTAAGTTCCTTTATTATGAATTTGTTGCCGTCGAGTATCGCATTGATGACATCTGTTTTCGTTGTTCATACTTTTCGCGAAAACATCTTCTTAACTTCTTTACAGCCATTCGTTATCAATGTTCTTAGCGGCATTTTTGATGAGTAGTAGTAGTAGTAGTATTAGTAGTAGTAGTTTTTTTTTTTTTTTTTTTTTTTTTTTTTTTGTTCAGAGGTTGAAAAATCTTCGAAAAGACACCAACAAAGTTATTGTGTTGTTGGTAGTGTCAGATTTTTACTGACTAAAAACAATCCTCTGCCTCCCTTCACGGTGGTGAAGGTGGTTGGACCGGAAACCGCTTTAGCATTACTTCAGTCCAACCCCTGGTGCGCCCCTAAGCGCCCGCCTCGTTTGGTTGCTGCTCGAGCCTCTTGGCCTTCAGCACCTCCTCCGCGAATTTCATAATGGCCACCCATTTCGGCTTGGAGCCGATCATGTGGGGGACCAGGTTCTCGGGGTGCAGTGCTTCTCCGATAGCATCTGTTGCGGCTCTTCGTTCTTCCATCCATCTATCGCAGTGGAAAAAGGTATGTTGAGCGTCGTCGAGTTCGGTTGGGCAGTAGCTGCACCGTGGGCTGTCGATGAGGCCCATTCGGTGTAGGTACGCGTTAAAGGCGCCATGGCCCGTGAGTAGCTGCGTTAAGTAGAAGTTGGTATCTACATGTTCGCATCTGATCCAGGTCCTTATGTCGGGTATAAGTTTAGCCGTCCACCTTCCGGTGTCGCTATTCTGCCACCTGTGCTCCCATTCTCCAATGGTCCTCGCCCGTTCGAGTTCCCTGGCGCCGTCGGCCAGGGGATTTGCTGTCCGCGACTGGTGGAGCCTCCTTCGCTCCTTGGCCAGGAGGTCGATGGGGGGCGTCTTGGCGACGACGAGAATCGCTGATTCCGAGACCGTGCGATATGCACAAGCGACTCGGAGGGCGGCGCGTCTTTGTGCTGCAGCCAGTTTGCGCCGATGGCTTTCATGCGCGAGTTGATCCGCCCAGATTTCTGCGCCGTACAGGATGATGGAGTTTACGGTGCTCATCAGTAGCCTCCGCTTCGCATAGCGGGGGCCGCCGACGTTCTTCATGATCCTCGAGAGCTTGGCAGCGGCGCCGTTAGCTTTGTCAGCTGTTCGTTGAATGTGTTCTCCGAAGGTTAGCTTCTCGTCGAGTTGGAGGCCGAGATACCGGACCGATCTCCTGGCCTCGACAAGCGCTTCGCCAATATTTATCGCGAAGGGTTTATCAAACCAGCGTTGCCTCGTGAGGACAACCATCTCCGTCTTGCTTGCTGCTAGCTTGAGCCCGTGGCTGTCTAGCCAGGCGCTTATTCGTCTAACTAGGTGACCAATTTTCCGCCGTGCGTCCTCGGTGCTGTCCGCGATGACTATACCAGCAATGTCATCGGCGTATCCGACCAGATGTGTTTCGCGCATAAAGTTCGTGGCCAGCAGGTCGTCGTATCGTATATTCCAGAACTCAGGGCCCAGGACTGCACCCTGCGGAACACCGGCTGTGACCTCCACCATTCGGGCTCCCTCCGTCGTGTCGTACTCGAGAAGGCGATCTCGGAAGTAATCGTCCACTATGTCGAGAACGTATTGGTCGATGCTGAAGTCAGTCTTCAGCGCGTCCAGTATGTCCTCCCAGCCCACGGAGTTAAACGCGTTCTGCACGTCGAAGGTGAGCAGGATGCACGCCTTCCGAGCCTGGTAGCTACCAGACCAGGCCTTCTTCACAATGGTGATGGCCTGGTCAATCGCGGTGATTGTCGATTTCTTCCTGCGGAAGCCGTGCTGATTGCTCGATAGACCTCCGGCATTGTCTATTGCCGAAGTTAGGCGTCCCTTGATCATCTTTTCTAGTAACTTGCCTTCGACGTCCAGCAGGCATAGTGGCCTATACGATGATGACGTCACTGGAGGGCCCTTCCCTTTGTCCAGGAGGACCAGTCGTTGGCGCTTCCAACGGCGACTGAATGTGCCTGTTGCGAGGCAGGCATTGTACATGGTAAGGAGTATTTCGGGGTACTCCCTGGATATACACTTGATGGCGTTGACCGGGATACCGTCCGGGCCAGGGGCTCTGCCTGGTTTCAAGGACTTGGCAGCGTCCTGGAGCTCCGCCGTTGTGAAGGGTGGTCCGCGTGCCGTCGTCGAGTTTCCTCTAGGTGCCCTCCGTGGATGCTGGGGGAAGAGATCGCCGATGATGCTTTCTATGGTCGCCGGCTCCATAGGAGGTATGCGGCTTTGCTTACCCAGACCTTTGATAGCAATCTGGTAAGCCTTTCCCCAGGGGTCCTCGTCCAGCTCGTCGCATAGGTTTCTCCAGCACTGGTTTTTGCTCTTTTTGATCGCCCGTTTCAGGGCTTTCTTGGCGCTATCGAGTTCGGCGAAGAGAGTGTCCGGTTGGCCCGCCTGACGTCTGCGGTTGGCCCTGACGGACTTGCGCCGCAGCGCGAGGTACTTTTTCCGAAGCTCACTGATCTCATCGTTCCACCAGTAGTTTGCGCGCCTTTTCTCGCGGGTGTTCCTGGTTGGCATGGAAGCGTCGCAGGCGGCCGAAATGGCACCCATCGTTTTTTCCACGAGATTCTCCACGTCTTGCCTCGAGACGGCCGGTTCGTTGGCGTGCTGTTGAGCCTGGTTCTTCAGAGAGTTGATGAGTTTTGTCTCATTTAGCTTCCTGTCGTTCCATCGTCGCCGCTCTTCTTCCTGTCTCGTGCCGTTGGTCGGGGCGTTGCCGGTCGAGAACTGGATGTATTGGTGGTCGCTGGAGTTATAATCCTCCAGGACCCTCCAATCCCATACGGCCGCAGCAGTCTCCGGAGTGGCGAAGGTGATGTCGAGAATCGACTCTCGACATCCCGGTCTTCTGAAGGTGGAAACGTTACCCTCGTTGAGCGTGGTCAGGTCGAGTCGTGCAGCCATGTCTGCCAGCTCGTTCCCTCTGGTGTCGCTCCACTCCATTCCCCACTCTGTTGACTTGGCATTGAAGTCACCAGCCACGATAACTTCACCGCCAATGCGTCGAATGGTGTCCTCAAGATCGGCGAGTTGGCGTCTGAATGCCAGGATGCCTTGGTTTGGCGAGATGTAGCAGCTTATCAGGGTGAAGTCTCGGAACTTCACCCAGATAAAACCGTCGCTGCGTCCGCTGCTCATTGAGTGTAGGGTTGGACTAACTACCCAGATCGCTGCCGTGTTCGACGTGTCAGAGAGCCACGTTGTCCTCGGTAGGTTCGCGTACTGCTCTGATATGATGCAGATGTCAATGGAATTTTCGTAGATGAACTGGTGCAGCAACGCCTGTGCAGTCCACCCCCTTCCCAGGTTACATTGCAGAAAGGTCGTCATCTCTGACCGGTGGATGCTCCTTTCAGCGCTCTTCGGTATGTTGCGCACCGTCCCGCACCGGGCACGTGATCGGTGTCGAGCCCTTCGCCCTCGGTTGCCGCGCAGAGTATGCAGCGTGGTGGTCGGCTGCATGCCGCTGCTTTGTGATCCGCTTCGCCGCACTTATAGCACAGCTTGCTGCGGTCAGGGCCAGTGCATCTGTTGGACAGGTGTCCATATCCGAGACATCTGTAGCACCTCTGGATGGACTCATGTCGCCTGATTCGGCAGATGACCCACCCGATCTTTATTCGGCCGCTCGCAAGTATTTTTTGGGCACTTTTCCCGTCGAGTTCTATGAATGCCGTGCGTTGCCCTCGAAAGGCGTTCTTCGAGAGCCCGATACTTTTGATATCCGCCGTGTCGTCAAGGTCTCGCACTAGGGCGCCGCGTATGTCTGCCTCATCCGTGGAGGAGTCAATATCCCGGATCTCTATGGTATGATTCGGGGATAGGTCCTTGACCGAGCCTTGCTCCCCGACCGCCACCTTTATCGCGTCGGTGAAAGATGGGCAGTTGTCCGATTTGCGATCCATCTCCAGCAGGATGTCCCCGTCCCTGGTCTCGCGGATGGAACGGATGGTCGCCTGATGCTGCTCCGGGTTTACCTTGGCCTTAATGTCCCTGAGTAAGTCCGCGTAGGTCTTTCCCTGCGCGGGCTTTATCAGTACGGCATTAGCGCGGGGGCCCGGGGCTGTTGCCTTTTTTCTTTTTGCTTTCCGGTGCGCAGGGGCCGAAGCTTGCGTGCTCGGTGGGCCCGACATCGGTTGCTGTATGGCCTTGGCTGGTGTAGGTATCCCAGTACGTTTCTTCTTTTTCCTGTTGACCAGGGTGAAGCCTCCCTTGTCGCCTGTGCGGGTATCTTCCTCCGGGCCGAGGGGCGGGCTGGATGCCGGGCGTTTGCTCGTCGGCGTGCATGGTGTCGCGGGTTGCCGCAGCGCCTCGCATTCCCTAGCCTCAGCGAGGGTGAGCTTCCGTTGCTCGTCCTTCCAAGATTTCCGGTGGGTGAGGGCCTCTGCGATCAGAGCGAGGGCCTCCTTGACGTTGTTCGTGACTTCCGTGGGGACAGTTCGCTTCGATTTTATCAGCCTGATGGTTTCCGTCAGAAGTTCCTGGAGCTCACCAAGCTTGCCGTCTTCAAGTGCGATGGCCGTGTCCCGAGAGATCGTAAGCTGGACCAGGGGCTGGCTGAGAAATGCAGCCGCGGCATGAGTCCGCTTCGTTTCGGCGTTGTTGCAGCTTGTAGCGTTTGATGCTCCAGGGGCCAAGTCGTCCACCCCTGTAGCATTCCTGCTGTTTCTCTCACTTGGCGTTTTAAGTGACATGGAGGCCAAGTGGCCCACCTCCATGTCACTGTGGCCTCCCCCAAAATCCGTGAGGCCGGCACCGGCCACCGGGACTTTCACCCGATTCGAACCGGTGGTGAGATTACTCTCTATCAGAGAGATACTCACTTGGGGTAATACGTTCATATCACACCTTTCCATACTTGATTTATTTTCGGGGTTTCTTCCCCTAGGCTGTTTGGTCCGCGGGAGCTATTTTATTTCACTCCTACCCTCCGCCCGTAAAATGGCAGGGCACCGAAGTGTCCCGCCACCACGGACGGCGAGCATTCCCCCATCCGCCACCTGGGGACGCGCCACGTAGGGGTTACAGACTCCCCCTGTGGAGTGGTAGCAGTAGCAGTAGCAGTAGCAGTAGCAGTAGCAGTAGCAGTAGCAGTAGCAGTAGCAGTAGCAGTAGCAGTAGCAGTAGCAGTAGCAGTAGCAGTAGCAGTAGCAGTAGCAGTAGCAGTAGCAGTAGCAGTAGCAGTAGCAGTAGCAGTAGCAGTAGCAGTAGCAGTAGCAGTAGCAGTAGCAGTAGCAGTAGCAGTAGCAGTAGCAGTAGCAGTAGCAGTAGCAGTAGCAGTAGCAGTAGCAGTAGCAGTAGCAGTAGCAGTAGCAGTAGCAGTAGCAGTAGCAGTAGCAGTAGCAGTAGCAGTAGCAGTAGCAGTAGCAGTAGCAGTAGCAGTAGCAGTAGCAGTAGCAGTAGCAGTAGCAGTAGCAGTAGCAGTAGCAGTAGCAGTAGCAGTAGCAGTAGCAGTAGCAGTAGCAGTAGCAGTAGCAGTAGCAGTAGCAGTAGCAGTAGCAGTAGCAGTAGCAGTAGCAGTAGCAGTAGCAGTAGCAGTAGCAGTAGCAGTAGCAGTAGCAGTAGCAGTAGCAGTAGCAGTAGCAGTAGCAGTAGCAGTAGCAGTAGCAGTAGCAGTAGCAGTAGCAGTAGCAGTAGCAGTAGCAGTAGCAGTAGCAGTAGCAGTAGCAGTAGCAGTAGCAGTAGCAGTAGCAGTAGCAGTAGCAGTAGCAGTAGCAGTAGCAGTAGCAGTAGCAGTAGCAGTAGCAGTAGCAGTAGCAGTAGCAGTAGCAGTAGCAGTAGCAGTAGCAGTAGCAGTAGCAGTAGCAGTAGCAGTAGCAGTAGCAGTAGCAGTAGCAGTAGCAGTAGCAGTAGCAGTAGCAGTAGCAGTAGCAGTAGCAGTAGCAGTAGCAGTAGCAGTAGCAGTAGCAGTAGCAGTAGCAGTAGCAGTAGCAGTAGCAGTAGCAGTAGCAGTAGCAGTAGCAGTAGCAGTAGCAGTAGCAGTAGCAGTAGCAGTAGCAGTAGCAGTAGCAGTAGCAGTAGCAGTAGCAGTAGCAGTAGCAGTAGCAGTAGCAGTAGCAGTAGCAGTAGCAGTAGCAGTAGCAGTAGCAGTAGCAGTAGCAGTAGCAGTAGCAGTAGCAGTAGCAGTAGCAGTAGCAGTAGCAGTAGCAGTAGCAGTAGCAGTAGCAGTAGCAGTAGCAGTAGCAGTAGCAGTAGCAGTAGCAGTAGCAGTAGCAGTAGCAGTAGCAGTAGCAGTAGCAGTAGCAGTAGCAGTAGCAGTAGCAGTAGCAGTAGCAGTAGCAGTAGCAGTAGCAGTAGCAGTAGCAGTAGCAGTAGCAGTAGCAGTAGCAGTAGCAGTAGCAGTAGCAGCAGCAGTAGCAGTAG
Organism: Ichneumon xanthorius; assembly: GCA_917499995.1. Taxonomy (NCBI): domain Eukaryota; kingdom Metazoa; phylum Arthropoda; class Insecta; order Hymenoptera; family Ichneumonidae; genus Ichneumon; species Ichneumon xanthorius. Next base: position 1,592,492 of record OU824202.1, on the reverse strand, counting down.
CAGTAGCAGTAGCAGTAGCAGTAGCAGTAGCAGTAGCAGTAGCAGTAGCAGTAGCAGTAGCAGTAGCAGTAGCAGTAGCAGTAGCAGTAGCAGTAGCAGTAGCAGTAGCAGTAGCAGTAGCAGTAGCAGTTTTTTTTTTTTTTTTTTTTTTTTTTGTGTAGGGAGGTGGAAATGCTTTACGCACACCAAAATGGTAGTGTGGGACTCCTCCGCGAACGGCCCTACCCACTAAAACCACCTCCCCTTCCCCGCCAACCAATGACCCCGGAACCGCGTTAGCATTACTTCAGGGTCATTGGTTATAGGCGCAATACGCCGCGTGTGCAGCCTCCTCCGACGTTTTCGGTTACTTCTTCCGTTTGGCTGTGGGCGGGGGGCGGCGCACCGTCAGGTTCTGACAGCTCGCCGCCTTGTGGCCCTCCAGACCGCACTTCCGACAGCAGTCGCTCCGGTCCTCCCCGGTGCAGTCGCGTGCCAGGTGCCCGGTGGCGTGGCAGCGATAGCACCGGATCTCGGGAGTCCATGCCGCGACCCGGCAGTTCACCCACCCGACCTTAAGCCGGGCGGCGCGCTCCAGTTTTGCTGCGGGTGCTGCATCTAGCTCCACAAAAGCTAGAATGCAGCCCCTGTTGCTCCTTTTGGAGAGGTTTATCTTCGGAGGACTGCCGATGTGCCCCCCGAAGAACCTCTCCAGAGCCTCCTCTACTTCTCGTACCTCCGTTGTCTCCACAACATCACGGATGACGAGCTCCGCTCGGGGAATGAGTTGCCTCAAGCTTCCCTTGTTCCCAAGCACCCCCTCGATGGCAGAGCCGAACCTGGCCCTGTCTTCGGCCTTCGCCTTCACCTCCAAGAGGACGGCTTCGGCTTTTGTCTGCCTGATGCCCTTGACTTTTACGCCAAGCTCATCAGGGTTGACCCCTTTTTGCACCTCCCTGAGGATCTCAGCATAGGTCCTGCCTTGTGCAGGATCTATGAGCAGAGCCTCAGGGCGGATCCTCCTCCTTTTGGACGTGGCTCCTGCTGCGTCGCGTCCCCTGCTCGGCGGGGCACTAGCTGCAGGCGGAGCCTTCTCCTGCTTCGCCTTCTTCTTCTTCTTTCCTCCTTTTTTGGAGGTACGCCCGTCTACCTCCATGGGCACACTCCCCGGAGCTGTTGTCGGGGTGGGGTTTTTCGCCCGTCTCCTCGTGACCACGCGAAAAGTTCGGTTTCCCTCCGTTCGGGACTCCTTGAGAGCCGGCCTCGCCTCAGGCGGTGCCTCACTCGGGCTCGCTGTTGGCTCTCTTTCCCTCTTCCCTTTGTCGGGCCGACTACCCGACGAAACCCCCAAGGTTGGGGACTCCGTCTGAGTGCCGGCGCAAGCGGACTTCGCTTTCCTGGCCTTCTGCCGGGCCCTCTCCTTCTTTATCTTAAGTCCCAACTCATAGGTCAAAAGACCCGTGTAGTCGGCGACAGAGTAAGCACTGTTTTGGCACTCCCTTCGCAGATGGTGCGCGGAGTACAGTGCCTTCTCAATGCCCTCCTTTATCTGCCGGTGCAGGTTTTTGTTCCTCGGCAGCTGGCAGAACTCCTGCATTGATTCGAGGATCGTCTCCAGTTTCCGCAGACTCTCCTGAACCACTCTCTCCATGCTGGCGACATAGTCCTTCCTTTCCCTGAGGTCAGTCGGGAGTTTGTCGTCCTCCTCGACGACGTTGAAGCTCGTGTTGAGGTCCATCACGTCTTCCTCGTCGATTCCTCCGCTTGTAGCATTGGATGCTCCAAGGGCCAAGTCGCCCACCCTTGAAGCACTGCGGTCGTCAGATGACGACGCCCGGGAGCCCGCTTGCTCACTCCCTGTCGGCGCCGGTACTGGGGATCCGCGCCCCTGCACCGTAATCGCTTTTCCATAAACCGACCTCTCCATAGTTGATTTGTTTTCGGGGTTTCTTCCCCTAGGCTGTTTGGTCCGCGGGAGCTATTTTATTTCACTCCTACCCTCCGCACGTGAAATGGCAGGACACCGGAGTGCCCCACCACCACGCACGGTGAGCATTCCCCTATCCGCCACCTGGGGACGCGCCACGTAGGGGTTACAGACTCCCCCTGTGGAGTAGCAGTAGCAGTAGCAGTAGCAGTAGCAGTAGCAGTAGCAGTAGCAGTAGCAGTAGCAGTAGCAGTAGCAGTAGCAGTAGCAGTAGCAGTAGCAGTAGCAGTAGCAGTAGCAGTAGCAGTAGCAGTAGCAGTAGCAGTAGCAGTAGCAGTAGCAGTAGCAGTAGCAGTAGCAGTAGCAGTAGCAGTAGCAGTAGCAGTAGCAGTAGCAGTAGCAGTAGCAGTAGCAGTAGCAGTAGCAGTAGCAGTAGCAGTAGCAGTAGCAGTAGCAGTAGCAGTAGCAGTAGCAGTAGCAGTAGCAGTAGCAGTAGCAGTAGCAGTAGCAGTAGCAGTAGCAGTAGCAGTAGCAGTAGCAGTAGCAGTAGCAGTAGCAGTAGCAGTAGCAGTAGCAGTAGCAGTAGCAGTAGCAGTAGCAGTAGCAGTAGCAGTAGCAGTAGCAGTAGCAGTAGCAGTAGCAGTAGCAGTAGCAGTAGCAGTAGCAGTAGCAGTAGCAGTAGCAGTAGCAGTAGCAGTAGCAGTAGCAGTAGCAGTAGCAGTAGCAGTAGCAGTAGCAGTAGCAGTAGCAGTAGCAGTAGCAGTAGCAGTAGCAGTAGCAGTAGCAGTAGCAGTAGCAGTAGCAGTAGCAGTAGCAGTAGCAGTAGCAGTAGCAGTAGCAGTAGCAGTAGCAGTAGCAGTAGCAGTAGCAGTAGCAGTAGCAGTAGCAGTCCACAGGGGGAGTCTGTAACCCCTACGTGGCGCGTCCCCAGGTGGCGGATAGGGGAATGCTCACCGTGCGTGGTGGTGGGGCACTCCGGTGTCCTGCCATTTCACGTGCGGAGGGTAGGAGTGAAATAAAATAGCTCCCGCGGACCAAACAGCCTAGGGGAAGAAACCCCGAAAACAAATCAACTATGGAGAGGTCGGTTTATGGAAAAGCGATTACGGTGCAGGGGCGCGGATCCCCAGTACCGGCGCCGACAGGGAGTGAGCAAGCGGGCTCCCGGGCGTCGTCATCTGACGACCGCAGTGCTTCAAGGGTGGGCGACTTGGCCCTTGAAGCATCCAATGCTACAAGCGGAGGAATCGACGAGGAAGACGTGATGGACCTCAACACGAGCTTCAACGTCGTCGAGGAGGACGACAAACTCCCGACTGACCTCAGGGAAAGGAAGGACTATGTCGCCAGCATGGAGAGAGTGGTTCAGGAGAGTGCGGAAACTGGAGACGATCCTCGAATCAATGCAGGAGTTCTGCCAGCTGCCGAGGAACAAAAACCTGCACCGGCAGATAAAGGAGGGCATTGAGAAGGCACTGTACTCCGCGCACCATCTGCGAAGGGAGTGCCAAAACAGTGCTTACTCTGTCGCCGACTACACGGGTCTTTTGACCTATGAGTTGGGACTTAAGATAAAGAAGGAGAGGGCCCGGCAGAAGGCCAGGAAAGCGAAGTCCGCTTGCGCCGGCACTCAGACGGAGTCCCCAACCTTGGGGGTTTCGTCGGGTAGTCGGCCCGACAAAGGGAAGAGGGAAAGAGAGCCAACAGCGAGCCCGAGTGAGGCACCGCCTGAGGCGAGGCCGGCTCTCAAGGAGTCCCGAACGGAGGGAAACCGAACTTTTCGCGTGGTCACGAGGAGACGGGCGAAAAACCCCACCCCGACAACAGCTCCGGGGAGTGTGCCCATGGAGGTAGACGGGCGTACCTCCAAAAAAGGAGGAAAGAAGAAGAAGAAGGCGAAGCAGGAGAAGGCTCCGCCTGCAGCTAGTGCCCCGCCGAGCAGGGGACGCGACGCAGCAGGAGCCACGTCCAAAAGGAGGAGGATCCGCCCTGAGGCTCTGCTCATAGATCCTGCACAAGGCAGGACCTATGCTGAGATCCTCAGGGAGGTGCAAAAAGGGGTCAACCCTGATGAGCTTGGCGTAAAAGTCAAGGGCATCAGGCAGACAAAAGCCGGAGCCGTCCTCTTGGAGGTGAAGGCGAAGGCCGAAGACAGGGCCAGGTTCGGCTCTGCCATCGAGGGGGTGCTTGGGAACAAGGGAAGCTTGAGGCAACTCATTCCCCGAGCGGAGCTCGTCATCCGTGATGTTGTGGAGACAACGGAGGTACGAGAAGTAGAGGAGGCTCTGGAGAGGTTCTTCGGGGGGCACATCGGCAGTCCTCCGAAGATAAACCTCTCCAAAAGGAGCAACAGGGGCTGCATTCTAGCTTTTGTGGAGCTAGATGCAGCACCCGCAGCAAAACTGGAGCGCGCCGCCCGGCTTAAGGTCGGGTGGGTGAACTGCCGGGTCGCGGCATGGACTCCCGAGATCCGGTGCTATCGCTGCCACGCCACCGGGCACCTGGCACGCGACTGCACCGGGGAGGACCGGAGCGACTGCTGTCGGAAGTGCGGTCTGGAGGGCCACAAGGCGGCGAGCTGTCAGAACCTGATGGTGCGCCGCCCCCCGCCCACAGCCAAACGGAAGAAGTAACCGAAAACGTCGGAGGAGGCTGCACACGCGGCGTATTGCGCCTATAACCAATAACCCTGAAGTAATGCTAACGCGGTTCCGGGGTCATTGGTTGGCGGGGAAGGGGAGGTGGTTTTAGTGGGTAGGGCCGTTCGCGGAGGAGTCCCACACTACCATTTTGGTGTGGGTAAAGCATTTCCACCTCCCTACACAAAAAAAAAAAAAAAAAAAAAAAAAAAAGTAGCAGTAGCAGTAGCAGTAGCAGTAGCAGTAGCAGTAGCAGTAGCAGTAGCAGTAGCAGTAGCAGTAGCAGTAGCAGTAGCAGTAGCAGTAGCAGTAGCAGTAGCAGTAGCAGTAGCAGTAGCAGTAGCAGTAGCAGTAGCAGTAGCAGTAGCAGTAGCAGTAGCAGTAGCAGTAGCAGTAGCAGTAGCAGTTTTTTTTTTTTTTTTTTTTTTTTGTGTGTAGGGAGGTGGAAATGCGTTTACGCACACCAAAATTGGTAGTGTGGGACTCCTCCGCGAACGGCCCTACCCACTAAAACCACCTCCCCTTCCCCGCCAACTCAATACCCCGGACCCGCTTTCGCATTACTGCAGGGTATTGAATTATAACATACGCCGCTACTCGGCTCTCCGCCTATTAATCGCCTCTCGGCGTCCGATCTTTTTCTTACCGCTTTGGACTTACCCGGACCCTACTGGGCTCCAGGTCTCAGTCGCTCTCTACCCCTTCATATCTGTCTCTCACTCTCTCCCTCTGTTTCTCCTCAGTTTTCTTGGTCCTCAAGATATCCTCGACGTACTCTGCTACCGCGTCCCAGTTCCCCTGGGATAGTAGCATCTGCGCAATAACGCTGTCCAGCGTTAACGGTGTGGTGCTCCGCTCGTTGAGCTCCCGCCGTTTTGCGGCCCAACGCCCGCACTCGAAGAACGTGTGCTTGGCATCATCCTCCAGCGTCGGACAGTAGTCGCAGACGGGGCTGTCCTTTCGATTCCTCCTGTACAAAAAGGCATTAAAATGCCCATGTCCCGTCAGGAACTGGGTGAGGTAATAGTTTACCTCCCCATGCCGTCTGTTAATCCACGGCTGCAGTTGTCCGATGAGTCGGGCCGTCCACCTTCCTGTGGTGTCCAGCATCCAACGTTCCTCCCATGCTCTCACGGTTGCGCTTCTCTCCTCGCTCCTGACCGTTTTCCTGTCCTCTTCATTCCTTCTGGCGTAGATTCTTCTGCGCTCCATGGCGAGGAGGTCGATGGGAATGACCCCTGCTACGACCAGTACCGCTGCCTCCGAAACAGTGCGGTACGCGCAGGCTACCCTTAGTGCTGCTCTCCTTTGGACTGAGGCTAGGCGCTTTCGGTATTTTTTAACCCTCACCGCCTCTCCCCATACCTCCGCTCCGTAGAGCATGATGGAGTGGACCACCCCCATCAAGATCTTCCTTTTGTATGGCCGAGGGCCAGCTATGTTGGGCATGAGTCGCGACAGCATCGCTGTCATCGTCTCCGCTTTATCCGCCGATCTTTGCAGGTGTGCCCAGAAGGTAAGTTTGGTATCGAGCAGTATGCCCAAGTACCGCACCCAACCCGCCGACACGATCCTCTCTCCTCCCACCTCCGCGTGAAACGGTTCGTCGAACGTGCGCCTCCTCGTGAGAACCACCATCTCTGTCTTGCTGGCTGCCAGTTTGAGGCCATGGTCCTCCAACCAATCGATGGTCTTCCTAGCCACTTGAGCCACTCGCAACCTAGCTTGTGTCTCCGTTCTCGCGTAGATGACCGCCGCGATGTCGTCGGCAAAGCCCACAAGCTTCGTCCCGTCAGGCAGGTCCATCGTCAGAATACCATCATAGACTGCATTCCAAAGATCAGGTCCTAGGGCTGACCCTTGCGCCACGCCTGCTGTGATTGCCTTCCTGCGGCTTCCGTCGGTGGTGTCGTACTGCAGTACCCTCCTCCGAAGGTAGTCGTCTATAATGCACGTAAGGTAGGGCGGAACCCTGAATCGCTCCTTCAGAGCAACCATGATATCCGTCCACCTTACGGTGTTAAATGCATTTTTCACATCAAATGTGACAACTATGCAGACGCTCCTCGTCCTCGGGTTGCCCATCCACGCGCTGTGAGCAGCCTCCACTATCTCTTGCGCTGCGCCTATCGTTGACCGCTTCTCTCGGAATCCGTGTTGCCTTTCGGCAAGCCCGCCCGCCGCCTCTATGGCCCGTCGGAGCCTGGCTCTGATAAGCTTTTCTAGAAGCTTCCCGGTTGTATCCAGCAGGCAGAGTGGTCTGTAGGACGAGGGGGTTATCGGAGGTCCCTTGCCCTTGTCCAACAGCACAAGACGTTGCACCTTCCATCTATCGTCGAATGTTCCTGCTCTGAGGCACGCATTAAACATGTTCAGTAACAGAAAAGGGTACTTTCTTGCGACAACCTTCAGTACTTCGTTCGGTATGCCATCCAGGCCTGGCGCCTTTCTGTTACCGAGTGAAGCTGCTGCCTTCTGAAGTTCCTCCACCGTGAAAGGTTGGGGCGTCTCAGCCGGCTGTTCTGGGGGTTGTTCTCTCTCCGGGTGGTCGGGAAACAGCGACTCCACAATCTCCTCCATGACTTGCGGATCCTTCGGCCCCTCTGCCGCCATTTGGCCCAGCTTCTTCGTAACGATTTGGTAACCGCGACCCCAAGTTTCCTCGTTGACGTCGTTACACAAGTCTTTCCAACACCGTGCTTTGCTGTCTTTCACTGCTCTCGTAAGCTGCTTCTTAGCTGCCTTGTACGCGGAATTATCCCATCCTGCATCCGCCCTTCTCCGGGCTCTTTGTGAGATGCGTCTCAAACGCAAGCACTCTCTCCTGAGCTCAGCGATCTCCGCCGTCCACCAGTACGCTGGTTTCCTTCGCGGTTTGCTAGGTCTCCTGGGCATGGACGCTTTGCAGCATTTCTCAATCAGCAGCATGGTTTTGCCGACAAGTGCTACAGCGTGTTCTTTCGTCGCCGCAGAATCATTTTCTTCCGACAGCAAACCGCCCCCTTCCGCTAGTTTGCTAAGAAGAGCCTCCGTGTCCAGTTTCGCCACGTTCCAACTTTTCTGCTGAGCCCGGGTTTGGGGACTCACGGCATGCCTTCCCGTCACCATGACTCGGTACCTCACATATTGGTGATCGCTGGCTGTTAAGTCTTCCAGGACCCTCCAATCTGCCGTTGATGCTGCTACCCCAGGGGTTGCAAAGGTGACGTCAATGATGGTGCCTTGGCATCCTCTCCTTCTTAAAGTCGCCGTCGAACCTTCGTTCAGGACGATCATGTCCAGTCTGGCCGCCAGCTCCGCTACCTCGCTTCCTCGCCTGTTCGACCGCGTCATACCCCATTCCTGGGACCAAGCGTTGAAATCTCCTGCTAACAGAATCTCCCCTCCGATAGCTTGGCAGGTGTCTTCTATCTGGTGGAGCTTTTCCCGGAAGATGTCGATCCCCTCGTTCGGTGAGAGGTAACAGCTCACATAGGTAATACTACCACACGAGATCCAGACATAGCCGCTTCCCTTACCCTGATTGTTGATCGGCAGCACGGCCCTGTCCCTCACCCATATCGCCGCGTAACCCGTCGTATCTGAGAACCAGTCAGAAGAATCCATATTTTTATACTGCTCACTGACAATGAACAGCTTCGCTTCGTGCTCGTGGGCTAGTTGGACCATTAGGTCCTGCGCCAGCCTACTACGGCTCAGGTTTCCCTGCATAACTACCGCCATCCCGGCTTCTTGTTCGCCTTGCGTTCAGCCTCGCGGTAGGCTGCGCACTTGCTTGAACCCTGGATGTGGTCGTTCCCACCTCCCTCCTGCCTTTCGGCGCAGAGAGCGCAGCGAGGATCGTTACGACACTCTACCGCCTTGTGGCCTACCTCACTGCACTTCCAGCACTGCTTTGTCCGGTCCTCCGCCTTGCATACAGCTGCCACGTGCCCGTACCCATTGCACCGGTAGCAGCGCGTCGCCTTCACCTTTATTTGCACCCGGCAGTTCATCCAGCCGATCTTGATCCGCGCGGCACGGTCCAGCTTTGCTGCTTCTGCTGCTCCGAGTTCGACGTACGCCTTCGCACTGCCTCTAAAATTGGGCTTCGTCAAGTTGATTTTCAAGCCACCCCCGTTTTCCAAACCCAGGAAGGCTATGACCGCGGCTTCGACCTCTTCTGCGTCGGAAGCTGCGTCAAGATCCCGTATCTCTATTTGAGCCTTGGGGGCTAGCTGTTTCACCTCACCCGATTCGCCTACCGCCTCCTGCAGGGCCTTCTGGAATCGCGTTTTGTTGGCTGCGGACGCTCCCATTGCCGCTCCCATTGCCACTAGGACATCCCCGCTTTTGGTCGGCCTGATGTCCTTGACCTTTACCTCCAGTTCCTCGGGGTTCACTTTCCCGCGGATAGTTCTGACTACCGCGGCATAGCTAGTTCCCTCGGCTGGTTTGATAATGACCGCCTCAGGTCGCACCCTCCTGCGTCTGGTACCCTTTCCCTGTCTTGGGTCCTTGGCTACCGCCGGTCTATTCGGCTCACGAGTCCCTTCGAAGGGCTTCACCGGTTTGGGGTGTCGCTTCCGCTGCACTTTCCATTCCTCGTCGTGTTCCCTCGGTTTCTTCCGGTCCTGCCTGGGGGTCCCAACTGCTTCCGGGCTTGGAGTGCCGTTCCCCTGCCGCTTCCTCTTGGATGCAGGCGTGTTCCGGTTGCCCTGCAAAGCGCTCACTCTCTGGCCGCTGTCGAGCCTTGCTTTGGCAGCCTTCGTCTTATTGGGCCCCGCATTGGCCTTTTCTCCGTCGTTTCCGGATTTCTCAGGCGTCGCTTCTGTGCTTACCACCTGCGCTAATTGGAGTCTTTGTCTCGTCCGCTTCCATGCTATACGGCTACGGTTAGCCAAATCGAGGGCTTCCTCTGCCTTTTCGAGTCCCGTCTTGACTGGGCCGGGCAGATTCCTGTGGTGCTTGCAGAGCCGTAGCAGCTCCTTCAGCTGTCTTGCCAACTCAAGAAGGTGGTCTCCTTCCTCCTTCTCCAAGTCTGCGCATTGCGTTTTCAGACTTTCTTCCTTCATTTTGTTCGCAGATCCACCTGGCTGGTTGTCCTGGACCCTGCCGTTACTGCTATTCCTGCTGATGCTTGTGGCTTTAAATGCTGCCGGGGCCAAAGCGTCCACCCCTGCAGCACTGCGGTCGTTGGTTGACGACGCCTGGGAGCCCGCTTGCTCACTCCCGAATGGCGCCGGTACTGGGGATCCGGACCCCTGCACCGTAAACGATGGCTCCTTCGTCGTACTGGCCATAGTTGATTTATTTTCGGGGTTTCTTCCCCTAGTCTGTTTGGTCCGCGGGAGCTATTTTATTTCACTCCTACCCTCCGCCCGTAAAATGGCAGGGCACCGAAGTGTCCCGCCACAACGGACGACGAGCATTCCCCTATCCGCCACCTGGGGACGCGCCACGTAGGGGTTACAGACTCCCCCTGTGGAGTAGCAGTAGCAGTAGCAGTAGCAGTAGCAGTAGCAGTAGCAGTAGCAGTAGCAGTAGCAGTAGCAGTAGCAGTAGCAGTAGCAGTAGCAGTAGCAGTAGCAGTAGCAGTAGCAGTAGCAGTAGCAGTAGCAGTAGCAGTAGCAGTAGCAGTAGCAGTAGCAGTAGCAGTAGCAGTAGCAGTAGCAGTAGCAGTAGCAGTAGCAGTAGCAGTAGCAGTAGCAGTAGCAGTAGCAGTAGCAGTAGCAGTAGCAGTAGCAGTAGCAGTAGCAGTAGCAGTAGCAGTAGCAGTAGCAGTAGCAGTAGCAGTAGCAGTAGCAGTAGCAGTAGCAGTAGCAGTAGCAGTAGCAGTAGCAGTAGCAGTAGCAGTAGCAGTAGCAGTAGCAGTAGCAGTAGCAGTAGCAGTAGCAGTAGCAGTAGCAGTAGCAGTAGCAGTAGCAGTAGCAGTAGCAGTAGCAGTAGCAGTAGCAGTAGCAGTAGCAGTAGCAGTAGCAGTAGCAGTAGCAGTAGCAGTAGCAGTAGCAGTAGCAGTAGCAGTAGCAGTAGCAGTAGCAGTAGCAGTAGCAGTAGCAGTAGCAGTAGCAGTAGCAGTAGCAGTAGCAGTAGCAGTAGCAGTAGCAGTAGCAGTAGCAGTAGCAGTAGCAGTAGCAGTAGCAGTAGCAGTAGCAGTAGCAGTAGCAGTAGCAGTAGCAGTAGCAGTAGCAGTAGCAGTAGCAGTAGCAGTAGCAGTAGCAGTAGCAGTAGCAGTAGCAGTAGCAGTAGCAGTAGCAGTAGCAGTAGCAGTAGCAGTAGCAGTAGCAGTAGCAGTAGCAGTAGCAGTAGCAGTAGCAGTAGCAGTAGCAGTAGCAGTAGCAGTAGCAGTAGCAGTAGCAGTAGCAGTAGCAGTAGCAGTAGCAGTAGCAGTAGCAGTAGCAGTAGCAGTAGCAGTAGCAGTAGCAGTAGCAGTAGCAGTAGCAGTAGCAGTAGCAGTAGCAGTAGCAGTAGCAGTAGCAGTAGCAGTAGCAGTAGCAGTAGCAGTAGCAGTAGCAGTAGCAGTAGCAGTAGCAGTAGCAGTAGCAGTAGCAGTAGCAGTAGCAGTAGCAGTAGCAGTAGCAGTAGCAGTAGCAGTAGCAGTAGCAGTAGCAGTAGCAGTAGCAGTAGCAGTAGCAGTAGCAGTAGCAGTAGCAGTAGCAGTAGCAGTAGCAGTAGCAGTAGCAGTAGCAGTAGCAGTAGCAGTAGCAGTAGCAGTAGCAGTAGCAGTAGCAGTAGCAGTAGCAGTAGCAGTAGCAGTAGCAGTAGCAGTAGCAGTAGCAGTAGCAGTAGCAGTAGCAGTAGCAGTAGCAGTAGCAGTAGCAGTAGCAGTAGCAGTAGCAGTAGCAGTAGCAGTAGCAGTAGCAGTAGCAGTAGCAGTAGCAGTAGCAGTAGCAGTAGCAGTAGCAGTAGCAGTAGCAGTAGCAGTAGCAGTAGCAGTAGCAGTAGCAGTAGCAGTAGCAGTAGCAGTAGCAGTAGCAGTAGCAGTAGCAGTAGCAGTAGCAGTAGCAGTAGCAGTAGCAGTAGCAGTAGCAGTAGCAGTAGCAGTAGCAGTAGCAGTAGCAGTAGCAGTAGCAGTAGCAGTAGCAGTAGCAGTAGCAGTAGCAGTAGCAGTAGCAGTAGCAGTAGCAGTAGCAGTAGCAGTAGCAGTAGCAGTAGCAGTAGCAGTAGCAGTAGCAGTAGCAGTAGCAGTAGCAGTAGCAGTAGCAGTAGCAGTAGCAGTAGCAGTAGCAGTAGCAGTAGCAGTAGCAGTAGCAGTAGCAGTAGCAGTAGCAGTAGCAGTAGCAGTAGCAGTAGCAGTAGCAGTAGCAGTAGCAGTAGCAGTAGCAGTAGCAGTAGCAGTAGCAGTAGCAGTAGCAGTAGCAGTAGCAGTTTTTTTTTTTTTTTTTTTTTTTTTTTTTTTTTTTTTTTTTTTTTTTTTTTTTTTTTTTTTTTAGGGATCGGGTGGAAAAATGCATTTTACGCACATCGACGGGCTGTGGCCCGCCAATAGTGTGGGACTCCTCCATAGTTGGCCATACCCACTAAAAACCACCCACCCTCGCGTCACCCCATGACCCCGGAACCGCTTTCGCATTACTTCAGGGTCATGGGTTTTATGCGCTATCTCTGGCGCTTGTCTCCCTTACTCTCGCTGCATCGCACAGATCTTGCGGTTTCTCGCTTCTCTCCGACGGGTCGGGTCCATGGCAATTCCCCTACGGGCTTTGCGGTGCACGTTCCCTTTCCTGCTCATCTCTCTTCTTAGCGCGGAGTACACTTTCCGCGTAGTGCACTACGACGTCCCAGTTTGCCTGGGACCGTAACATCAGTGCAACAATGCTCTCTACTACCGGCGCTGCGCCGAAAGCTTCTACCAGTGCTTCTCTCATCACACTCCATCGTTCGCACACGAAGAATGTGTGCCGCACGTCGTCCTCCTCTCCTGGACAGTAGTCACAGTAGGGGCTTCTCTTCCTGTTGCACTTGTACAGGTATGCGTTGAACATGCCATGCCCCGATAGTAGCTGGGTGAGGTAGAAGTTTACCTCCCCGTGTTCTCGGCTAATCCACGAGGTGAGATCCCCTACCAGTTGGGCGGTCCACCTGCCAGTCGTTGCCAGTTGCCATCGCTGTTCCCAGTCTCGTAAAGTGCGCTGCCTTTCCTCCTTCCTGATGTTTCGGGTTTGCGCCTCCTGCTTTCCCTTGTAGACGCGCTTCCGCTCTTTGGCCAATAAGTCGATAGGTATTACCCCGGCGATGACCAGCACCGCGGCCTCCGACACCGTGCGATACGCGCTGGCGATTCGCAGGGCAGTCCTCCTTTGCACAGAGGCCATCTTCTTCCTTTTCCGCTCCGTCTCAAGTGCATCAGCCCAGATTTCCGCGCCGTACAGCAAGATCGAGTGTACGACGCTCATCAGGATCCGCCTTTTGGAACTTCTTGGACCCGCAACGTTTGGCATGATCCTCGAGAGCATAGCCGCCATGCTTGCCGCCTTGTCAGCAGCACCCTGAATGTGTGCCCAAAACGAGAGTTTGGCGTCCAGTTTTAACCCCAGGTATCGAAGCACCTTCACTGCCTCGATGCGTGTGCCGTCCACCTCAGCTTGGAAGGGCTCTGGGAATGTTTTCTGTCGAGTGAGTACGACTATCTCCGTCTTACTGGCTGCCAGTTCGAGCCCATGTTCCGTCAACCAATTGCTGACGCGCCGAGAAACCTGTCCGACGAGCCTTCTGGCCTGCTCTTCGTGTCTGGCTGTGATGATAGCGGCGATGTCGTCCGCGAAGCCGACGAGCTTCGTCCCCTCAGGCATCTGCAGGGATAGGATCCCATCGTAGACGACATTCCACAAATCTGGGCCCAGCGCTGAGCCCTGTGCTACCCCAGACGTTAATCTCTTTCTACGATGCCCCTCCGATGTCTCGAAGATCAGCTCCCGGTTGTCGAGATAGTCACTGATGATCCTAGTGATGTACCACGGCACCGCAAATCGCTCCTCGAGCGCGCGAAGTATATCCAGCCATTTAACAGAATTAAATGCATTTCGGACGTCAAGTGTGACCAGGACACAGGCACTTCTCGACCTGTGGTTTCCCTGCCACGCCCTTTCGGCTGGTTCCAACGCCTCGGCGATGGCTCCGATGGTCGATCTCCCTTCTCGAAAGCCGTGCTGATTGTCAGCTAGGCCTCCGGCTGCCTCTACGGCTCCCCGCAGCCGTCCACGGATCATCTTTTCGAGTACTTTTCCCGCCGTATCGAGCATACAAAGCGGCCTGTACGAAGAGGGGCTAATCGGCGGCCCCTTCCCCTTGTCGAGTAGCACCAGTCGTTGGAGTTTCCACCTTGAGCCGAACACCCCTGCCCGGAGGCAGAGGTTGTACATGTTCAACAGAAGGTACGGAAACTCTCCAGCTATGAGCTTTATGACCTCCGCTGGTATTCCATCAGGGCCAGGCGCCTTGCGGTTTCCGATGGATGCAGCGGCTTCACGCATCTCTGCCACGGAGAAGGCTGGCACTTCACCGCCGGTTGGATACTCCTTAGGTTCTCTGTCAGGATGTTCTGGAAAGAGTCCGTCCACTATCTCGTACATTTCTTCAGGGTCCTTCGGTCCCACCGGGGCTGATCGGCCTAGCTTTTTCGTAACAATCTGATAGCCGCGTCCCCAGGTGTCGTTGTCAACTTCCGCGCACAATTCTCTCCAGCATCTAGCTTTACTGTATTTCACTGCCTTTCCGAGCTGCTTCTTGGCCATCTTGTATGCCTCGTTGTGCAGAGCAGAGGCGCGTCTGCTCCTCCGTGCTCTTTGGACTCTGCGCCTTAGCTTGAGACAGCTCCGCCTGAGCTCAGCGATATCTTCCGTCCACCAGTACGCGGGCTTCCTATGAACTCTTCGTGACCTTCTCGGCATGGATTCGTCACAGCCTTTTGCGATGAGTCTCATCGTGCGATCGATGAGCTGTTCAGTCTCCGCCCTCGAGGCCAGCGGAGTTTCAGCTTCTTCCAGCATCCTGCCTCCTGCTTCTAGTGCCCTCAGGAGAGCATCCTTATCCAATCTAGCTACATTCCAGCCAATCGCCACATTTTGGTTTTGTCTTGCGTTTCTTGGCGCGTCCGGATTGCCAACTTGGAACCCGATAAACTGATGATCGCTGGCCGTGAAGCCCTCGAACACCTGCCATCCAGTGATTCGCTCTGCAATATTCGGGGTAGCCATGGATAGGTCGATGATCGTTCCCCGTTGTCCACTCCTCCTGAATGTTGCTGTGGTGCCTGTGTTCAGGATGGTCAGGTCCAGCCTGGCCGCCATTTCCGCGAGCTCTGTCCCACGCGTATCACTGCGAGTCATACCCCACTCGTTGGATTTGGCATTGAAATCGCCAGCCACCACAACCTCCCCATCGGTGTAGCGAATTTGCTCCTCTAGGCGTTCGAGTTTCTGCCGGTAAACTCCGATGCCCTCATTAGGTGACAGGTAGCAGCTGCAATAGGTGACACCTCCGCTTTGGATCCACACAAAGCCGTCACCTTTTCCGCAATCTTGTATCTGGAACTTCCTGCGGTTTTTTACCCATATGGCGATGCCCTCATTAGGTGACAGGTAGCAGCTGCAATAGGTGACACCTCCGCTTTGGATCCACACAAAGCCGTCACCTTTTCCGCAATCTTGTATCTGGAACTTCCTGCGGTTTTTTACCCATATGGCTGCCGTTCCGGTGTTATCAGCAAACCATTCTCGCCCCGCCAGGTTGGAGTACTGCTCACTGATGATCATGAGATCAGCACTTTTTTCGAACGCCCATTGAGTGAGCAGGTCTTGAGCCAGCTTGCATCGTTGGAGGTTTCCTTGCAGAATTACCGCCATCGCCGTGCCGTGCTTTTCTTTCCTGCCTCAGCATAGGCTGCACATCTCGCTGAGCCGGGGATGTGGTCGACGCTGCTCCCATCTGTCCGTTCTGCGCAGAGGTAGCACTTTGGTGCATTTTGACACTGTGCTGCCTTATGTCCTTTCCCCTCACACTTCCAGCAGAGGTCTTGGCGGTCGTTGGACTTGCACTCAGCTGCTATGTGCCCATACCCATGACAGCGATAGCATCGGACTTTCCTGATCTTTAATCTCACTCGGCAGTTTACCCATCCTATTCTGATGTGGCCCGCCTTGGCCAGTTTGGCAGCTGCCGTGGCATCCATTTCCATGACCTCCTCCTCGTCTGTGGCTGCATCAATGTCGCGGATCTCGATCTGGGCTCTGGGTGTTAGGTGGCGCACACTACCGGCCGCACCGATGGCTTCTTGAATGGCACTGCCAAACTGGCTTCGGCTTTCAGCCGTCGCTCCAAGCTCCACAAGGACATCGCCATGCCTGGTTTCTCTGATGGACTTGACTTTGACCCCCAATTCCTCAGGCTTAACCTTGCTGCGGATGTCCTTGAGGACGTCCGCATATTTCTTGCCTTCAGCAGGTTTGATCAACACTGCGTCAGGGCGCTCCCTCCTGGTAAGTAGCAGTAGCAGTAGCAGTAGCAGTAGCAGTAGCAGTAGCAGTAGCAGTAGCAGTAGCAGTAGCAGTAGCAGTAGCAGTAGCAGTAGCAGTAGCAGTAGCAGTAGCAGTAGCAGTAGCAGTAGCAGTAGCAGTAGCAGTAGCAGTAGCAGTAGCAGTAGCAGTAGCAGTAGCAGTAGCAGTAGCAGTAGCAGTAGCAGTAGCAGTAGCAGTAGCAGTAGCAGTAGCAGTAGCAGTAGCAGTAGCAGTAGCAGTAGCAGTAGCAGTAGCAGTAGCAGTAGCAGTAGCAGTAGCAGTAGCAGTAGCAGTAGCAGTAGCAGTAGCAGTAGCAGTAGCAGTAGCAGTAGCAGTAGCAGTAGCAGTAGCAGTAGCAGTAGCAGTAGCAGTAGCAGTAGCAGTAGCAGTAGCAGTAGCAGTAGCAGTAGCAGTAGCAGTAGCAGTAGCAGTAGCAGTAGCAGTAGCAGTAGCAGTAGCAGTAGCAGTAGCAGTAGCAGTAGCAGTAGCAGTAGCAGTAGCAGTAGCAGTAGCAGTAGCAGTAGCAGTAGCAGTAGCAGTAGCAGTAGCAGTAGCAGTAGCAGTAGCAGTAGCAGTAGCAGTAGCAGTAGCAGTAGCAGTAGCAGTAGCAGTAGCAGTAGCAGTAGCAGTAGCAGTAGCAGTAGCAGTAGCAGTAGCAGTAGCAGTAGCAGTAGCAGTAGCAGTAGCAGTAGCAGTAGCAGTAGCAGTAGCAGTAGCAGTAGCAGTAGCAGTAGCAGTAGCAGTAGCAGTAGCAGTAGCAGTAGCAGTAGCAGTAGCAGTAGCAGTAGCAGTAGCAGTAGCAGTAGCAGTAGCAGTAGCAGTAGCAGTAGCAGTAGCAGTAGCAGTAGCAGTAGCAGTAGCAGTAGCAGTAGCAGTAGCAGTAGCAGTAGCAGTAGCAGTAGCAGTAGCAGTAGCAGTAGCAGTAGCAGTAGCAGTAGCAGTAGCAGTAGCAGTAGCAGTAGCAGTAGCAGTAGCAGTAGCAGTAGCAGTAGCAGTAGCAGTAGCAGTAGCAGTAGCAGTAGCAGTAGCAGTAGCAGTAGCAGTAGCAGTAGCAGTAGCAGTAGCAGTAGCAGTAGCAGTAGCAGTAGCAGTAGCAGTAGCAGTAGCAGTAGCAGTAGCAGTAGCAGTAGCAGTAGCAGTAGCAGTAGCAGTAGCAGTAGCAGTAGCAGTAGCAGTAGCAGTAGCAGTAGCAGTAGCAGTAGCAGTAGCAGTAGCAGTAGCAGTAGCAGTAGCAGTAGCAGTAGCAGTAGCAGTAGCAGTAGCAGTAGCAGTAGCAGTAGCAGTAGCAGTAGCAGTAGCAGTAGCAGTAGCAGTAGCAGTAGCAGTAGCAGTAGCAGTAGCAGTAGCAGTAGCAGTAGCAGTAGCAGTAGCAGTAGCAGTAGCAGTAGCAGTAGCAGTAGCAGTAGCAGTAGCAGTAGCAGTAGCAGTAGCAGTAGCAGTAGCAGTAGCAGTAGCAGTTTTTTTTTTTTTTTTTGTGTAGGGAGGTGGAAATGCTTTACGCACACCAAAATGGTAGTGTGGGACTCCTCCGCGAACGGCCCTACCCACTAAAACCACCTCCCCTTCCCCGCCAACCAATGACCCCGGAACCGCGTTAGCATTACTTCAGGGTCATTGGTTATAGGCGCAATACGCCGCGTGTGCAGCCTCCTCCGACGTTTTCGGTTACTTCTTCCGTTTGGCTGTGGGCGGGGGGCGGCGCACCGTCAGGTTCTGACAGCTCGCCGCCTTGTGGCCCTCCAGACCGCACTTCCGACAGCAGTCGCTCCGGTCCTCCCCGGTGCAGTCGCGTGCCAGGTGCCCGGTGGCGTGGCAGCGATAGCACCGGATCTCGGGAGTCCATGCCGCGACCCGGCAGTTCACCCACCCGACCTTAAGCCGGGCGGCGCGCTCCAGTTTTGCTGCGGGTGCTGCATCTAGCTCCACAAAAGCTAGAATGCAGCCCCTGTTGCTCCTTTTGGAGAGGTTTATCTTCGGAGGACTGCCGATGTGCCCCCCGAAGAACCTCTCCAGAGCCTCCTCTACTTCTCGTACCTCCGTTGTCTCCACAACATCACGGATGACGAGCTCCGCTCGGGGAATGAGTTGCCTCAAGCTTCCCTTGTTCCCAAGCACCCCCTCGATGGCAGAGCCGAACCTGGCCCTGTCTTCGGCCTTCGCCTTCACCTCCAAGAGGACGGCTCCGGCTTTTGTCTGCCTGATGCCCTTGACTTTTACGCCAAGCTCATCAGGGTTGACCCCTTTTTGCACCTCCCTGAGGATCTCAGCATAGGTCCTGCCTTGTGCAGGATCTATGAGCAGAGCCTCAGGGCGGATCCTCCTCCTTTTGGACGTGGCTCCTGCTGCGTCGCGTCCCCTGCTCGGCGGGGCACTAGCTGCAGGCGGAGCCTTCTCCTGCTTCGCCTTCTTCTTCTTCTTTCCTCCTTTTTTGGAGGTACGCCCGTCTACCTCCATGGGCACACTCCCCGGAGCTGTTGTCGGGGTGGGGTTTTTCGCCCGTCTCCTCGTGACCACGCGAAAAGTTCGGTTTCCCTCCGTTCGGGACTCCTTGAGAGCCGGCCTCGCCTCAGGCGGTGCCTCACTCGGGCTCGCTGTTGGCTCTCTTTCCCTCTTCCCTTTGTCGGGCCGACTACCCGACGAAACCCCCAAGGTTGGGGACTCCGTCTGAGTGCCGGCGCAAGCGGACTTCGCTTTCCTGGCCTTCTGCCGGGCCCTCTCCTTCTTTATCTTAAGTCCCAACTCATAGGTCAAAAGACCCGTGTAGTCGGCGACAGAGTAAGCACTGTTTTGGCACTCCCTTCGCAGATGGTGCGCGGAGTACAGTGCCTTCTCAATGCCCTCCTTTATCTGCCGGTGCAGGTTTTTGTTCCTCGGCAGCTGGCAGAACTCCTGCATTGATTCGAGGATCGTCTCCAGTTTCCGCAGACTCTCCTGAACCACTCTCTCCATGCTGGCGACATAGTCCTTCCTTTCCCTGAGGTCAGTCGGGAGTTTGTCGTCCTCCTCGACGACGTTGAAGCTCGTGTTGAGGTCCATCACGTCTTCCTCGTCGATTCCTCCGCTTGTAGCATTGGATGCTCCAAGGGCCAAGTCGCCCACCCTTGAAGCACTGCGGTCGTCAGATGACGACGCCCGGGAGCCCGCTTGCTCACTCCCTGTCGGCGCCGGTACTGGGGATCCGCGCCCCTGCACCGTAATCGCTTTTCCATAAACCGACCTCTCCATAGTTGATTTGTTTTCGGGGTTTCTTCCCCTAGGCTGTTTGGTCCGCGGGAGCTATTTTATTTCACTCCTACCCTCCACACGTGAAATGGCAGGACACCGGAGTGCCCCACCACCACGCACGGTGAGCATTCCCCTATCCGCCACCTGGGGACGCGCCACGTAGGGGTTACAGACTCCCCCTGTGGAGTAGCAGTAGCAGTAGCAGTAGCAGTAGCAGTAGCAGTAGCAGTAGCAGTAGCAGTAGCAGTAGCAGTAGCAGTAGCAGTAGCAGTAGCAGTAGCAGTAGCAGTAGCAGTAGCAGTAGCAGTAGCAGTAGCAGTAGCAGTAGCAGTAGCAGTAGCAGTAGCAGTAGCAGTAGCAGTAGCAGTAGCAGTAGCAGTAGCAGTAGCAGTAGCAGTAGCAGTAGCAGTAGCAGTAGCAGTAGCAGTAGCAGTAGCAGTAGCAGTAGCAGTAGCAGTAGCAGTAGCAGTAGCAGTAGCAGTAGCAGTAGCAGTAGCAGTAGCAGTAGCAGTAGCAGTAGCAGTAGCAGTAGCAGTAGCAGTAGCAGTAGCAGTAGCAGTAGCAGTAGCAGTAGCAGTAGCAGTAGCAGTAGCAGTAGCAGTAGCAGTAGCAGTAGCAGTAGCAGTAGCAGTAGCAGTAGCAGTAGCAGTAGCAGTAGCAGTAGCAGTAGCAGTAGCAGTAGCAGTAGCAGTAGCAGTAGCAGTAGCAGTAGCAGTAGCAGTAGCAGTAGCAGTAGCAGTAGCAGTAGCAGTAGCAGTAGCAGTAGCAGTAGCAGTAGCAGTAGCAGTAGCAGTAGCAGTAGCAGTAGCAGTAGCAGTAGCAGTAGCAGTAGCAGTAGCAGTAGCAGTAGCAGTAGCAGTAGCAGTAGCAGTAGCAGTAGCAGTAGCAGTAGCAGTAGCAGTAGCAGTAGCAGTAGCAGTAGCAGTAGCAGTAGCAGTAGCAGTAGCAGTAGCAGTAGCAGTAGCAGTAGCAGTAGCAGTAGCAGTAGCAGTAGCAGTAGCAGTAGCAGTAGCAGTAGCAGTAGCAGTAGCAGTAGCAGTAGCAGTAGCAGTAGCAGTAGCAGTAGCAGTAGCAGTAGCAGTAGCAGTAGCAGTAGCAGTAGCAGTAGCAGTAGCAGTAGCAGTAGCAGTAGCAGTAGCAGTAGCAGTAGCAGTAGCAGTAGCAGTAGCAGTAGCAGTAGCAGTAGCAGTAGCAGTAGCAGTAGCAGTAGCAGTAGCAGTAGCAGTAGCAGTAGCAGTAGCAGTAGCAGTAGCAGTAGCAGTAGCAGTAGCAGTAGCAGTAGCAGTAGCAGTAGCAGTAGCAGTAGCAGTAGCAGTAGCAGTAGCAGTAGCAGTAGCAGTAGCAGTAGCAGTAGCAGTAGCAGTAGCAGTAGCAGTAGCAGTAGCAGTAGCAGTAGCAGTAGCAGTAGCAGTAGCAGTAGCAGTAGCAGTAGCAGTAGCAGTAGCAGTAGCAGTAGCAGTAGCAGTAGCAGTAGCAGTAGCAGTAGCAGTAGCAGTAGCAGTAGCAGTAGCAGTAGCAGTAGCAGTAGCAGTAGCAGTAGCAGTAGCAGTAGCAGTAGCAGTAGCAGTAGCAGTAGCAGTAGCAGTAGCAGTAGCAGTAGCAGTAGCAGTAGCAGTAGCAGTAGCAGTAGCAGTAGCAGTAGCAGTAGCAGTAGCAGTAGCAGTAGCAGTAGCAGTAGCAGTAGCAGTAGCAGTAGCAGTAGCAGTAGCAGTAGCAGTAGCAGTAGCAGTAGCAGTAGCAGTAGCAGTAGCAGTAGCAGTAGCAGTAGCAGTAGCAGTAGCAGTAGCAGTAGCAGTAGCAGTAGCAGTAGCAGTAGCAGTAGCAGTAGCAGTAGCAGTAGCAGTAGCAGTAGCAGTAGCAGTAGCAGTAGCAGTAGCAGTAGCAGTAGCAGTAGCAGTAGCAGTAGCAGTAGCAGTAGCAGTAGCAGTAGCAGTAGCAGTAGCAGTAGCAGTAGCAGTAGCAGTAGCAGTAGCAGTAGCAGTAGCAGTAGCAGTAGCAGTAGCAGTAGCAGTAGCAGTAGCAGTAGCAGTAGCAGTAGCAGTAGCAGTAGCAGTAGCAGTAGCAGTAGCAGTAGCAGTAGCAGTAGCAGTAGCAGTAGCAGTAGCAGTAGCAGTAGCAGTAGCAGTAGCAGTAGCAGTAGCAGTAGCAGTAGCAGTAGCAGTAGCAGTAGCAGTAGCAGTAGCAGTAGCAGTAGCAGTAGCAGTAGCAGTAGCAGTAGCAGTAGCAGTAGCAGTAGCAGTAGCAGTAGCAGTAGCAGTAGCAGTAGCAGTAGCAGTAGCAGTAGCAGTAGCAGTAGCAGTAGCAGTAGCAGTAGCAGTAGCAGTAGCAGTAGCAGTAGCAGTAGCAGTAGCAGTAGCAGTAGCAGTAGCAGTAGCAGTAGCAGTAGCAGTAGCAGTAGCAGTAGCAGTAGCAGTAGCAGTAGCAGTAGCAGTAGCAGTAGCAGTAGCAGTAGCAGTAGCAGTAGCAGTAGCAGTAGCAGTAGCAGTAGCAGTAGCAGTAGCAGTAGCAGTAGCAGTAGCAGTAGCAGTAGCAGTAGCAGTAGCAGTAGCAGTATAGCAGTAGCAGTAGCAGTTTTTTTTTTTTTTTTTTTTTTTTTTTTTTTTTTTTTTTTGTGTAGGGAGGTGGAAATGCTTTACGCACACCAAAATGGTAGTGTGGGACTCCTCCGCGAACGGCCCTACCCACTAAAACCACCTCCCCTTTACCGCCAACTCAATACCCCGGACCCGCTTTCGCATTACTGCAGGGTATTGAGTTATAGCATACGCCGATTCTCGGCTCTCCTTCTGTTCTTCGCTTCTCAGCCTCAGCTCTTTCTTGTGCATACTTCATCCCCTCGCGAGCTCTGCGCGGCTCGAGGATTCAGTCGCCCTCTCTCTCTGCGTCTCTCTCCCTCTCTCTCTCTTTCTCCTCCGTTTTCTTCGTCCTTAGGATGTCCTCGACATACGCTGCTACTGCATCCCAGTTCTCTTGGGTCAGTAGCATATAGGCAACTACGTTGTCCGGTGTTAATGGTGAACTGCTCCTTTCGTTCAGCTCCCGCCGTTTAGAGGCCCATCGCTCGCACTCAAAAAACGTGTGCCAAGCGTCGTCCTCCAGCATTGGGCAGTAATCGCACAGGGGCCTGTCCTTGCGGTTCCTCCGGTATAGGAAGGCATTGAAATGCCCATGTCCCGTCAAAAATTGGGTGAGGTAGTAATTCACCTCCCCGTGCGTTCTCCTTATCCAGGGCTGTAGTTGCCCGATAAGCCGAGCCGTCCACCTCCCCGTGGCGTTCAGCGTCCAGCGCTCCTCCCATTCTTGCATGACAGCTCTTCTCTCCTCACTCTTGACCGTTTGTTTGTCGTCCTCCATTTTTCTGGCATATATTCTCTTGCGCTCCATAGCCAAGAGATCGATAGGGATGACCCCAGCTATGACTAGCACCGCTGCCTCCGAGACTGTGCGGTACGCACAGGCTACCCTCAGAGCTGCTCTCCTTTGGACCGAGGCTAGGCGCTTCCGGTATTTTTTTACCTTTACCGCCTCCCCCCATACCTCCGCTCCATATAGCATTATGGAGTGAACCACGCTCATCAGGATCTTCCTCTTGTAAGGCCTTGGTCCGTCGATATTTGGCATGAGCCGCGACAGCATCGCTGTCATCGTCCCCGCTCTATCCGCCGTTCTTTGCAGATGGGCCCAGAAAGTCAGCTTCGTGTCGAGGAGGATGCCCAGGTACCGCACCCATCTTGAGGACACGATCCTTTCGCCTCCCACCTCCGCATGAAACGGCTCTTCGAATAAGCGCCTCCTCGTGAGGACAACTATTTCCGTTTTGCTCGTTGCCAGTTGCAGGCCGTGGTCTTCCAGCCAGTCAATGGTCTTTCTCGACACTTGGCCCACTCGCTGTCTAGCTTGCGTCTCTGTTCGCGCGTAGATTACCGCCGCGATATCGTCCGCAAAGCCCACTAGCTTCGTATCTTCCGGCAGGTCCATTGTGAGGATTCCGTCATATACAGCATTCCAGAGATCAGGCCCTAAGGCCGATCCTTGCGCCACGCCTGCTGTGATCGCTTTCGTGCGCCTGCCGTCCGTAGTGTCGTACTGCAGTACCCTCCTTCTTAAATAATCGTCCACGATACACGTCAGGTAGGCCGGTACACCGAAACGCTCTTTCAGAGCGCCCATAATGTCCGTCCACTTCACGGTATTGAACGCGTTTTTAACGTCAAACGTGACCACCACGCAGACGCTTCTCGTCCTCGGGTTTCCCGTCCACGCCCTGTGAGCAGCCTCGACAATCTCCTGGGGTGCGCCTATGGTTGACCGCTTTTCGCGGAAACCGTGCTGCCGTTTGGCGAACCCGCCCGCCTCTTCTATGGCCCGTCGGAGCCTGGCTCGGATGAGCTTTTCCAGGAGCTTCCCTGTTGTGTCCAGCATACATAGCGGTCTATAGGACGAAGGGGTTATTGGTGGACCCTTCCCCTTGTCTAGCAACACTAGCCGCTGCACTTTCCATCTAGCGTCAAACGTGCCTGCCCTGAGGCATGCGTTGTACATATTAAGTAGCAGAAATGGGTACCTACTTGCTGTTACCTTCAATACTTCGTTCGGTATACCATCCGGGCCTGGCGTCTTCTTGTTACCGAGAGAAGCTGCTGCCTTGAGGAGTTCCTCCACCGTAAAGGGTTGGAGCACTTCCACTGGCTGTTCAGGGGGTTGTTCTCTTTCCGGATGGTCAGGGAACAACGACCCCACGATGTCCTCCATGGTTTGCGGGTCTTTCGGCCCCTCGGCTGCCATTTGACCTATCCTCTTCGTGACGATTTGATAGCCGCGGCCCCATGTCTCCTCGTTAACGTCGTTACATAGCGATTTCCAGCATCGGGTTTTGCTATCCTTGACTGCTCTCGTCAGTAATTTTTTAGCTGCCTTGTATGCAGCGTTGTCCCACCCTTCATCCGCCCTTCTCCGGGCTCTTTGCGATATGCGTCTCAGTCGGAGGCAATCCTTCCTGAGATCGGCAATTTCTGCTGTCCACCAGTATGCAGGTTTCCTCCGCGGTTTGCTGGTGCGCCTGGGCATAGATGCCTTGCATCCTTTCGCAATGAGCGCCATGGTGTGTTCGACCAGTGTTTCCGCGTGCTCCTTCGTTGCCGGGTCCTCGGTTGCTTCGACGAGTAAGCCGCCCCCTTTCGCTAGTTCCCTGAGAAGAGCCTCGTGGTTGAGTTTCGCGACGTTCCAACTTTTCTGCTCTGTCCGAATAGGAGGGTCGTCGACCTGCCTGTCCGTCGCCCTGACTCGGTATGCTACATACTGGTGATCGCTGGCTGTGTAATCCTCCAGAACCCTCCAGTCTGCCGTCCGTGTTGCTACACCCGGGGTTGCGAGTGTAATGTCGATAATTGTGCCTTGGCATCCTGTCCTTCTAAAAGTTGCCGTTGTCCCTTCGTTCAAGATGATCATGTCCAGTCTAGCTGCTAGTTCGGCTACTTCGCCTCCTCGCCTATTGGACCGCGTCATGCCCCATTCCTGGGACCATGCGTTGAAGTCACCTGCCAACAGGATCTCCCCTCCAATAGCTTGACAGGTGTCCTCTATCTGGTGGAGTTTCTGTTGGAAGGTGTCGAACCCCTCGTTTGGTGAGAGGTAGCAGCTCACGTATGTGACACTACCACTCGAGATCCATACGTAGCCATTTCCCTTGCCTTGGTTCTTAATTGGCAGGCTGGCCCTGTTCCTTACCCATATTGCCGCGTATCCCGTTGTGTCCGAGTACCAGTCTGGGCTCTCCATGTTTTTATATTGTTCACTGACCATGAACATATCCACTTCTTTTTCGCAGGCTAGTTGGATCATTAAATCCTGCGCCAGCCTGCTGCGGCTCAGATTGCCTTGCAGTACTACCGCCATCCCGACTTTTTGTTCGCCTTACGTTCAGCTTCGCGGTAGGCTGCGCACTTGCTCGAGCCTGGCACGTGATCGCTACCGCCTACCTCCTGCCTTTCGGCACATAGAGCGCATCGGGGCTCGTTTTGGCATTCTGCCGCTTTATGCCCTACCTCACTGCATTTCCAGCATTGGTTGGTCCGGTCCACCGCCTGACATCCAGCCGCCACGTGTCCGTACCCGTTACACCGATAGCAGCGGGTTGCCTTCACCTTCAGTCGGACTCGACAGTACATCCACCCGATCTTGATCCGCGCGGCGCTATCCAATTTCGCTGCCGCCGCAGCTCCCAGCTCGACGAATGCCTTCGCGTTGCCTCGGTAGTTTGCTTTCGTCATGTTGACTCTCAAGTCACCCCCGTTTTCGTCACCCAGAAAGGCTCTAACCGCAGCCTCAACCTCTTCGGCGTCGGCAGCCACGTCGAGATCGCGTATTTCCACCTGCGCCCTGGGGACTAAATTTCTCACCGCGCCCGTCGCTCCCACAGCTTCCTGCACAGCTTCCTGGAACCTGGCCCTGTTCGCAGCGGATGCTCCCAGCACCACCAAGACGTCGCCGCCCTTAGTTGGCCTTATGTCTTTGATTTTCACCTCTAGATCCTCGGGATTCACTCCCCTGCGTATGTCTTTGACCACGGAGGCGTAGCTTTTGCCCTCGGCTGGCTCCTCGGGGCGTACCCTCCTGCGTCTGGCTCCTTTCCCTTGGTCAGGTCCCTTGGCTCCAACTGGTTTTCTCGGCGCTGCTACCCCTTTGGCGGGTTTCGTAGCTTTCGGGTGTCGGTGCTGTACTACCTGCCACTCATCGCCGTTCTCTCTCAGCTTCTTCCGGTCCTGCCTGGGTGTCCCGATTACTCCTGGGCTTGGGGTACCGTTCCCTTGCCTCTTTCTCTTACTTACCGGTGTGTCCCGATTGTCTTGCATGGTGTTCTCTCTGCGGCTACCACCAGGCTTCGGTTTGGCTGCCATAACATCGGTAGCCCCCTGTTTGGTTTTCCCTCCTTCGTTTCCGACCAACTCTGTTGTCGCTTCTTTCCTCGCCGCCACTGCAGTTTGGAGATTGTGCTTAGCCCGCTTCCATGCTCTCCGGCTTCGCTTCGCCATATCCAAGGCCTCATATATCTTCTCCATTTCGTCCTTAACCGTTTTTGGTAAGTTCCTGTGCACCTTACAGAGCCCCTGCATAACTTTCAGCGCTTCCGCTATGGCAAGTAGGTGGGTTTCTTCCTCCTTCTCGAATTCTGCACACTGAGCTCTCAGACTGTCCTCCCTCCCCTCGCTTGCTGCGTTGACTGGTGGGAGATTCTTCATACCGCCGTCGCTGCTGTTTCTTGTGGCTTTTAATGCTGCCGGGGCCAAGTCGTCCACCCCTGTAGCATTCCTGCTGTTTCTCTCACTTGGCGTTTTAAGTGCCATGGAGGCCAAGTGGCCCACCTCCATGTCACTGTGGCCTCCCCCAAAATCCGTGAGGCCGGCACCAGCCACCGGGGCTTTCACCCGATTCGAACCGGTGGTGAGATTACCCTCTGTCAGAGAGATACTCACTTGGGGTAATACGTTCATATCACACCTTTCCATACTTGATTTATTTTCGGGGTTTCTTCCCCTAGTCTGTTTGGTCCGCGGGAGCTATTTTATTTCACTCCTACCCTCCGCCCGTAAAATGGCACGGCACCGAAGTGTCCCGCCACCACGGACGGCGAGCATTCCCCTATCCGCCACCTGGGGACGCGCCACGTAGGGGTTACAGACTCCCCCTGTGGAGTAGCAGTAGCAGTAGCAGTAGCAGTAGCAGTAGCAGTAGCAGTAGCAGTAGCAGTAGCAGTAGCAGTAGCAGTAGCAGTAGCAGTAGCAGTAGCAGTAGCAGTAGCAGTAGCAGTAGCAGTAGCAGTAGCAGTAGCAGTAGCAGTAGCAGTAGCAGTAGCAGTAGCAGTAGCAGTAGCAGTAGCAGTAGCAGTAGCAGTAGCAGTAGCAGTAGCAGTAGCAGTAGCAGTAGCAGTAGCAGTAGCAGTAGCAGTAGCAGTAGCAGTAGCAGTAGCAGTAGCAGTAGCAGTAGCAGTAGCAGTAGCAGTAGCAGTAGCAGTAGCAGTAGCAGTAGCAGTAGCAGTAGCAGTAGCAGTAGCAGTAGCAGTAGCAGTAGCAGTAGCAGTAGCAGTAGCAGTAGCAGTAGCAGTAGCAGTAGCAGTAGCAGTAGCAGTAGCAGTAGCAGTAGCAGTAGCAGTAGCAGTAGCAGTAGCAGTAGCAGTAGCAGTAGCAGTAGCAGTAGCAGTAGCAGTAGCAGTAGCAGTAGCAGTAGCAGTAGCAGTAGCAGTAGCAGTAGCAGTAGCAGTAGCAGTAGCAGTAGCAGTAGCAGTAGCAGTAGCAGTAGCAGTAGCAGTAGCAGTAGCAGTAGCAGTAGCAGTAGCAGTAGCAGTAGCAGTAGCAGTAGCAGTAGCAGTAGCAGTAGCAGTAGCAGTAGCAGTAGCAGTAGCAGTAGCAGTAGCAGTAGCAGTAGCAGTAGCAGTAGCAGTAGCAGTAGCAGTAGCAGTAGCAGTAGCAGTAGCAGTAGCAGTAGCAGTTTTTTTTTTTTTTTTTTTTTTTAATGGTAGGTGGAAATGCGTTTACGCACTCCAACGGGCTTTCGCCCGGTGGTTGTGTGGGACTCCTCCATTGCTGGCCCTACCCACTAAAACCACCTACCTTACCTCCTACTCGCAATCTCGGCACCGCGTTAGCATTACTTCAAGATTGTGAGTCTCGGCCGCCTTATTCGGCGCCGCCCGCTTTCATTTGCCTAGCTCCAAGCCTTTCTGGGCTTAGTGATTCGGCTCCTCTCTTTCTTGCTCTTCTCTTTTTTTGGCTCGGAGTACCTCCTCGACATAGCTCGCAACTATGCTCCATTTCGCATCCGTTTGCAGCATTTCTGGCACAATAGTGTCCGGCGCGATTTCCACGCCTAACGAAGTTTCACACCTACGTCGTAAGTCCGCCCAGCGGTTACAGCTGAAGAACGTGTGTTCAGCGGTATCCACTACATTGCTGCAGTAGTCACAGTAGGGGCTATTTTTTCTACTCCTTCTGTGCAAGTACTCGTTAAAGTGGCCATGGCCTGAAAGGAACTGGGTGAGGTGGAAATTCACCTCCCCATGTTGTCTTTCCATCCACGGAATCACCTCCCCTACGATTCTGGCAGTCCACCTTCCCGTTGTGTTGTTTCGCCAGCGTTGCTCCCACAGCCGGAGAGAGCTTGCGCGTTCCTGGCGCCTGACATTTGCCCGATTCTCTTCCGCTCGTCTCGTGAAGATTCTTTTCCTTTCGGATGCCAGGATCTCTATGGGGATAATCCCTGCTATTACCATAACCGCTGCCTCAGAAACCGTTCGGTATGCACTGGCCACGCGCAGTGCCCCGATCCGTTGTACCGCCGACATCCTCTTGCAGTATTTCTTTACTGAGAGTGCGTCCGCCCATACCTCCGCTCCATAGAGCATGATGGAATGGACGACGCTCATCATGGCCCTCCGCTTAGAGCTCCTCGGCCCCGGTATATTAGGCATAAGCCTCGATAGCATGGCCACCATTTTCGACGCCTTGTCAGCTGCCCTCTGGATTTGCGTCTAGTAGGTCAGCTTGGCATCTATCATAACGCCCAGGTATTTAAGGGCTTTTTCGGCCACAATATGAACCCCAACAATCTCCGCACTAAAAGGCACCGGGAATTTCCGCTGCCTCGTGAGGACAACCATCTCAGTCTTATTCGCCGCGAGTCGCAGCCTATGTTCATCCAGCCAATCGTTTACCCTCCTGGATACTTGGGCTATCCGCCTCCGTGCCTCGTCCTCGTATCTCGCTGTGACCACCGCCGCGATGTCATCAGCAAATCCCACCAGTTTCGTCTCTTCCGGCATTTCCATTGTTAGGATGGCATCATATACAATGTTCCAGAGAGTAGGGCCCAGGGCGGAGCCCTGCGCTACCCCTGCTGTGATCCTCATTGCTCGTGGCCCCTCCGTCGTATCAAATATCAGTTCCCGGTTATTTAGGTAGTCGCTAATGATGCGAACGATATATTGTGGAACGCGGAATCGGTTTACTATCGCCTCGAGGATATCCGTCCAGCTCACGGTGTTGAAGGCATTCTTCACATCAAGCGTTACCAGCACACATACGCCCCGTGTTCGTTGGTTAGCTTGCCACACCCGCTCTGTAGACTCCAGGATCTCTTGGATGGCCCCCATCGTTGACCTGCCTTCGCGGAATCCGTGTTGGCTTTTCGCCAGGCCTCCTGCAGCTTCTACTGCCGCGTTCAGTCGGATTCGGATGAGCTTCTCCAGCACTTTCTCCGCGGTGTCGAGCATGCAGAGTGGTCTGTAAGACGACGGGGTAACGGGCGGACCCTTACCTTTGTCTAACAGAACCAGCCTCTGCACCTTCCACCTAGAACTGAAAACCCCCGCCTGAAGGCAGGCGTTGAACATGTTCAGGAGAAGGAAGGGGTGTTCTTCGATTATAATTTTTAAAACCTCCGTTGGTATATCATCTGGACCTGGCGCCTTCCTGTTTGCAAGAGATATCCCGACCTTGCGTAGCTCCTCAACCGTAAACAGCGGTATATCCTCCGTCTGGGTTATAGTCGCGATCTCTCTATCTGGGTGTTCAGGGAAGAGCTCTCTCACGATGTTCTCCATCGTTACTGGGTCTTTTGGACCTTCCGGAAGTAGTTTTCCGAACTTTCGCGTGACTATCTGATAGCCGCGGCCCCAAATGTCCTGGTCGACTTCATTGCATACAGCTTTCCAGCACCTTGCCTTACTGCCCTTGATAGCCGCTACAAGGGTCTTTTTGGCCAGCTTATACGCCTCCTGCTCTAATCCAATATTCTCTCTCCTGGTCGCTCTCTGTGCCACGCGTCTGAGGCGCTTGCATTTTTTCCGGAGCTCAGAAATTTCCTCGTTCCACCAGTACATAGGTTCCCTGCGACGTTTTCGCGTGCGCCTCGGCATGGATGCATCACAGCCCTTTGCTATGAGGCGCATCGTGCGATCCACGAGACCTTCAGCCTCTTCGTTGGAGTACCCCGTTTGCCTTGCTTCTTCCAAAAGGTATCCCCCGCTAGAGATCGCCCTGAGGAATGCCTCCGTGTTTAGTTTTGCTACATTCCAGCCTTTTCGATTCGCGCAACCATCCTGTGAGTTGCTCGCTTGGTCGTGTCGCCTTACTCTGTACTCAATGTACTGGTGGTCACTGCCAGAGTAGCCCTCTAGCACCCGCCATCCAGATACCATAGCCGCCGTTCTCGCTGTTGCTAGAGTTATGTCGATGATCGATCCTCGGGTACCGCTTCTTCTGAACGTCGTTTGCGTCCCTCTGTTAAGGATGGTCAAGTCCAAGCTGGCTGCCATTTCGGTGACCTCGGCTCCTCTGTTGCACGTCCACTGCATCGCCCATTCCAGAGCCTTGGCATTAAAATCCCCTGCCATGAGTATTTCTCCACCAATTCTCCGCGCCTCCTCCTCGATATTTTCTATTTTATCTCGGAATACACCGATCCCCTCGTTGGGCGAGAGGTAGCAGCTTATGTACGTCATACGATTGCTCGTTATCCATACATAGCCGTTTCCTGCCCCGTGGCAGTTCACTGGGACACTGTCACGATTTCTCACCCAAATGGCCGCTGTGCCCAATGAGTCCGCGTACCATCCGGTACCCACTGCTGCTTGGACGTATTGCTCGCTGACTATGACCATGTCAGCGTTCAGTTCATAGGCCCTCTGATTGAGCAGATCCTGGGCCAGCCTGCTCCGCTGCAGGTTTACTTGGAGTACCACCGTCATGGCCTCGCCTTTCTCTGTCCCTCCTCGCGATAAGTCTTGCACCCTGATGAGCCAGGTACATGGTCATCACGGCTTCCATCATTGCGTTCTGCGCAGAGGTAGCACTTAGGCTTGTTCCGGCACTGGGCGGCCTGGTGGCCGTCCTGGCCGCATCTCCAACACAGTTTGCTCCTGTCCGTGGACTTGCACACCGCTGCCACGTGCGCGTACCCGTGACAACGGAAGCACCGCTTGATCTCGTCCCTCCTTCTAATCCTGCAGCTGACCCACCCTATTTTGATGTGGGCCTCTTTCTCAAGTTTAACCGCCGCGGCTTCATCTAATTCGATGTACGCCATCTTATTGCCCCATCGACTGGTTTTGGTAAGGTTGACTTTAATCTCCCCTTCGTGTTCGCCAATGTCTCGTGCTAGGGCCGCCCTGACCTCCTCTTCTTCCGTCACGGCATCCAGGTCCCTTATCTCCATGTGTGCCCTCGGGACGAGTTGGCTCACCTCTCCTGTCTCTCCTAACACATCTCTGAGTTTGCTGCCAAACTCAACTTTGCTTCCTGTAGAGGCACCTAGTTCTACGAGGACATTTCCTGCTGTCGTTTGACTGATGCCCTTAATTTTCACTCCCATTTCGTCTGGGTTTACGCCCGCACGGATAGTTTTGAGAACTTCCGCGTACCCTCTGCCTGCCGCTGGTTTAATCAGGATAGCCTCCGGTATTGTTTTCGTGTTTCGTTTCCTTCTTCGTGCCCAGGCCACCTCTGCATTGGGAGTCGCTCCCTCTGTTGCTGCCCCCGCAGGGTCTTTGCGCACCTTGGGTTGGCGCTTCTCGACTCTCGTCCATCCTTCGCTATCCTCCTTCTGCACCTTTTTCCTCGGCCTTTCTCGCTCCCCCTCCGGGGGGCTCGGAGTCTTCGTCGCCGGCTTCTTCTTTGCCTCTGGAGTCGCTAGTGCTTGCGTTAAGCTAACAGTCCTGCGTCTTTCCATCACCTGAGTCTGCGCTACTCTCCGGAACTGGTTTTTGGGTGCGCCCGACCGCTCGTTCTTCCACGCCTTCCTGTTCCATTTGATGTCGTCAAGAGTAAATTCTGCTTTGTCCAGAGCTGTTCTTATCGGCAGGAACATGTTCTTCTTCGTCTTGCAGAACTCCTTCATTTCCTGAATGATGTTCTTCAGGCGCTCGAGCTTCTGGTCCTCTATCGCAACCACTTCTTCATACCGTTTGCCGAGTTCCACTTCAGCCGAGGTATGAGTCTCCGTCAACTCGGTGTTTCTACTTGTAGCGTTTGACGCACCAGGGGCCAAGTCGTCCACCCCTATAGCCTTACTGCTGTTTCTCTCACTTGGCGTTTTAAGTGCCATGGAGGCCAAGTGGCCCACCTCCATGTCACTGTGGCCTCCCCCAAAATCCGTGAGGCCGGCACCAGCCACCGGGGCTTTCACCCGATTCGAACCGGTGGTGAGATTACCCTCTGTCAGAGAGATACTCACTTGGGGTAATACGTTCCTAAATAGTAGCAGCAGCAGTGGCAGCGGCAGTGGCAGCGGCAGCGACAGCGGCAGCGGCAGCGGCAGTGGCAGTGGCAGTTTTTTTTTTTTTTTTTTGTGTAGGGAGGTGGAAATGCTTTACGCACGCCAAAAATGGTAGTGTGGGACTCCTCCGCGAACGGCCCTACCCACTAAAACCACCTCCCCTTTACCGCCAACTCCGCCAACTCCGGAATACCCCGGACCCGCTTTCGCATTACTGCAGGGTATTGAGTTATAGCATACGCCGATTCTCGGCTCTCCTTCTGTTCTTCGCTTCTCAGCCTCAGCTCTTTCTTGTGCATACTTCATCCCCTCGCGAGCTCTGCGCGGCTCGAGGATTCAGTCGCCCTCTCTCTCTGCTTCTCTCTCCCTCTCTCTCTCTTTCTCCTCCGTTTTCTTCGTCCTTAGGATGTCCTCGACATACGCTGCTACTGCATCCCAGTTCTCTTGGGTCAGTAGCATATAGGCAACTACGTTGTCCGGTGTTAATGGTGAACTGCTCCTTTCGTTCGGCTCCCGCCGTTTAGAGGCCCATCGCTCGCACTCAAAAAACGTGTGCCAAGCGTCGTCCTCCAGCATTGGGCAGTAATCGCACAGGGGCCTGTCCTTGCGGTTCCTCCGGTATAGGAAGGCATTGAAATGCCCATGTCCCGTCAAAAATTGGGTGAGGTAGTAATTCACCTCCCCGTGCGTTCTCCTTATCCAGGGCTGTAGTTGCCCGATAAGCCGAGCCGTCCACCTCCCCGTGGCGTTCAGCGTCCAGCGCTCCTCCCATTCCTGCATGACAGCTCTTCTCTCCTCACTCTTGACCGTTTGTTTGTCGTCCTCCATTTTTCTGACATATATTCTCTTGCGCTCCATAGCCAAGAGATCGATAGGGATGACCCCAGCTATGACTAGCACCGCTGCCTCCGAGACTGTGTGGTACGCACAGGCTACCCTCAGAGCTGCTCTCCTTTGGACCGAGGCTAGGCGCTTCCGGTATTTTTTTACCTTTACCGCCTCCCCCCATACCTCCGCTCCATATAGCATTATGGAGTGAACCACGCTCATCAGGATCTTCCTCTTGTAAGGCCTTGGTCCGTCGATATTTGGCATGAGCCGCGACAGCATCGCTGTCATCGTCCCCGCTCTATCCGCCGTTCTTTGCAGATGTGCCCAGAAAGTCAGCTTCGTGTCGAGGAGGATGCCCAGGTACCGCACCCATCTTGAGGACACGATCCTTTCGCCTCCCACCTCCGCATGAAACGGCTCTTCGAATAAGCGCCTCCTCGTGAGGACAACTATTTCCGTTTTGCTCGTTGCCAGTTGCAGGCCGTGGTCTTCCAGCCAGTCAATGGTCTTTCTCGACACTTGGCCCACTCGCTGTCTAGCTTGCGTCTCTGTTCGCGCGTAGATTACCGCCGCGATATCGTCCGCAAAGCCCACTAGCTTCGTATCTTCCGGCAGGTCCATTGTGAGGATTCCGTCATATACAGCATTCCAGAGATCAGGCCCTAAGGCCGATCCTTGCGCCACGCCTGCTGTGATCGCTTTCGTGCGCCTGCCGTCCATAGTGTCGTACTGCAGTACCCTCCTTCTTAAATAATCGTCCACGATACACGTCAGGTAGGCCGGTACACCGAAACGCTCTTTCAGAGCGCCCATAATGTCCGTCCACTTCACGGTATTGAACGCGTTTTTAACGTCAAACGTGACCACCACGCAGACGCTTCTCGTCCTCGGGTTTCCCGTCCACGCCCTGTGAGCAGCCTCGACAATCTCCTGGGCTGCGCCTATGGTTGACCGCTTTTCGCGGAAACCGTGCTGCCGTTCGGCGAGCCCGCCCGCCTCTTCTATGGCCCGTCGGAGCCTGGCTCGGATGAGCTTTTCCAGGAGCTTCCCTGTTGTGTCCAGCATACATAGCGGTCTATAGGACGAAGGGGTTATTGGTGGACCCTTCCCCTTATCTAGCAACACTAGCCGCTGCACTTTCCATCTAGCGTCAAACGTACCTGCCCTGAGGCATGCGTTGTACATATTAAGTAGCAGAAATGGGTACCTACTTGCTGTTACCTTCAATACTTCGTTCGGTATACCATCCGGGCCTGGCGCCTTCTTGTTACCGAGAGAAGCTGCTGCCTTGAGGAGTTCCTCCACCGTAAAGGGTTGGAGCACTTCCACTGGCTGTTCAGGGGGTTGTTCTCTTTCCGGATGGTCAGGGAACAACGACCCCACGATGTCCTCCATGGTTTGCGGGTCTTTCGGCCCCTCGGCTGCCATTTGACCTATCCTCTTCGTGACGATTTGATAGCCGCGGCCCCATGTCTCCTCGTTAACGTCGTTACATAGCGATTTCCAGCATCGGGTTTTGCTATCCTTGACTGCTCTCGTCAGTAATTTTTTAGCTGCCTTGTATGCAGCGTTGTCCCACCCTTCATCCGCCCTTCTCCGGGCTCTTTGCGATATGCGTCTCAGTCGGAGGCAATCCTTCCTGAGATCGGCAATTTCTGCTGTCGACCAGTACGCAGGTTTCCTCCGCGGTTTGCTGGTGCGCCTGGGCATAGATGCCTTGCATCCTTTCGCCATGAGCGCCATGGTGTGTTCGACCAGTGTTTCCGCGTGCTCCTTCGTTGCCGGGTCCTCGGTTGCTTCGACGAGTAAGCCGCCCCCTTTCGCTAGTTCCCTGAGAAGAGCCTCGTGGTTGAGTTTCGCGACGTTCCAACTTTTCTGCTCTGTCCGAATAGGAGGGTCGTCGACCTGCCTGTCCGTCGCCCTGACTCGGTATGCTACATACTGGTGATCGCTGGCTGTGTAATCCTCCAGAAACCTCCAGTCTGCCGTCCGTGTTGCTACACCCGGGGTTGCGAGTGTAATGTCGATAATTGTGCCTTGGCATCCTGTCCTTCTAAAAGTTGCCGTTGTCCCTTCGTTCAAGATGATCATGTCCAGTCTAGCTGCTAGTTTGGCTACTTCGCCTCCTCGCCTATTGGACCGCGTCATGCCCCATTCCTGGGACCATGCGTTGAAGTCACCTGCCAACAGGATCTCCCCTCCAATAGCTTGACAGGTGTCCTCTATCTGGTGGAGTTTCTGTTGGAAGGTGTCGAACCCCTCGTTTGGTGAGAGGTAGCAGCTCACGTATGTGACACTACCACTCGAGATCCATACGTAGCCATTTCCCTTGCCTTGGTTCTTAATTGGCAGGCTGGCCCTGTTTCTTACCCATATTGCCGCGTATCCCGTTGTGTCCGAGTACCAGTCTGGGCTCTCCATGTTTTTATATTGTTCACTGACCATGAACATATCCACTTCTTTTTCGCAGGCTAGTTGGATCATTAAATCCTGCGCCAGCCTGCTGCGGCTCAGATTGCCTTGCAGTACTACCGCCATCCCGACTTTTTGTTCGCCTTACGTTCAGCTTCGCGGTAGGCTGCGCACTTGCTCGAGCCTAGCACGTGATCGCTACCGCCTACCTCCTGCCTTTCGGCACATAGAGCGCATCGGGGCTCGTTTTAGCATTCTGCCGCTTTATGCCCTACCTCACTGCATTTCCAGCATTGGTTGGTCCGGTCCACCGCCTGACATCCAGCCGCCACGTGTCCGTACCCGTTACACCGATAGCAGCGGGTTGCCTTCACCTTCAGTCGGACTCGACAGTACATCCACCCGATCTTGATCCGCGCGGCGCTATCCAATTTCGCTGCCGCCGCAGCTCCCAGCTCGACGAATGCCTTCGCGTTGCCTCGGTAGTTTGCTTTCGTCATGTTGACTCTCAAGTCACCCCCGTTTTCGTCACCCAGAAAGGCTCTAACCGCAGCCTCAACCTCTTCGGCGTCGGCAGCCACGTCGAGATCGCGTATTTCCACCTGCGCCCTGGGGACTAAATTTCTCACCGCGCCCGTCGCTCCCACAGCTTCCTGCACAGCTTCCTGGAACCTGGCCTTGTTCGCAGCGGATGCTCCCAGCACCACCAAGACGTCGCCGCCCTTAGTTGGCCTTATGTCTTTGATTTTCACCTCTAGATCCTCGGGATTCACTCCCCTGCGTATGTCTTTGACCACGGAGGCGTAGCTTTTCCCCTCGGCTGGCTTGATGAGAACCGCCTCGGGGCGTACCCTCCTGCGTCTGGCTCCTTTCCCTTGGTCAGGTCCCTTGGCTCCAACTGGTTTTCTCGGCGCTGCTACCCCTTTGGCGGGTTTCGTAGCTTTCGGGTGTCGGTGCTGTACTACCTGCCACTCATCGCCGTTCTCTCTCAGCTTCTTCCGGTCCTGCCTGGGTGTCCCGATTACCTCTGGGCTTGGGGTACCGTTCCCTTGCCTCTTTCTCTTACTTACCGGTGTGTCCCGATTGTCTTGCATGGTGTTCTCTCTGCGGCTACCACCAGGCTTCGGTTTGGCTGCCATAACATTGGTAGCCCCCTGTTTGGTTTTCCCTCCTTCGTTTCCGACCAACTCTGTTGTCGCTTCTTTCCTCGCCGCCACTGCAGTTTGGAGATTGTGCTTAGCCCGCTTCCATGCTCTCCGGCTTCGCTTCGCCATATCCAAGGCCTCATATATCTTCTCCATTTCGTCCTTAACCGTTTTTGGTAAGTTCCTGTGTACCTTACAGAGCCCCTGCATAACTTTCAGCGCTTCCGCTATGGCAAGTAGGTGGGTTTCTTCCTCCTTCTCGAATTCTGCACACTGAGCTCTCAGACTGTCCTCCCTCCCCTCGCTTGCTGCGTTGACTGGCGGGAGATTCTTCATACCGCCGTCGCTGCTGTTTCTTGTGGCTTTTAATGCTGCCGGGGCCAAGTCGTCACCCCTGTAGCATTCCTGCTGTTTCTCTCACTTGGCGTTTTAAGTGCCATGGAGGCCAAGTGGCCCACCTCCATGTCACTGTGGCCTCCCCCAAAATCCGTGAGGCCGGCACCAGCCACCGGGGCTTTCACCCGATTCGAACCGGTGGTGAGATTACCCTCTGTCAGAGAGATACTCACTTGGGGTAATACGTTCATATCACACCTTTCCATACTTGATTTATTTTCGGGGTTTCTTCCCCTAGTCTGTTTGGTCCGCGGGAGCTATTTTATTTCACTCCTACCCTCCGCCCGTAAAATGGCAGGGCACCGAAGTGTCCCGCCACCACCGACGGCGAGCATTCCCCTATCTGCCACCTGGGGACGCGCCACGTAGGGGTTACAGACTCCCCCTGTGGCAGTGGCAGTGGCAGTGGCAGTGGCAGTGGCAGTGGCAGTGGCAGTGGCAGTGGCAGTGGCAGTGGCAGTGGCAGTGGCAGTGGCAGTGGCAGTGGCAGTGGCAGTGGCAGTGGCAGTGGCAGTGGCAGTGGCAGTGGCAGTGGCAGTGGCAGTGGCAGTGGCAGTGGCAGTGGCAGTGGCAGTGGCAGTGGCAGTGGCAGTGGCAGTGGCAGTGGCAGTGGCAGTGGCAGTGGCAGTGGCAGTGGCAGTGGCAGTGGCAGTGGCAGTGGCAGTGGCAGTGGCAGTGGCAGTGGCAGTGGCAGTGGCAGTGGCAGTGGCAGTGGCAGTGGCAGTGGCAGTGGCAGTGGCAGTGGCAGTGGCAGTGGCAGTGGCAGTGGCAGTGGCAGTGGCAGTGGCAGTGGCAGTGGCAGTGGCAGTGGCAGTGGCAGTGGCAGTGGCAGTGGCAGTGGCAGTGGCAGTGGCAGTGGCAGTGGCAGTGGCAGTGGCAGTGGCAGTGGCAGTGGCAGTGGCAGTGGCAGTGGCAGTGGCAGTGGCAGTGGCAGTGGCAGTGGCAGTGGCAGTGGCAGTGGCAGTGGCAGTGGCAGTGGCAGTGGCAGTGGCAGTGGCAGTGGCAGTGGCAGTGGCAGTGGCAGTGGCAGTGGCAGTGGCAGTGGCAGTGGCAGTGGCAGTGGCAGTGGCAGTGGCAGTGGCAGTGGCAGTGGCAGTGGCAGTGGCAGTGGCAGTGGCAGTGGCAGTGGCAGTGGCAGTGGCAGTGGCAGTGGCAGTGGCAGTGGCAGTGGCAGTGGCAGTGGCAGTGGCAGTGGCAGTGGCAGTGGCAGTGGCAGTGGCAGTGGCAGTGGCAGTGGCAGTGGCAGTGGCAGTGGCAGTGGCAGTGGCAGTGGCAGTGGCAGTGGCAGTGGCAGTGGCAGTGGCAGTGGCAGTGGCAGTGGCAGTGGCAGTGGCAGTGGCAGTGGCAGTGGCAGTGGCAGTGGCAGTGGCAGTTTTTTTTTTTTTTTTTTTTTTTTTTTTTTTGTGTAGGGAGGTGGAAATGCTTTACGCACACCAAAATGGTAGTGTGGGACTCCTCCGCGAACGGCCCTACCCACTAAAACCACCTCCCCTTCCCCGCCAACCAATGACCCCGGAACCGCGTTAGCATTACTTCAGGGTCATTGGTTATAGGCGCAATACGCCGCGTGTGCAGCCTCCTCCGACGTTTTCGGTTACTTCTTCCGTTTGGCTGTGGGCGGGGGGCGGCGCACCGTCAGGTTCTGACAGCTCGCCGCCTTGTGGCCCTCCAGACCGCACTTCCGACAGCAGTCGCTCCGGTCCTCCCCGGTGCAGTCGCGTGCCAGGTGCCCGGTGGCGTGGCAGCGATAGCACCGGATCTCGGGAGTCCATGCCGCGACCCGGCAGTTCACCCACCCGACCTTAAGCCGGGCGGCGCGCTCCAGTTTTGCTGCGGGTGCTGCATCTAGCTCCACAAAAGCTAGAATGCAGCCCCTGTTGCTCCTTTTGGAGAGGTTTATCTTCGGAGGACTGCCGATGTGCCCCCCGAAGAACCTCTCCAGAGCCTCCTCTACTTCTCGTACCTCCGTTGTCTCCACAACATCACGGATGACGAGCTCCGCTCGGGGAATGAGTTGCCTCAAGCTTCCCTTGTTCCCAAGCACCCCCTCGATGGCAGAGCCGAACCTGGCCCTGTCTTCGGCCTTCGCCTTCACCTCCAAGAGGACGGCTCCGGCTTTTGTCTGCCTGATGCCCTTGACTTTTACGCCAAGCTCATCAGGGTTGACCCCTTTTTGCACCTCCCTGAGGATCTCAGCATAGGTCCTGCCTTGTGCAGGATCTATGAGCAGAGCCTCAGGGCGGATCCTCCTCCTTTTGGACGTGGCTCCTGCTGCGTCGCGTCCCCTGCTCGGCGGGGCACTAGCTGCAGGCGGAGCCTTCTCCTGCTTCGCCTTCTTCTTCTTCTTTCCTCCTTTTTTGGAGGTACGCCCGTCTACCTCCATGGGCACACTCCCCGGAGCTGTTGTCGGGGTGGGGTTTTTCGCCCGTCTCCTCGTGACCACGCGAAAAGTTCGGTTTCCCTCCGTTCGGGACTCCTTGAGAGCCGGCCTCGCCTCAGGCGGTGCCTCACTCGGGCTCGCTGTTGGCTCTCTTTCCCTCTTCCCTTTGTCGGGCCGACTACCCGACGAAACCCCCAAGGTTGGGGACTCCGTCTGAGTGCCGGCGCAAGCGGACTTCGCTTTCCTGGCCTTCTGCCGGGCCCTCTCCTTCTTTATCTTAAGTCCCAACTCATAGGTCAAAAGACCCGTGTAGTCGGCGACAGAGTAAGCACTGTTTTGGCACTCCCTTCGCAGATGGTGCGCGGAGTACAGTGCCTTCTCAATGCCCTCCTTTATCTGCCGGTGCAGGTTTTTGTTCCTCGGCAGCTGGCAGAACTCCTGCATTGATTCGAGGATCGTTTCCAGTTTCCGCAGACTCTCCTGAACCACTCTCTCCATGCTGGCGACATAGTCCTTCCTTTCCCTGAGGTCAGTCGGGAGTTTGTCGTCCTCCTCGACGACGTTGAAGCTCGTGTTGAGGTCCATCACGTCTTCCTCGTCGATTCCTCCGCTTGTAGCATTGGATGCTCCAAGGGCCAAGTCGCCCACCCTTGAAGCACTGCGGTCGTCAGATGACGACGCCCGGGAGCCCGCTTGCTCACTCCCTGTCGGCGCCGGTACTGGGGATCCGCGCCCCTGCACCGTAATCGCTTTTCCATAAACCGACCTCTCCATAGTTGATTTGTTTTCGGGGTTTCTTCCCCTAGGCTGTTTGGTCCGCGGGAGCTATTTTATTTCACTCCTACCCTCCGCACGTGAAATGGCAGGACACCGGAGTGCCCCACCACCACGCACGGTGAGCATTCCCCTATCCGCCACCTGGGGACGCGCCACGTAGGGGTTACAGACTCCCCCTGTGGAGTGGCAGTGGCAGTGGCAGTGGCAGTGGCAGTGGCAGTGGCAGTGGCAGTGGCAGTGGCAGTGGCAGTGGCAGTGGCAGTGGCAGTGGCAGTGGCAGTGGCAGTGGCAGTGGCAGTGGCAGTGGCAGTGGCAGTGGCAGTGGCAGTGGCAGTGGCAGTGGCAGTGGCAGTGGCAGTGGCAGTGGCAGTGGCAGTGGCAGTGGCAGTGGCAGTGGCAGTGGCAGTGGCAGTGGCAGTGGCAGTGGCAGTGGCAGTGGCAGTGGCAGTGGCAGTGGCAGTGGCAGTGGCAGTGGCAGTGGCAGTGGCAGTGGCAGTGGCAGTGGCAGTGGCAGTGGCAGTGGCAGTGGCAGTGGCAGTGGCAGTGGCAGTGGCAGTGGCAGTGGCAGTGGCAGTGGCAGTGGCAGTGGCAGTGGCAGTGGCAGTGGCAGTGGCAGTGGCAGTGGCAGTGGCAGTGGCAGTGGCAGTGGCAGTGGCAGTGGCAGTGGCAGTGGCAGTGGCAGTGGCAGTGGCAGTGGCAGTGGCAGTGGCAGTGGCAGTGGCAGTGGCAGTGGCAGTGGCAGTGGCAGTGGCAGTGGCGGTGGCGGTGGCAGTGGCGGTGGCAGTGGCGGTGGCAGTGGCGGTGGCAGTGGCGGTGGCAGTGGCAGTGGCAGTGGCAGTGGCAGTGGCAGTGGCAGTGGCAGTGGCAGTGGCAGTGGCAGTGGCAGTGGCAGTGGCAGTGGCAGTGGCAGTGGCAGTGGCAGTGGCAGTGGCAGTGGCAGTGGCAGTGGCAGTGGCAGTGGCAGTGGCAGTGGCAGTGGCAGTGGCAGTGGCAGTGGCAGTGGCAGTGGCAGTGGCAGTGGCAGTGGCAGTGGCAGTGGCAGTGGCAGTGGCAGTGGCAGTGGCAGTTTTTTTTTTCGGTTTCCTCCTCCTCCTCCTCCTCCTCCTCCTCCTCCTCCTCCTCCTCCTCCTCCTCCTCCTCCTCCTCCTCCTCCTCCTCCTCCTCCTCCTCCTCCTCCTCCTCCTCCTCCTCCTCCTCCTCCTCATCCTCCTCCTCCTCCTCCTCCTCCTCCTCCTCCTCCTCCTCCTCCTCCTCCTCCTCCTCCTCCTCCTCCTCCTCCTCCTCCTCCTCCTCCTCCTCCTCCTCCTCCTCCTCCTCCTCCTCCTCCTCCTCCTCCTCCTCCTCCTCCTCCTCCTCCTCCTCCTCCTCCTCCTCCTCCTCCTCCTCCTCCTCCTCCTCCTCCTCCTCCTCCTCCTCCTCCTCCTCCTCCTCCTCCTCCTCCTCCTCCTCCTCCTCCTCCTCCTCCTCCTCCTCCTCCTCCTCCTCCTCCTCCTCCTCCTCCTCCTCCTCCTCCTCCTCCTCCTCCTCCTCCTCCTCCTCCTCCTCCTCCTCCTCCTCCTCCTCCTCCTCCTCCTCCTCCTCCTCCTCCTCCTCCTCCTCCTCCTCCTCCTCCTCCTCCTCCTCCTCCTCCTCCTCCTCCTCCTCCTCCTCCTCCTCCTCCTCCTCCTCCTCCTCCTCCTCCTCCTCCTCCTCCTCCTCCTCCTCCTCCTCCTCCTCCTCCTCCTCCTCCTCCTCCTCCTCCTCCTCCTCCTCCTCCTCCTCCTCCTCCTCCTCCTCCTCCTCCTCCTCCTCCTCCTCCTCCTCCTCCTCCTCCTCCTCCTCCTCCTCCTCCTCCTCCTCCTCCTCCTCCTCCTCCTCCTCCTCCTCCTCCTCCTCCTCCTCCTCCTCCTCCTCCTCCTCCTCCTCCTCCTCCTCCTCCTCCTCCTCCTCCTCCTCCTCCTCCTCCTCCTCCTCCTCCTCCTCCTCCTCCTCCTCCTCCTCCTCCTCCTCCTCCTCCTCCTCCTCCTCCTCCTCCTCCTCCTCCTCCTCCTCCTCCTCCTCCTCCTCCTCCTCCTCCTCCTCCTCCTCCTCCTCTTCTTCTTCTTCTTCTTCTTCTTCTTCTTCTTCTTCCAACAATTTGATTGGAAAGAGCTCGACACATCGGTGGAATAGCAGCAGACGGGCTGTCAAATGCAAGGATCCCAGGACCTCAGCCGCGAACGTCGACAGCAACAAACCAAAGGCGCTAACCTATTTAGCGCCTAGCAAATGTCTGTTTCACCACCATCCTTTCTATGACGAATCTCCAACTCCTCTCCACCAGAGAAAATAAAACCCGCATAAACTCTGAAACTGTTTTTCATTTTTACAATTGTTATTTTTATAAAAAATAAAAACAATTCAGAGTTTATGCGGGTTTTTATTTTACTGGGGGGGGAGGCGGAAATTGGTCATATACATCAATTTTTAAATATCGAAAGAATATATATATATTCTTTCGATATTATAATAAAGAAATAATTTCAAAGTAGGGGAGAGCGGGGCAAAATGGGGCAACGGGGCAAAACGGGGTTTTTGGCCTAAACTGAATTTTCCAATCATTTTTGGATCGGACAAGGTGGCAAAACTGGGCAGAAAAGCCTGATGTATCCGATAGGGCGAATTCGGCATCCAAAAATTATTGGAAAATGACGTTTTGCCCAAAAACCCCGTTTGTCCCCGTTGCCCCATTTTGCCCCGCTCTACCCTATATGCAGGTTTGAAAACGGCAGGCGAAAAAAATATTCTTAAAAGAAAAAATCCCCGTTTTTTTTCTTTTTTTTCCGGGGCAATTTTTTCCAGAACTCCTGACGGAAGAATAAATTCCATCATTCAGGGCAAATCCGAAAGATGAAAATTATTCCGCCGTCAGGCCGTAACGGAAGGAAACGGAACGTTCCGTAATTATTATTACATATAGGTACTCACCGCTTTTCAGAGGCCCCTCCGCCTCCTTACCGAATCCGGGGTATGTTTCGTTGGCCAACGAAAGCTTCGGTTTTTTGTATCGTTCTCGTCCTCTTCGTTATTCCTTCTTCTCTTTTCTTTTTTTTCCTCCACCGGCAATTACTTTTCTTTTTATCTCGCGCACAATCTTACACACAATCTGTCCCGAAATATGGCGGTTGGATTGCTCGTCGAAACGTCACATGAAAAACACGTGAACGGTGGGTAGCCGCGGGCAAAAGCGTGCGACAAAACTCGTATTTAAGGGAATAAGTCACGTACCGTTGAGTCGTTGACCAACTGTATGAGTAATATCA
Source organism: Ichneumon xanthorius (assembly GCA_917499995.1). Lineage (NCBI taxonomy): Eukaryota > Metazoa > Arthropoda > Insecta > Hymenoptera > Ichneumonidae > Ichneumon > Ichneumon xanthorius. The sequence continues at coordinate 1,548,760 of OU824202.1, read as the reverse complement.
TATAATTGAATTTACTGGTCACAGAAGATATTTAAAATATGCAATTGTTCATAAAACGGTGTACTAAGCTGCGTAGTACAATTTATATACCGTAAAAATAGATTTTTTCAATTTTTCACACTGTATTGAATTGCTGATTTGACTCGTATCTTCCGTGACGATAACTGTTGAGAACGAAATATACACGTTTTCGGCGATGAGATAGGCAGGTGCTTACGTTAGCTATGTATTGTTTTGAGATTTCAAAAATAGTTAAAATGTTATTAAAAATTGTTTCTGGTATGAGGGAAATTGTTTCGTGTTACAAAAAGCACAGTTTATCGGACGCTATTTTTATCGATTGACTTGGCAACGTCGCAATATTCCTACGTTGGTAGGACTGCCCGGCGTTCAGTCGCACGTGGTCGGTATAGATGTAAACAAACCATGGCGGCCGTGCCAAACGACACAAGATTGCGGTGCAAAAGTGGAAAATTTACGACGAAAAGAAAAGAAAAATGGAAAGAGAATGTACGAATTGCCGCGAAAAGACGGAAACACGAAGTTACCGTCCCAGAGCAGTTGTGCGTAGAAGGTCGACGCATCGTAGAATTACAGCAAATGGCAAATGAAATGTGGTGTGAGACGTGTTCGCAACCTTTGTCACTGAGGTTCATCGAAAAAGTGACGCAAATTGGTTTGGCGACGATCTTGACAATACGTTGTCATAATTGTCTGGCAATATTTACGATAAATACTTGCAAGAGGAATTTTCCGGTAGAAGGTGGGTTGTCAAAACATGACGTCAACGTGAAAGGTGCTCTTGGTAAGAATTTTTGTACTTTATAGTTATAAGAACTGCCCCTTTGCATAAATTTGCTGCTATACTTATATATAAACTTTTTTTTTCACAGCAATTATAGACAGCGGTATTGGTGTCACACATCTCAATACAATTCTATCTGCACTGAATGTACCAGCAGTACATCATCGTTACATGAAACAGCTCGAACGAATTGTAGGCCCTGCGATTGAAAGCGTAGCGACAAAGACGTGTCAGGACAGCATCCAGCTTGAAAAAAATCTCACATTAGAAGAGTGTGGCGCGTAAGTATCTTTAACTATACAAACATGTATCGATCCAATTCATTCTTGTAATAATGCTCAAAATATACTTTCAGTTACAGGACCCGCTGAGGAGCAGAGGAGAAAAAACCAATTGTATTTACATATTCTTATGCATGTTTCTTTGCGTGAAAAATTTGATTCTGCACATTACTATTATTTTCTATAGTGTGATTTCGATGAATATGAATAATTTTTTGTTACAGTCTTTCTTGTCCTGGAGAATGTGTTGTTGCCTGTGAATTTTTAACCTGCACATCTCTGTTATCGCCCTAACTGATTCCAATCACGCTTATAAATATTTTTTACAGTGTTTTCTGGCCTGGGAAACTTAGAAGTGACCCAAATATTATTACAACAATTTATTCAATTTTTTTTCTAACATTTACCTTTTTCTTCTCACAATTTGCACAAAATTCTGGCGCTGGTTACTGGTACCGTGTTATGCTTATTTCTCTAAACACGCTTGAGAGTGGATAAATTTCTAACTGCAGTAACATAAATGCTTGTGTGTATACGTAAAACGTCAATGGCTTTAATATATAAATATCGATGCAGGGCTGCTGTAACTGGTGATGGTCTCACGAAAATCAAGGCGAGTATCGACGCGGCGTGGCAAACGCGTGGCAACGGGAGGACCTACGACAGTCAGTCTGGTGAGATATTTCTTCACATATTAGGGTATTTCCATCCCGCTCCTGACTGTACTTATAATATTTTTAATTGCAGGCCATATTTCCCTTATCGGCACTCGCAGTGGTCGAGTTCTGGCAAGAGCGGTACGGATGAAAGGGTGCGCCCGTTGCTCTGCCGGCCACGATCCAAGTGACCATGACTGTCGTCTCAATTTTTCCGGCAGCGCGAAGGCTATGGAGCCCGATATGGCCGCTGAAGTCGTCCTTCGTAACAAGGATTTCGCAGCGGAAAAAGTCATTGTCGGTACTATTGTCGGGGATGACGATGCGTCAACGATGTGCCGAGTACGAAGAGAAGCATCTCACGTCATCGAGAAAGAGTCGGATCTGAATCATACCGTAAAGTCGCTCAGTAATAAGTTATGGAAACTGAAACTTCAGAAGCCGGTAATAGATTATTTGAAGAAATGCTTCGGCTGTGCCATCAAGAAAAACCAAGGGGATTCCGATGCTATCAAGGACGCTATATCGAATATAGTGAACCATGCATTTGACGAACATGAGAGATGTGGCGAATGGTGTAAATTTACGGAAGATCCTGTGAATTATAAGCACGCCGGCCTTCCCCACGGGAAAGGGCTGCGTGGCGAGCAATTGTACAGCGACTTAACGCGTATATTCGACAGTTACGCCAACAACGCCCAAAAAATGGCTGCTTGCAGTTCTACTCAGCCTAATGAGTCGTTTAATGCCATTGTGTTGTCCAAAGCCGCGAAGAGTAGATGCTATGCCCGTTCGGAATCTTTGGTGTACCGAGTCGACAGCGCTGTATCTCAGAAAAATCTCGGGACGCAGTACATTATGGCCGTTAACAAAGAACTCGGAATGTCCCCTGGCAAACACACCAAGGAATTCCGTGAGAAAAAAGACGAACAACGAATGTACATGGCCGCACGGGAGAAAACCGTCGAGTTCAAACGGCGTCGACTGATGAAGAAAAAACTGAAATCTCAGAGCAGAGTCAGCACGGAAAGCAGGGAAGGAATTACGTATTCCTCAGGATGTTCATTGTCCGACGATATATTCGTACATGATCAAAGTGTCATCATTCCAGCTGACAACATGGCTGCCGTTATATTCGATCTCGAGACTACCGGATTCGGTCCAAAAGCGGAAGTAATTCAAATTGCAGCGAAATATCGGAATCAAGAATTTAGTACTTACATTCTCCCATCCCACGGAATTCCTGCGGTCGTTACGGATCTTACGGGACTCTCAATCGAAGACGGGGTATTAACTCTGCAAACCGGAAACGTCATCTCGCCCGTTGTAACGACACCACCGCAACTCGCCTGCTCAGATTTTATTTCGTTTTTGAAGACGATTTCTGACACAGTTATTCTCGTTGCTCATAAGGGAGTGACGTTCGACGGCCCGCAAATCGTCAAACAGATGCACAAAGAGCGGTTGTTAGACGAATTTGGGTCGGTAGTAAAAGGTTTCACTGATACTCTACCTGTATTAAAGCGCGTCAAGGAACTGGCCCCCAGAGTCGCGGCAAAAGGCAGTTTTAAACAATCCGACCTTGCCTGTGACTATCTCGGACCCGATAGTGCAACGGGAGCACATAATGCCATCATCGACGTATGCATGTTGCATAATCTACTACACAGGTTTTCGATCACGGAAGGCGAATTGATCCGACGGGCTGTCCCGTTTTCCTCGGTAGCGAATGCGAGTCACGAAAAAAAAAAACAAAAAAAAGCAAGAGATGAGTTACAGGCCATAAAAGGACAGGTATCGGCGTCTATGATTTCAAAAATAGCGGCTGCCGGTATCACCTTGATGCAACTAAAAAGTACTTTCGACACGCATGGAGAGAGTGGCATTTCAATCGTACTAGGTGCAGATATTGGGGGAAAACCAAGAGTTACCAAAAATAAACGGATTCTCACTCAAATCTGTAACGCACTCCAAAGCCTTAACTAACTACGTTGACATTTCTATTGCAGAGGCATGAAAATAATAAAAAAATAACATATTTCGGTTATATTTGTTGCTGATATTTATTAAATAAGTACGATTTACGATGTGCAACTACTTATGCGAAGAAAAATTATTAATGTTATTACTTTTGCTGATATTTATAAAGTATTAGTTCGGCCGGTACGATCTACGTTGTTCAAGTGTGTATAACCAATAAAATGTTTAACATGAAACATCAAATTTGTTCCTGCTTATTTGTAGATCCTTTAATCAATGACAATACCGAAAATCCCATTACGAACAAAAAATTACGAAATACCATTGCAATATACAAACAGCGAGAGACTACCAGTGCATTATTTTTCAAACAGTATTTGAAAGGCGCGCGCTTCACACTCGTCACATGGTTAGACGCGACGTTGCCAAATCTCTGTCGCTACTGTATGTCGCTCCTGTCTCGCAAGCGACAATTCGAGAAAGTATCTCTCTTTAAATCGTAATATCTTTTTTAATACGTGGGCACTTACGGTTTTTATCATTACTATGCGATGTTAAGACTTCAATGTATACAGTGCGCACTTTTTTTTCATAACTAGTAGTGCACAAATATGCGCTTTCGAACAAAGTGTGATGGACTCCACGCTATGTCCCACGGTATCCATGTAAAATGACTGAAGTTTAGTAATTTTTATCTCAACAACCGGGTGGGCAAATTTTTTTTTTTTAATTTAAAAAAATTCGTCGTTCTTTATTCTGCAGCATAAAAAATTTGGGGCTCGAAATAAAGTATAGTGCATATGTGACATATTCCCTTAACGATCAAAGAAATCTATGAGACATGTTTAAGGTAGCACCAGCATGTGGTGTTTATTTCGCCTAAATTCGAGAAATTCGGGCAAGAATTTCAAACACTTCCCAATGTTATAAAAATCTGAAAAAAACATACTTATCATAGGCACTAAAAAGACTAATTTTGCATAATAATAATTTCAAAATGTTATTAACAAATTGTTGAAAAAAAAAATTTTCATTAAAATATGCGGTGACTCAACTTTTTTTAATGAAAATGATTCGTTCATTTTTCGAAATACGTATGATTTTTTTTGATTTTTGTCTTTATTTTGATTTTTGCACATTTTTCCATGTGAAGAACAAGAAAAATCGAAATAAAGATAAAAATCTGAAAGAATTCACACGTACTCCGAAAAATTAACAAATCATTTTTATTTTTAAAAAAAGTTGAGTTACCGCATATTTTGATGAACAATTTTTTTTTCAACAATTTGTTAATAACATTTTGAAATTAGTATGATGCAAAATTAGTCTTTTCAGTGCCTATAATAAATATTTTTAGATTTTTATAACATCGAGAAGTGTTTGCAATTTTTGCCCGAATTTCTCGAATTTAGGCAAAATGAACACCACTCGCTGGAGCTACCTTAAGGTAGCTATGTCGCTTCGCGCTCATTTCGCATAAGTTCGAGAAAAATAAGAGGAAATTGCTTCTAAAGTACTTCTCGATGGTATAAAAATGTGTTAAAATTCATGCATACTAAAGGTACTGAAAAGATTAATATTGCATAATAATAATTCCAAAAAGTTATTAACAAATTAATCAAAAAATTCATTGTTTAACAAATTACCCGGCAACGAAACTTTTTTTTATGAAAATGATTCGTTGATTTTTCTGAATACGTATGAATTTTTTTCAGATTTTTCAACTAGCTTTGATTTTTTTTTATATAGAAACAATGTGTTAAAAAGGCACAAAAATCAAAACTAATTGAAAAATTTGAAAAAATTCGTATGTATATTCGCATGTATACAGAAAAATGCATGAATCATTTTTACTAAAAAAAAAGTTCGTTTGCCGGATAATTTGTTAAACAATTAATTTTTTGATTAATTTGTCAATAACATTTTCGAATGATTATTATGCAAAATTTATCTTTTCAGTACTTTTAATGTGCATGATTTTTTTCAGATTTTTAATCAATAAATATGAAGAGTAATAAAAATCGCACAGGCCGCAGGAAGAGCTAATAATAAAAACAGTGGGACGAACCGCTTTTTGTATAATTAAGGCCATGTGAAAGATGCATCACGTGATATGTGAGTGCGAGATAGATGCATTTTTCGAATCAATGCCATGTAAAATTGGTTGACGCTTCGGACAAAACGGATGCATTTATCGGACGCGGTATTAAATTGTACTTCCGTTAATGCTTTGGCTTTTCAAAAGTCTACGGTCCCGGAATCGCATTTATTACAGATTTAGGTTACCGACTAATCGTTTCACATGTAATAACATGTGAAACGACTAACATTAAGAACAACATTATTTAGTGTCGAGTTTTCGGTGTCGACCATTCGTCGTGTTGACTTTTTGGTGTCGACTTTTTGCCGTGTCGACTTTTTGGTGTCGACTTTTCACCGTGCAGTGTTTTTTTTTCGCCGTGTACAGTGGCTTTGTGTACAGTTTCTATAATTAGATGGTGTTCGGTTTTCAGTGTCGAGTTATTTGGCATAGACATGGCTGCGTGCACAGTCGATCGGTGTACACCTTTTATGTACCCCGTCGACGCGGCCAGTTATGCGGTATGCAGTTTTCAGTGTAGAGTTATTAAGTATAGACATGCCAGCGTGTACAGTCGACCGGTGCGCACGTTTAGTGCAGACCGTTGGTGTGTACAGTTATGTACTGTTCGATTTTCAGTGCGAAGTTATTTGGTGTAGACCTACTCGCGTGTAGAGTCGTTCGGTGCAGACTTTTAGTATAGACCTGTCTTCGTGTAGACTTGGGAGGTGTACAGTCGGTCCCCACCCGTTCAGAATAATAAGGGCTTAAGTTCGTCCTTAATGGGCCTTGGAATTATAAGGCCCCAAGTCCATTTAGCTTAAAGGGACTTGGAATAATAAGGGCTCAACTCCATTTAGCTTGAAGGGACTTGGAATAATAAAGGCTCAACTCCATTTAGCTTGAAGGGACTTGGAATAATAAGGGCTTACGTCCATTTAGCAGAAGGGGATGTGGAACAATAAGGGGGGGGGGGTGGTTGGGTAAAAGACAGAATAATAAGGGCTTATGTCTTTTTTTTAAATATGTATATATCTCTCTATAATATAAAAAAGTTTCGCCGCCGTGTCAAGAATCGACGGGAGGGAGGGGGGACCCTCCGTCCGTCTTTTGAAGTACTTAGAATAATAAGGGTTTACGTCCAGAAATGGGTGCGAGCGCGCGAAGCGCGCGAGCCACAATAACCCGCTAGTATATATATATAAATCAAATTAGCATAGACGCAGCTCGACACGTATTCGAGGTTACTACACGGTGAGTGAATTCAATGCACTGTAGAATAGCACACAGCTGCAGCATTTTTATAGCAAACGACAAATAATCGCAAAGGCAATAGTAGATAATGGCGGGCGCCTGTCGATATATGTGGATAGGGTTTTGGCCCGTTTTTTCGAAGTTAATTAACTCTGCCATTTCACATTTATTTTCCTATTCCTTTGCTACGAACCCACTTCCACATACACAGAACTAGTGTGCCAAATTCTGTCAAGAGACATTACGTCGTTCCGACAAACACTGGAGACAACGAAAACAGCAAAATCGGGGGGGGCCTCAGTGAAACGCCGCATAATTCCCGTCTTTTTGCCCTAGCGGGCAGTCGGGAGTTAAAAAGTTAAATCGGGAGTCGGGAGTTCAAAAGTTTCAATATCAACGACGTTGATATTGAAAAAAGATTCCTCATAAAAGTTGAAAATTGAATCTTTCATATCGCTTCCTCACAAAAGTTGAAAATTGAAATTTTCGCGACGATTCCTCATCAAAGTTTGAAGTTGAAAGTTGAAAGTTGAAAGTTGAAAGTTGAAAGTTGACAGTTGACATTTGACATTTTTGTAACACTCTCATAATGTCCCTTTATTCGCAAAGCTTCCTATGAAGAAGCCAAAATTATACGATCAAACGAACTTACCTAAGTGATGTTCGATCGTGATTATGCAAGACGTATTGCATAATCGCGTTCGTTTGATCGTATAATTATGCTTCGGCGTCTTGTTCTCTAGATCAATACGTAGTTGTTTGAAAAATGCAGTTTGTAATTAAACGTATTCAGAAACGTAGAACTTTTTAAAAAATTATTATATAACGCAAAAACCATATTTCAGAACTATTAATAGTCAACTCTTTGCTTAATAACTAGCTCTATGAGGCTACGTTCACAACAGATCGGCAAACTTGAGTTTTTTAATTACGGGTCAATTATAGAATTATGCAAAAACCTGTGATTTCGGCGTCCAGCCCGCAGCCTTTCGATTCGTTTCAATATCGACTCCCTTTCGAAACGCTGCCAACGTGGCTGCATGTCTCGTGCTGTGTGAACCAAAAATACTTATATCTATTCCGCTTTTGGCCAGCACGCATTTCAGCCATCTACTGACAGATTGCGTGGTTGCCACTCGATGTAGCTTCTTGTATGTCAACAATAACATATCCTCATTGCAAGGCCTTATTTGCGCGGAATAGTCTACGTAAAAACATAATATCGTTGCCGCAAATAAACGAGGCTGTTCCTTAAAAAACGGCAGTTGCAGCAAAAGTTGAGTTCTCCCTGGCCCGGATGTCTTTATCCGATCGGTTATCTTTATTCTTATCTCTGTTGTAACGCTTCCCCCCCCCCCCCCCCGAAACCCCCTCGCCGGAGCTGCAGGAGAGCCCGCCGTCGCGAACGGCCACGGGAAGGCCAAGTGGCGCCATCGGACGGGATCGTACCGTCAACCAATCGATACAGAAACCACGCATGCACCCAGAGGCCAGAGCGGGCGGCAACCAAGCACCGCCAGCGCCACACAGCGCTACAGAAGAGAAACGGAAGGCTGTATCGATCAAGGCCAACCGGAACAAAAAGCAAGGGAAAAATAAGAAAGGCAATTGGACAAAAATGACGCCACGTAAATCAAGGTCGATTTGACACCCGACACCCGATTAGTGATAAGCCGAAAAGGGTACATACGTCACAGCAGGACCTACACACGATTGGAGGACGAGGGGAGAAAACCTCGCAGGACCAATAGAAAAATGGGATACAGAAAAACCGAGTACGCGTGCGCCGGTCCGCCAAAATTATGCAAAATTCGAGAGTAGAAGTCGAAAATCTGCGTATAAAAAGGCGACAAAGCGACCGGAAAGGGGTTAATCATCTCACCGGGTCTACACCAGCTCTCCAGGAATACCAGCAAAAAGTGAAAAGTAAAAGTGAAAAGTAAAAGTGAAAAGTAAAAGTGAAAAGTAAAAGTGAAAAGTAAAAGTGAAAAGTAAAAGTGAAAAGTAAAAGTGAAAAGTAAAAGTGAAAAGTAAAAGTGAAAAGTAAAAGTGAAAAGTAAAAGTGAAAAGTAAAAGTGAAAAGTAAAAGTGAAAAGTAAAAGTGAAAAGTAAAAGTGAAAAGTAAAAGTGAAAAGTAAAAGTGAAAAGTAAAAGTGAAAAGTAAAAGTGAAAAGTAAAAGTGAAAAGTAAAAGTGAAAAGTAAAAGTGAAAAGTAAAAGTGAAAAGTAAAAGTGAAAAGTAAAAGTGAAAAGTAAAAGTGAAAAGTAAAAGTGAAAAGTAAAAGTGAAAAGTAAAAGTGAAAAGTAAAAGTGAAAAGTAAAAGTGAAAAGTAAAAGTGAAAAGTAAAAGTGAAAAGTAAAAGTGAAAAGTAAAAGTGAAAAGTAAAAGTGAAAAGTAAAAGTGAAAAGTAAAAGTGAAAAGTAAAAGTGAAAAGTAAAAGTGAAAAGTAAAAGTGAAAAGTAAAAGTGAAAAGTAAAAGTGAAAAGTAAAAGTGAAAAGTAAAAGTGAAAAGTAAAAGTGAAAAGTAAAAGTGAAAAGTAAAAGTGAAAAGTAAAAGTGAAAAGTAAAAGTGAAAAGTAAAAGTGAAAAGTAAAAGTGAAAAGTAAAAGTGAAAAGTAAAAGTGAAAAGTAAAAGTGAAAAGTAAAAGTGAAAAGTAAAAGTGAAAAGTAAAAGTGAAAAGTAAAAGTGAAAAGTAAAAGTGAAAAGTAAAAGTGAAAAGTAAAAGTGAAAAGTAAAAGTGAAAAGTAAAAGTGAAAAGTAAAAGTGAAAAGTAAAAGTGAAAAGTAAAAGTGAAAAGTAAAAGTGAAAAGTAAAAGTGAAAAGTAAAAGTGAAAAGTAAAAGTGAAAAGTAAAAGTGAAAAGTAAAAGTGAAAAGTAAAAGTGAAAAGTAAAAGTGAAAAGTAAAAGTGAAAAGTAAAAGTGAAAAGTAAAAGTGAAAAGTAAAAGTGAAAAGTAAAAGTGAAAAGTAAAAGTGAAAAGTAAAAGTGAAAAGTAAAAGTGAAAAGTAAAAGTGAAAAGTAAAAGTGAAAAGTAAAAGTGAAAAGTAAAAGTGAAAAGTAAAAGTGAAAAGTAAAAGTGAAAAGTAAAAGTGAAAAGTAAAAGTGAAAAGTAAAAGTGAAAAGTAAAAGTGAAAAGTAAAAGTGAAAAGTAAAAGTGAAAAGTAAAAGTGAAAAGTAAAAGTGAAAAGTAAAAGTGAAAAGTAAAAGTGAAAAGTAAAAGTGAAAAGTAAAAGTGAAAAGTAAAAGTGAAAAGTAAAAGTGAAAAGTAAAAGTGAAAAGTAAAAGTGAAAAGTAAAAGTGAAAAGTAAAAGTGAAAAGTAAAAGTGAAAAGTAAAAGTGAAAAGTAAAAGTGAAAAGTAAAAGTGAAAAGTAAAAGTGAAAAGTAAAAGTGAAAAGTAAAAGTGAAAAGTAAAAGTGAAAAGTAAAAGTGAAAAGTAAAAGTGAAAAGTAAAAGTGAAAAGTAAAAGTGAAAAGTAAAAGTGAAAAGTAAAAGTGAAAAGTAAAAGTGAAAAGTAAAAGTGAAAAGTAAAAGTGAAAAGTAAAAGTGAAAAGTAAAAGTGAAAAGTAAAAGTGAAAAGTAAAAGTGAAAAGTAAAAGTGAAAAGTAAAAGTGAAAAGTAAAAGTGAAAAGTAAAAGTGAAAAGTAAAAGTGAAAAGTAAAAGTGAAAAGTAAAAGTGAAAAGTAAAAGTGAAAAGTAAAAGTGAAAAGTAAAAGTGAAAAGTAAAAGTGAAAAGTAAAAGTGAAAAGTAAAAGTGAAAAGTAAAAGTGAAAAGTAAAAGTGAAAAGTAAAAGTGAAAAGTAAAAGTGAAAAGTAAAAGTGAAAAGTAAAAGTGAAAAGTAAAAGTGAAAAGTAAAAGTGAAAAGTAAAAGTGAAAAGTAAAAGTGAAAAGTAAAAGTGAAAAGTAAAAGTGAAAAGTAAAAGTGAAAAGTAAAAGTGAAAAGTAAAAGTGAAAAGTAAAAGTGAAAAGTAAAAGTGAAAAGTAAAAGTGAAAAGTAAAAGTGAAAAGTAAAAGTGAAAAGTAAAAGTGAAAAGTAAAAGTGAAAAGTAAAAGTGAAAAGTAAAAGTGAAAAGTAAAAGTGAAAAGTAAAAGTGAAAAGTAAAAGTGAAAAGTAAAAGTGAAAAGTAAAAGTGAAAAGTAAAAGTGAAAAGTAAAAGTGAAAAGTAAAAGTGAAAAGTAAAAGTGAAAAGTAAAAGTGAAAAGTAAAAGTGAAAAGTAAAAGTGAAAAGTAAAAGTGAAAAGTAAAAGTGAAAAGTAAAAGTGAAAAGTAAAAGTGAAAAGTAAAAGTGAAAAGTAAAAGTGAAAAGTAAAAGTGAAAAGTAAAAGTGAAAAGTAAAAGTGAAAAGTAAAAGTGAAAAGTAAAAGTGAAAAGTAAAAGTGAAAAGTAAAAGTGAAAAGTAAAAGTGAAAAGTAAAAGTGAAAAGTAAAAGTGAAAAGTAAAAGTGAAAAGTAAAAGTGAAAAGTAAAAGTGAAAAGTAAAAGTGAAAAGTAAAAGTGAAAAGTAAAAGTGAAAAGTAAAAGTGAAAAGTAAAAGTGAAAAGTAAAAGTGAAATCGTGCCAAAAAGGACTTGTAAAATCGGTGAGTTTGAACTTATAAAATTGTGCCGGAATCGGACTTATAAAAATTAGTGAAATTTCGGGCTTATAAAAATGGGTGAAATTTCGGACTTATAAAAAATTAGTGAAATTTCGGACTTATAAAAATTAGTGAAATTCCGGACTTATAAAGATTCGTGAAATTTCGGACTTATAAAAATTAGTGAAATTTCGGACTTATGACAATTAGCGAGATTTCGGACTTATAAAACTTGGTGAAGCTTCGGACTTCGGAAAATTGGTGATAATCCGGACTCCGATAAATTGGCGACAAGTGGAACTGGAGTGACAGGTGACAGCCGCGACATCAAAACAAGCCAACAGCGTGTCACCCTGGCAACGAAGGGAGCCTAACGGTAAAGTGACCGAGGTGTCCGGTCAGAACATCCTAAGTGGCGGATGGGCTGATTCACCAACTTCAACGAACAGAAAAGATCACACCCAGGGCCTCTATCACTCTTCCTGAGGGCATCAATACCATTAGATTGCGGTAAAACCAGCTGATTATCAAATAAACACCAATTACAATTCGCGAGGTGAACAAGCTGTCACCGTCGGCGCGGGGCGTGACGTCACAGGCAAGGCCTGCCGTGTGCGGCAGCCATCTTGGGAGCATGGGCTACCGAGCCACCAACTCACACTCATAACGCGTCCGCATGTGGTGAACGGAAAAATAACCGGGCAACGATCGATGCACGAGAATAAATCCGGTCAATAAAAGTCACAACTTCAAGCAATAAAAAAATTCCATAAAAAGAGAAATCAGATTCGAGCAGTAGAATAAGCGTTTCTCTTTATGTAAATAAAATTATTATAAACCGTGAAATGCCGGTATGAAACGGGAGTAGATCAACCGAATGAACTCAAGAAATAAAAAACTGTAGCCTCATTACGTTACAAATAAAAATTATTGTCGATACATAAATTAAAAACGTCTCTTACACCCCAACCCATAATTCCTGGACGTTCGAACACACGAATCCCTCCGTCTGAGGGCCCGTTCCTATACAGGAGGCGCGCAAATTCGGAGAAATTATTGTAAGGAAGCTTGCTCCCGTTACACTGTATCGAATCTTTGGATATTACTTATTCTGATCTTTGTAAGGGTTTGTACCCATTGGACCGTAGCCAATAACATTACTAACTTCTTAGTTAATAACTATAAAGAGAGTGTGTCGTGAGGCCAGAGTGTCTTTAAGTGACATAGGACAGGCTCAGGATCCCAGATTTCCTCATATTTCGTATCCTGCGGTCCCTGTTGAAAAAGTCTTCTACATTCTAATAGGAACTCATAGGGATTTAATCAGAATTAACGTGGTCTATCTGCAGCGTAAAATTTACAGATTCTAGAAAGGATAGAATTTAACTGTTTCTATCAGATTACTGTATTTATGTGAATTACCATATAAGGATCTTACTTGTTTCAGACAGCTCTACAAGATTACCGTTTTTATGAGATGAACTAAATCGGGATTTATACGTGTTTATGTGGAATATACATAGCTTCATGTATTTATCAGTATATGCACCCAGATTTTAAAAGCGTTTTATAAGCAATTGGCAAGATTTTCACTTATGAGTTCTTATCTGAAAAACCACTCAAATTAATGAATTCGTATTAATGCGAATAATATGAAATCTGTACATATTTGGATTATCCGGTTGAACAGCACGGATGTTATCAGCTTTTAGGAGCTAATACAAAATGGTTTAGGACGGAATCATTTAGGGATTGCATGGACAAAACGACATGGATTTCCTATAGATACCTTTTGGTATTTAATAGTTTTTACCTACATAATCATTTTAAGCGTTAATGACGATTTGTTGGGATATCCTGTTGCCCGTTGTAATAGAGTCTATGGGATATAGCATAAAAGTGATTCATAAGATTCTATATGGCGTATGGTCTATGAGATTCTATACGATATACTTGAGACTCGAATACTTAGTTTGTTCTATCAGAAATGAGTAGTATTTTCACAGATTAGGCTGTCGGTAATCATGCGCTTTTCCCCATAGCCACTTGTATCTGAAATATGCGGCATCACTTTCAGCAATTTTCGACTAACGACTCTTCGGAGATTTTTTTTTAAATTCCGTGATAAAAAAACATTGCTTTTTTGACTTTTTGAGTTGGTGAAAAAAAATTCGTAATTAAAAAAAATATCTCTACTTAAAAAAAAAAACCGCGTTTTTTAAAACAAATGTGTGATTTTTTCTTCAATAAAAATAATTGTTTAAATTTTTTTCCAATTTTTCGTTTATTTACAACTTCGCTCGACAGGCTTACAGTCTTTTTATAGACGACGTTTTGTAAAATGGGAATGTGCAAATCAACAAAGGTGATACATATCGCGTGAATAAAATCAGAAGGGCGTAACTTATATACTTGTACATAGAAAATACGCCATTCTCATTTTCGACCCGCGATACATGAAGTAAAAACTCCCGTTACTCCCTCCCCTCAGCTGCATCCTCCACCAAGCACTCGCAAGCCGAAGTGACGCCCTTTGCCGCTAGAGCATGCGTCGGCGGGGAGGGAGTAGCGACTACGTGCAGTTGACCGTCGAGCTTCTGAAGTAGTAGGCCCGGGTTCGATTCCCGGTTGCAGTCAGGGATTTTTCCTTGGCTGCTTACCTCTACTTATCGTGGTTCGGATTCCACGTAAAATTGTAGGTCCCCTCTGGTCTTCTTCTTCTTAACTCATTAATTAGTTTCGGCTAATTAATGAAATCTCGTTCTTTACGAACGATCGCCTGACGGCGCCATCTGTGACAGATGATCTTAATCCTGTCACCGAATAACTCTTGATAAAAGAGAAGAAGGCTGTACACTCTCTAAAAGTGGTCTCACCAGTCACGCATACAATAATCTATAATTGTAATGGCCGACGCGGTTCTGTACCTGTGGCCAGTATCGGACACCTGAATGGTGCTCAAAAGGTTCCGATACAAATTGAAGAAGAAGAAGAAGAAGACCGTCCAGCTGCATCGAGTGATCATCGCAGAGCATCGTACGGAGCCAAGCGATTCAGTGTAGTGTGTTGGATATATCAGTGCAATATAAGTACTACGTAATAAGTAAGTATCGTGTTATTAAAATAAAAAATGCTGTTTAAAAAAATTACGCCGCATTAGTCAATAACATTTACCTAGATAGGATGAAAAAAATGTCAAAGTAATTTAAACGTCTCGGACATTCCTTGAATATTTTAGCTTTTTTTTTGTTCACCTTTTATATTTAACTACACTTCATTTATTGAAGTGTAACTAAAAATAAAAATTAAACCAAAGACTAAACCTAAACCAAAACTAAAACTGGAAACGAAATAAAATACGTATGATACCTCAATTACATAGTTAGCGCGAGTCGTGTGCGATGTGAAAAAAAAATCGTACTTGGCGTCATTCCGGCATAAACCGATAGACACAGATAGTTCCAGATAATAACAGTTAGGATGGATGACACTATTGGCAGTTTCTATCGGATTCTAACAGTAAGACGCAACTATGAACCCTTGAAAGAAAAAAAATTAGACTTGTTAATTTCGAGTAGCAATCGTACATTTTAGCTATTTTTTTTGGTTTATATTTAATATTTAACTACACTTCATTTATTAAATATTAAATATTAAATATTAAATATTAAATATTAAATATTAAATATTAAATATTAAATATTAAATATTAAATATTAAATATTAAATATTAAATATTAAATATTAAATATTAAATATTAAATATTAAATATTAAATATTAAATATTAAATATTAAATATTAAATATTAAATATTAAATATTAAATATTAAATATTAAATATTAAATATTAAATATTAAATATTAAATATTAAATATTAAATATTAAATATTAAATATTAAATATTAAATATTAAATATTAAATATTAAATATTAAATATTAAATATTAAATTCTTGTAACCGTTCATACGTTGCGTCTTACTGTCAGAATCCAATAGAAACTGCTAATAGTGTAATGCATCCTGACTGTTATTATCTGGATCTATCTGTTTTTATCGGTTTATGCCGGTATGACGCGAAGTACGGAATTTTTTTTTCAAATCGTACACGTTTCGCGCCAACTATGTAATTGAACATGTGTTTTCACACAAGTGTTCTTTTCTGACGATATTACTTATCATACGTATTTTTTTCAGTTTTTCGAAAATATTTGCATCGTCCCAGATACACGCGCCACGAAATGCTCGCAGTTGACGCTGGTTGGCGCAATCTTTGCGATAAGCACTGCACGTGTCACTGCATTCGGAATTAATTTTAGTTCCTAACTATAATAATGTTAATACAATTTTATTTATCATAGACAAAATAAATATTATCTTTCGACGAACGTATATTTAATGCAATTTAATATTATACATTTGTTACAGATCTCAAGGACACCGAAAGCTACACGAAGCGCTGATAGAGGTCGTGCGCTCGAAACTCGGCGACAGGGTTCTCTTCAACAACGCCGGTGTAGCAAGCAAGTTTACTCGGCTGGGCCTGGTAAAGTCGAGCACCTCACGGACACATACTTCGTTACTACGGTTGTGCCAATAATGTTAACGAAGGTATGCCTACATAGATATTATTCTCATTTTCTCGTCAACAAGAGAGACTCGGCAATTGACGAGGCAGCGCGACGCAGTTCGACAAATGTTATTCTCCTCTTATCTTCTCCGTGTGCAATTTATCAATTACACCGTATCGTAATTGAGGTTATGCAGATCTGCCCGTTTTATCAGTGTATGCAGAAAAACATATGGCTAAAGATCAACATAACCTCAAAATATTTTGAAAACAATTTTTTCCGAAACGGTTTTATAAAATAAAAAACGAATCGCGAGGCCCCCTGCGTATTTCATTGATTGCACTCCGCAATTCGTTTTTCATTTTATAGAATCGTTACGGAGACAAATGGATTCAAAATTTGTACTCTGTCTCGCACTCATACGTGTTAAGCCGATGTGATATACCGACAGATCTACTTCGATGGTAAAGAATCACTTTCGAAATTTTCACCAAGACGATTGACTCTACGAGGAAATGCAAATTTGCTTCCCTACGAGACTGATAACCAGAATGAAAGTGATTTTGCATTTCTACGTAGAGTCAATCGCCCTGATGGAAATCTGGATGGAGGTAAATCAGATCGCCTTGAGTTCTTAAAGCTTTTTAAGTATTTCAAAATGTTTACATAGTAAATTAAGTAACACAGTAATAATAATTTACATAGTAAATAAATGTAAAATATGTAATTAAACTAAAAGTACTTTTAATCGATGCTGTCAGTAAGACGCTACCCAGATAGACAAGGGCCATGAAACGAACCCAATGTGGCGCAATATTAGCGACATGCGCAGAACATGTCGCAAACATAACCCTTTTCTGTTTTATGATTAGGTCATTCGGCGATGTGGGCATACGTGAAATGTCTGAGCAGCTCAACGTTTGAAACCATCGAAGCCAACAGAACTCACCACTTGGTGTTACCGGTGCAAAAAAATAAACTGTACCAAATAAAAGTTGATAGCGATTGGAAAACGGGTGTCGTGGCTTTTGTGGAAGGTAAGAAAAGTTTTTTTATTATTTTTTTTTTCCTTTGACCCCGATATCTTAAAAATATATCTTGAACACGATTTTTGAGTTTGTTTACAATTAAAGAAAGGAATTTATTGCTCGCCACAATATAAAAGTCTGAGAAAATTCTGAAAAATCATGCGTCACATATAATAATTCTTTAGATTTGACCTGGAGTGGGCCAATGTCACTTTATATTTTTTTCGATTTTTTTTTTCAAAACGACAGTGAAAAAAATTAAAAGAAAAAATGTGTCGATTATGGGCTATGGTTTGACAATTTTTATATGTAATTCTGGATTTTTTAAAAAGGTTTCAGATTTTTTCGAAAAATTTTAATTGTTTTGCTTCCTCATGGAGGAAGCTTTGTTTTCGTGAAAAAAATTTTTTTCGAGATTTTAGTGTCAGAGTAGTGTAAATAGTCTGAAACGTCGAGAAATGTGATTTTTAGCTGGCGTCCGGACGTGTGTGTGTGTGTGTGTGTGTGTGTGTGCGTGCGTGCGTGCGTGCGTGCGTGCGTGCGTGCGTGCGTGCGTGCGTGCGTGCGTGCGTGCGTGCGTGCGTGCGTGCGTGCGTGCGTGCGTGCGTGCGTGCGTGCGTGCGTGCGTGCGTGCGTGCGTGCGTGCGTGCGTGCGTGCGTGCGTGCGTGCGTGCGTGCGTGCGTGCGTGCGTGCGTGCGTGCGTGCGTGCGTGCGTGCGTGCGTGCGTGCGTGCGTGCGTGCGTGCGTGCGTGCGTGCGTGCGTGCGTGCGTGCGCGTGTGCGTGTGCGTGTGCGTGTGCGTGTGTGTGCGTGTATGTATGTGTGTGACAGACTTTCGTCGTTTAAAACGACTATAACTTGGAAACGGTTCGAGATAGCCAGTTGAAAATTGGTACACTAGTAGAGTGGTCACGTCTCTTCCCCCGGTGCAATTTTCATGATGATTGAGGCCTGTTTCGAGATTTTATGCGATTTTGAAATTTTTGAAAAAAGGTCGTGGTAGCTCTAACTTGCGTAAATTTTGAACAATCGTCCTGAAATTGCACACAATAATATGACCAAAGAACTTTGGTATTGAATTTGGCCGAAATCCATCGAAGGGGTAAGATTTTATGGGATTTTGAGTTTTTCTGAGTTTTTTGAAAAATTATTAAAAACAGTCTAATTCGAGTAAACATGGAGGTATCGATCGGAAATTTGACATGGGAATGGACTAACACTGTACAATATTTGGTATTAAATTTGGCGAACATGGATCGAAACGTTAAAATGTTATGGGATTTTTAAATTTTTGAATTTTTTTGAAAAATTGTATTTTTTGTCCGACACGAGTTTATGTATCAAGTGTCGCCTCAGGAGTAAAATAATTTGGAGACTTGTCATCGGTGGGGGAAAAATATATTGGACGTGGCCACAAAACGGTGAATATTGGATAATTGACTTAATAATTTCAAAAAAAAATCTTTTTCTAAAACTTTGTATTTTTCGTTAATTAAAAAATAGGTGCACGGTTGTAACAAAGCGAATACATCGGCGTATTTTTTCGCGCTGAACCTGAATCGGCCAGACGTTTTGCATAAAAGGCAAACACGACGTTGACGTTAAAACAAGTTGAAAATTAAATTTTTCATATCGCTTCCTCATAAAAGTTGAAAATTGAAATTTTCATATGGCTTCCTCATAACAGTTGAAAATTGAAATTTTCATATGGCTTCCTCATAAAAGTTGAAAATTGAAATTTTCATATGGCTTCCTTATATAAGTTGCAAATTGAAATTTTCATGTGGCTTTCTCATAAAAGCTGCAAATTGAAATTTTCATATGGCGTTCTCATAATGTTCCTTTATTTGCGAAGCTTCCTCTATGAGGAAGCCAACAATACAGAAAATGCTTCCTCATAGAAGAAGCTTCGCAAATAAAGGAACATTATGAGAACGCCATATGAAAATTTCAATTTGCAGCTTTTTTTTAAGTTAAAAAAATATATAAAAAATTATAAAATTTTGTCTAATTTGTTTTCGAACAAAAATGTAAGAAAAAATCAGTCGATTATAGGTTATTGCTTGACCATTTTTGGATGCAACACTGCATTTTTGGAAATTTTTTCAGATTTAAACATTGCTTACAGATATCTTTCGTTTTTACCTCGAAGAGAAAGGATACAATGAAGCCAAAATTGTCAATGAACTGGCAGCTTGTACTGGTTATGTCAGAGCAAAAATATCTGACATGACACGAAAACCAACAGCACCAAGAGAGATGGGTGAAGGACGTCCGATTGCCACTGTAAGAGACAGAATCGACGACCTTGAAGACGTCGATTTAGTCGAAGAGAAGATCGCAGAACTATCAGGCAGCGATGAAGACACGGGAAGTAATAGCGGGACTAGCACGAGTGGCGAATGTAGCTCTGATGCTGATGAGTAAATCCAATGTATCGTTTGTTCAATAGTACAAACGATACAGCAGCAGCAGCAGGAGTAGCAGTTTTATTATTTCTTATTCGATGTATCAAACATGTGTTCGATGGATCGAATAAGAAAACTTGTTAATTTCCATAGTCGTATGCACTAGACTAAGCGTCGCAGTTGTGGAGGGTACGGCCGACACAAGAGCGAGAGGTAAATAGTTATAAATAAAACTGTCTTTTTCTGACAACGTATATCGGAAAAAGACACTTCTATTTATAACTATAATTATATATACCTATCGTTCATGTGTCGGCCATACCCCCAATACTGCGATGCTCAGTCTAATGTAGAAGAGTATGGTAATTTAATTCTAAGATAGCGAGGGATCGCAACCTCTGACGGACTCTGCTCAAGTGTTCCTTTTTTTCGTTATATATATATATATATATATATATATATAATTTTTTTGCGATATGTTTCGTTCTTTGTTTTTGAGACGAGACGCGACTCCCTCACGCGATCGTTCATCATCGAGAGGTTTACCTGCACAGTGTGCAGGTAAACCTCTAAGATTATCTCGGATTTTTTTTTTATTCGAAGTCTCGTTCGAACTTTTTGAATTATGAAATTTGATATACATCGATAGAAAATTGTTATCGCCGATTTTTAATTAATGGGTCATGTAATAAATTTCGTTTAAAAAAAATCGATCAATAGATATGTATACAGCCGATATGCCTTTATAGAATGAGGCCATCGATATATATGGGGCATTCCATACCGATTCGACCTACGTCGGACCCTCGACCTCTTCAATTCGGTTGATAATTTTTTATAATATATTGTTCTAACTCTAAAAATCACTCCAAATATGTTTTTATTATTTTTTTTTTATTTGCATTAATTACAATTTTTCAAAGTGAACATATTTTTAGCCGTTATTAAAAGTTCTGAAAAAATTCTGAAAAATCCTGTATTAGATATGAACATTTTTAAGCCTAGACCCAGAATGGTAAAACGTTTGCTTCTAGATGTTTTTTGAGCTTTGCTTTCTTTTTGTAAGTGAACATATTGTTAGCCCAAATGAAAAAATCTGAAAAAATTCTCAAAAATCCTGTATCGGATATGAACATTTTCAAGCCTAGAGCGAAAGTGGTATCGCATCAGTTTCAAGTCATCAGTCGCAAGTCAAAAAAACTTTTATTTTTTTTCTCGAAAAAAAAAACAATAAAAAAATTAATTAAAAAAATAGAAACTAATGCGATACCACTTTCGCTCTAGGCTTGAAAATGTTCATATCCGATACAGGATTTTTAAGAATTTTTTCAAAATTTTTAATTACGGCTAAAAATATGTCCACTGTGAAAAATTGTAATTAATACAAATTTAAAAAATAAAATAAAAAAAATGTGGAGTGATTTTTAGAGTTAGAACAATATATTATAAAAAATTATCAACCGAATTGAAGAGGTCGAGGGTTCGACGTAGGTCGAATCGGTATGGAATGCCCCAAATGTATGTATATCAATATATATGTACATATATGTTACGTTGGGACTTCTTGGTCCCTTCTTGGTTTCTTCATTCCCATCCCTTCATTTCCCTGTATTTTCTTTCCTACATACGTACAGATTCAGTCAAGTTGCTTGGTAGCTGTTACTAATAAATTCTAGTAAAATCATCATTTAACGATGAGCATAAATGCATATTATATACTCATAGGAATTTCCGATTGTATCGTATAAATGGTGAACGACGCTATTCAGCACATACGCATAGATTCAGTTCACTGACGTGCTACGATTTGCTAATAAATCCTAATAAAATGATCATCCGACGATGGACATAAGTGCAGATAACATACTTTTGGAAATTTCCGATTCAATCGTATAAATACAAGACAACAATATTGGGCAGATACGCTTAGATTCTATCCAGTTGCTTGCAACATTTTGCTGATCGATACGACTAAAATGATCATCCAACCATGGGCATAAATGCAGGTAATATATTCTTCGGAATTTCTGTTCAATACCGATATATGCTTTTTTGAAAGTACGCATTAATTTGTGAGAAATTCCTGATTTCATCGCATAAGCACCGCAATCTCATACAACACATGGCGCAAAATGCTATCTGACGATGCAGTTAAATTCCGCTACATTATTGTTGTATCTGTTTCTACAGATACAAACATCCGACAGTTCGGTGTAATTTGATGAGAATCAAATTGAAATATCAACGGCTAATTAATTCTCATTTATTCTCCGTATAGCTGGCAATTACATTTCGTCTGATAGCATCTGCACTTATAAGAGATTACATGGACAAATACACAACGTTTTCTCATTGATTTTTTTTTTATTGGATTCTATCAGACTCTTTCAACATGGGTCGTAAATGAGCCGCACCGCTACTAAATCTTTTGATAATCGGATGTTGTCCGATTTCGCCTTGAACAATTAAAGCTAGAGCCGATCGGTACGAGTTCAAAGTGCCATACGTTCTTACTGGATCTAGGCACAGTGTTAAAAACTCGAGAACCCTCGCGACCGGAGCCGTAAAAGGGCTCCGTAAAAAGACGCCTTCCACCTCACAAAAGTCCCACCATAAAGTCAACGGTTTTCCGTATTGTTTGATCGTCCCTTCAGATAGGGATGCCATCATTACTGGGATAGAGCCTTGAAGGATGCCCTTTACGTCAAACGCTTGCCCGATAATCTCCCGGTAACCAGAGAACAATTATCAATGAATAAGTTATCCGCGGGCGCGAACACAATCGGCTCTGAAACGAGTATTTTTTTAAACAACGGGTACCACGAATGTGTAGGCCAAAGGGGTATAATAAGAACCCCTTCTGCTTTATCTGAAATTATTTTCGAATTGTTCGTAAAATGATCGTAAACGGCGGGAAAGCGTAAAAGTACAGGCTTGTCCACGACACGGTAAACGCATCTACAGCCCAAGCCTCCGATCTCTGTGCCAGGAGACAAATTTCTTGCATTTGGAATTTATAGTTGATACAAACAAGTCTATGTCAAAGGTCCCGAATGACGATTCTACACTTTCGTAGGCCCAGTTCGCTAATTCCCACTCGGTCTCGCTCTCCGTGACTCTAGATTCCGCGTCTGCATCTTTATTCTCTCTAGAGCTAATATATGATGCGGAAAGCCATAGATTGCGATCTTCGCACCACTGCCAAATCTCTTTAGATAGCTTTGACAATTTTGGATATTGAATACTCTCCATCCGGTTAATATACGACAACGCAGTTGTGTCGTCGATGCGGAGCAAAATTTCATACGAGATTTTGTCTTTAGCAAAACATTTCAATCCATAGAAGACGGCCTTCAACTCGAGAAAGTTTATGTGTTCCTTTCGCTCGTGACTATCCCAAAAATCGTGAGTTCGCTCTCCATCACAGGCAACTTCCCAGCCAGTTAGGGAAGCATCACTAAAAATCTCCATCTCGAAATGATCCTCTTTTATCGGGTTCACGCACGACATCATGTTGCTCTCCCACCATTTCAAATCCGGAATTATTTTCTTCGAAATCGTGATATTGCTATCATAATTCCCATTCGATTCTTCTAAGGCCAAACATTTTTCCCGCTCCTAACTCTTTGTATACAAAGGTCCATATCTAATACCACGCCGCGTGCGCGTAGCCGGGCACGCGGCTACGAGGACTCCTATAATCTCCGCGAGTGAGATTATAGGAGTCCTCGTATAGGAGCGAGCATTTCCTTGCTAAATTGTATATCTGAGATCTTTTCTCGCATGTCAGTTTCAAACAAAACTTTTCTGAATTGAAAAGAAAGCGAAGCAATTTTATTTCTCTTGACGGCACGAAGTTGCATTTGTCTGTATGCAAAACGAGACCTGCATCCTCTAATAACTTTCTAGTTTCTTTGACATTTTTGTAACATGCTCGTGATGATTGTCCGAATAAAAGAACATCGTCCAAGTAAAAGACTGACAAGAGGCCTCTCGATCTTAACTGATGTGCTATCGGCTTCATCAATTTTGTGAACAAGAACGGATCTGTGCACAGACCAAACGAGATGCAATTAAAGTCGTACAATTTATTTTTGTAACTGAATCTTAGATATTTTCGGTTCGACTTCTCTACAGGAATCAAAAAGTGAGAATCTTTCAGATCCATCGATGCCATGAACGAGTCCTTACGCATCAAACGAATCGCCGTCTTTTTATCTTCCATTTTAAAAAGGGGCGCCACGATAAAAGAGTTCAGTTCCTTCAGATTGAGAATGAATCGCGAATCCCCGTTGGCCTTTGGAATTAAAAAATACGGTGAGATGAAGTGATCTTTACAAGGCTCGCATATAGAGATTGCTCCTTTTTCGAATAATTTATCAATCTCTGATTCGCAAACAAACTTTTCATGAGACCATAATCTCGGCTCAGTGTTCTTCAATTGCGAATACGGCCGACTCTCGAAAGGTATTATATATCCCTGTATACATTGTAAAATACTTGCATCATTGGTTAATGGTTTCCAAGTAGACTGAAAGTATCGTACTCTTCCCGCGATTCTTACCGAGTATAATGCTTGTTCTGGCGGCTGGCCTTGGAGCGGAAGTCTTTCGATTTCTGCTGTCCCTTCCGTTGAGTGCACCGGTGACTCATCGCGGAGGGACGGCGCCAGTTTGACAGAAAACGCTGTTGACTCGGATATCCGCTCGACTTCAGTCGCGTTGACTGAAAACGGCGATTGTCTTCTTGGGAGTCCATCCCGAAACTTCTCCGGTATCCGCCCTTTGACTTCACCAAATCCTTCGAAGATTTTTCCGTGGCCTTGGCTGTCTTGAGGTTTCCGAAAACTTTTCGCCAAACAACCGGGAATCTATTACGCTGTCGTCGGCGATGCTCTTCACAATGGCATTCAGTCCTGGAACGATGAACGATCTTCGTGCTTTAGACATGTCTCGCCGATGCCGACAAAATCCTGCCGGCATCGGCGAGACGGTCGATAAACATTGATGTATCGATAGTTTTCTCGGTGCTAGATTCAGCCTTCAACACCTCAGTTAGGGCAGCCCCGATGGCATTGACGCCGGCTCCCAGTTGATTTTGAGCCGAAAACTGATACGAGTCCTTCTTTATGGCCAGCGCCGACAAAGCTGCTTTAATTTCGAGGTTAAGCTTTGGCGCTTTAGTGCGGCGGCAATTCCCTATTGTCGGATATTTCTCCTGGAGATTGCGCTTCTGCTCCTTTGGAAGACCGTCTCGTAAAATCTTTTCCCAGCGCTCAGCTACCGCCAGGTGAATATCAGGTCCGGTCTGATCATATTTTGATGGAACATCTCCAAGCAAGCCTAACGTTGATGCATCCGATACTATCGGTACATTAGCATCCGCGGTTGTTGAATTCTCCGGCGATTTCTCCTCGCTCGACTCCTGCGCTGAAAACGACATTTCTCGGTCGGTCGAATATCGACGACTAGAGCGTGACGCATCTCGCGGATCACGCTCACCGCTCTCTTTGTCGAACATGCTGATGGAATGATCCCTTCGTTTCCTTGTCGAAACAGTATGATTCCGGCCAAAATCATACTGTCTTCTCTTTGTCGGAATCGTCGCTCCTCGATCGATGTCTACGACGTGAAGACCTGGACTATCCTCGTGGAGATTTCCGTCGCTTGTGTCAAGGACGCGACCGTCTGTACTCATCTTCCAGACTTCGCAATTTTACTAGGAAGCTGTCCTTCGACGAATTTCTTTGTCCACGTCGTATGCTGACAGATTCTCCTGATGATGAGCTCATCTTTTCAAACTTTAGCCATCATAAACCACCCGAAAATTGAAAATTTATCAGAACAAAATTTTCTACGACTGTGCCGGATCGCACTGAAAGACGTAATGGCGTTGAGAGGGAACAGGCCTGCCCTCTATAGTGGGGTTCACAGGTTTTTTGGAAGGATTTGAAACAGTGGAGGATGATCGAGCAACTGGCGTTACTACCTATTGATCTAGAGGACAAGACGACGAAGCATAGGGTAAAAGTGGGTAATATGGCCCGGTTCATATATCATTGATTTACGTGTTAATCGAGGTGGGCCTTATTCACCACTTTTACCCTAACCCTAATAGCCACGCGCCACGAAACGGACAGAGCAATATTTACGACATGTGCAGCCGCATCTCGCAAATATTGCTCCTACTGCGTCCGTTTCGTGGTGCGTGGTTATCAGGGTAAATGCTTTCTCATAGAAGAAGCTTTGCGAATAAAGAGACATTATGAGAAACTGTTGTGAAAACTTCAACTTTCAGTTTTTAACTCTTTTGCATGTAATTAACATAAATGAATGCTAATAAAATTAAAACTTTACATAGAACTCATATAAAGTACCTTCTAGTACGACATATGCTTATTGGGGCGCATACCATGAAAAATAGTCCGATATATTAAAAATAAGTACAATAAAGCATCGACCATTTACTTCAGATAAGACCGCTTTTGCTACGTTCAAATTTTGCTAGGAATGAAAAAAATTGTAATGGTAGACGGTAGGGTAGCGTTAAGGTTCAAGGCTAGCATGCGAAAGGTCCGAGGATCGAGCCCAACTATGGGTCGCTAAGTTTTTCTATCTCCAAAATGCGAAATATAGTAATGTATCAAGCATTGATATAATTCATTATGATAATTCAATCAAGTTTATCCATTAAAAAAGGCACAGACATTACTTTTTTTCTTTTCAAAATGACAAAAATTTTTATGTTTCGACGGATTTTCCCCAAATTTAATAGGGTCCATCGGATGATCATACTCTATCTGTGGACAACTTTTTGCCCGGATAACTAAAAAAAATTTAAGAGCTTGACTGGGCACAGACATTTTCGAAGAAATATTCTCGAGATTTCGGCTTTCATAGCATATAGAAGTGGACTTCGAAAATCCTAAACCTCATATAGCATATAGAAGTACATTTCGAAAATCCTGAATCACTCCTAAACGCTATATTCTCAAGTTTGTGGCTTTCATAGCATATAGAAGTGGATTTCGAAAGTCCTAAATCCCATCTAGCATATCGGAGCGTATTTCGGAAATCCTAAATCACTTCCATACGCTGTATTGTCAAGATTTCGGCTTTTATAGCATATGGAAGTGGATTTCGAAAATCCTAAATCTCATATAGCATATCGGAGTAGATTTCGAAAATCCGAAATCACACCCATATGCTATATTTTCGAAATTTCGGGATTCATAGCATATAGGAGTGAATGTAAAAAAAAGAGATAATATCAAAAAGATTGGGGCTTCGCGCGCGAAGCGCGCGGTCATGGCTAGTGAAGATAAAAAAACCCATGAGATCTGTTACATTGTCATACGTTTTCCACAGGTATACAATAATGGCTATGACAGAAATGCCATGGCCACGGTGATAGAGTGAAGTCAGATTATTTGTAAATTTAGCACAATTCACCTCCTCAAACTTCTCGGTTAAAGATTGCAATTTATCGGCGGGAATAGACGGAGGAATTGCAGCATTCAATGAGAGAGGACTCTCGGAGGAGTACTACGGGCGTTACCGGGCCTTCTCTCGGGCGATTTTCTGTTCCAAATCGGCTTTCATAGCTGCATCGAAATATAAAATTACGATTTTGTCTCCCGAAAGACATGCATTTTACAAAATGAAGAACGAACATATCAATAGCGGTGAAGTTTGAAACGTTGCAAAGTTGCAACGGTTCTCTCAGCGCTGACGCTGATGAAGTTATAGGATCACGGAATATTGTCCGGCACGCAGCAAACGGATAGGTTTGTTGAGATTTCGGAAAAGCATTACTTTTCGAAGGAAAGAGCACCGTATACTCTGAAGAAAAAAAAATTAAGACTATCCAAGGTCCTGGGTCCTGGCCGAGCTCCTTGTATTCAAAAATTGAGTCAGAGCTAGACACTGGATTTTTTCGAATTTCTATGCAACAACCATGATGTCGCGCAAAAAAGGGTAGTTTACATTTTTTTTATACTTGTCAATACATCAAAGAACAAGATTGACCAGGTCCCAAATTCAGGGACCTGATTCCCGGAATTTGGGAAAACTCCCGGAAAATTCCAATTAAAACTACCCTTTTTTGCTGGACATCATGGTTGTTGCAACGATATTCGAAAAAATGCAGCGTCTATCTCTGACTCAATTTTCGAGTACAAGGAGCTCGGCCAGGATCTTGGATTGTCTTAATTATTTTTTCTTCAGAGTATACGGTGCTGTTTCCTTCGAAAAGTAATGCTTTTCAGAAATCTCAATAAACCTATCCGGAATAGGGCCGGACACTGTTCCGTGATTCTATAATCTCATTTTTATTCGCCATATGACATAAGAGCCGAGCGCCAGCGCTGGGAGAACCGTTGCAACTTTACAACGTTTCAAACTTCACCGCTATACATATCTATGAGGTATTCCATACCAAATCAACCTGAGTCTAACCCTTCACATCTTGGATTCAGCCCGCGATTTTTTATATGATTCAACTAACTCTCAAAATCACACCAATATTTTTTTAGATTTTTTAAGATTGTTGACAATAATACATGATTTAAAAAGACGAATTTATTGATCACCATAGTTAACTCATGTATGGAGTACAAAAGTACCTCAGACGATATTCAAACGGCACTTCTAAAGTAGAAGTTGATACTATCGACTTGGGACCTCCACGATAATTTAGTTCCATGATCTGAGGATGTGCGAAGGCCGGTAGTAGTCTCAGTTACTCGCTGGTTGTCGCACAGGACGCTAACGCAGCGCGCTTGGAGTACTAAAGTACCCCAGTCAGGAGTTCCCATTAGTGTTTTATGAAAGTGATTTTTATTTTTTGTTAAAACTATCGAAAGTAAGTTTCTATTATATAATTTTGATGCATATTTCGGCTTAAATTTTGTTTTTAATATTTTTATAATCTTCATAATTTGTTATAATAATTATCATCATCTTTAAATACCTACGGTGTTTCAAGGAAAATAAATGTTAAAACTGATGTGTCTCCTGTACAATGGCGTCTAAAATTGGAAAATCAAACCTTTTTTTGCTTCCTCATACAGGAAGCTATGTTTTCGTGAACATTTTTTTTCGAGATTTTAATGTCAGTGTACTAGAAATGGTCGAAAACGTCGAGAAATGTGATTTTTAACTGACGTGCGTGCGTGCGTGCGTGCGTGCGTGCGTGCGTACGTGCAACAGACTTGCGTCGTTTAAAACGGCTATAACTCGGAAACGGTTTGAGATAGCGAGTAGAAATTTGGTTCACTAGTATACTAGCCATGTCTCATCCCTCGGTACAATTTTCATGAAGATTGAGATCCGTTTGGAGATTGTGTAGCTTTACCTTATGTAAATTTTGAGATATCAGCCTAAAACTGCATACTATGATGAGAATATAATACTATGATCAACGAACTTTGGTATCGGATTCGGCCGAAATCTATCCAAACGGTCAGATTTTATAGAATGTTGATTTTTTTGGAAAAATTACTAAAAACAGTCTAATTCAAGTTAACATGGAGATATCGAGCTGGAATTTGAGACGAGAAGGGACTAACACTAAACTTCCTCTATGAGGAAGCCAACAATACAAAAAATGCTTTCTCATAGAAGAAGCTTTGCTAATAAAGGAACATTATGAGAAACCCATATGAAAATTTAAATTTACAACTTTTGATAATGCGGGACGCGACGAGACAGAAAAACTTGTTCTTCTGCTTGTTCTAATAATTTGGTTGGACTCCCAGTACCGATAGGGACTAGCCCAACCTGGCCACAACCAGCCCAACCTGGCCACAGTTTGTACGCGCCGGCCAACACTCGGGAACAGGAAAACTGTAAACACCGGAGCGCGAGAACTTGCGGACCGCCTGACCGGCGTCGCGAACGAAACTGACTATTAAACGAATATTTGGGTAACGCGGAATTATGATTATTCGAAATCCCTCGGTCGGTGGCTATTGTCCGCTCGACTATCTCCGACGTCATCAATACCGATAGCCGCAATACGAAGCACGGTAACTGATCGACACTCCTTGCGATCGCTTCTCCTGGCGCAAGTGCGAAAAGAAGGCCCTTCTTCTAACATAACACGGTGCAAAGGGATCCCAGACCTTTGCCCGGAGAACAAAACCCTCCGCCTGTTCTCCGGACTTCTGCTGATTCGGCAAGAAATCTCTGCCAGATGCTAGTATCCGCCGGGAATCTTCTATTCTCGAACTGCACACCACCGGGCGGAGCCGAGCATGCTAACCTTAACGTACAAAAAAACATAACGTAACCCAAAAGGATCGCGAGAGCTCCATAAGATAGTCCTTGCGAATAGTGTTCACTTCGCATAAGTTTCAAAGAAATGAGAGGGAATTGCAAACACTTCTGGGTGGTATACGGTTCTGAAAGAAAACGATGTGAAAATTAAAATTTTCTGTTTTATGAGGAAGCCATATGAAAATTTGAATTTTCAACTTTTTTTATTATGTTAACAGGCCAAGAGTCCGTAAATCTTTTTATGAACTTCTTCGAATCAGTATATACGGATCATGGTGCAAATGATGTTGACGTCCCGCCAACGGCCCGTATGGTAGATCTATCGGCTCTGAGCTTCTCGGAAGGGATTATTAGAAAGAGACTCAGCGAGTTGGATGCAACGAAAGGACCAGATCCGGATGGTATTCCGCCTTCTCTATTAAAATCTTGTACGGAGAGCCTGACAGTACCGCTGCATGTGTTGTTTAACTTTTCACTTAGATCGGGGACGTTCCCGTCGTCGTGGAAGCAAAGCTTCATTACGCCGATACACAAAAGTGGGTCAAAATCTAATGTCAGGAACTGCAGGCCTATATCTATCATATGCGCAATACCGAAACTGCTGGATGAACTAGTAACGGGATACTTGGCATCGAATCTTAGAGACTCATTGATCGTAGAACAGCGCGGGTTTATCGCGGGACGGTCTACAATAACGAATCTGCTAAAGTACGAGTGCTATCTCGCAACGGAAATGGCGCTGAGGCGACAGGTGGATTCCATCTATACAGACTTCGCAAAAGCCTTCGACTCAGTCTGTCACGCAACAATCATAAAAAAACTCTCAGCCATGGGTATTAGTGGTGCTCTACTAAGCTGGTTAACGGAATATATTGTGAATAGAACCCAGAGAGTTCGCTATAAAAACTTTGTGTCGAGACAAATCCGGGTTACATCTGATGTCCCCCAGGGATCACACCTTGGACCTCTGCTCTTCCTGGTCTTCATCAATGACATCGCTTCGGCACTTGTGTTCACGCGGTTCGATCTATTTGCTGATGACTTGAAAATATATCTGTCGATAAAATCCGAGGCAGATCAACTGAGGATCCAAGAGGACTTGGACAACCTGTGGACGTGGTCCCGAGCAGAAATTGCCGTCCGGCTGACATCAGGTCCCTATCAGGCACTGCCTAACGCTTCATCAGGTCCTGATAAGGCACCTTATCAGGCCCTGATCAGGAATGTAACGCAATTGCCCTTTAAGGTCCTGATCAGGCTGCCTGATCACGGCCTAATCAAGGTGCCTGATTGCCGCCTGAGAAAAATATAATAAATACTTTTTATTTATTAGCGTTATTTTATCGGACTTGTGAACCTTTTATATTTATTCTTCGGATTAAATTAACTAATTACTACAATCTAAATCGCGGAAAAATTAATTTTTATTTAACTCATGGTCGGACTTGAACCAGCGACCTTGCCAATGGGGACTGCTTTGGCGGCGCCTTAACCAACTCGGCTATCCTCAACTTGAGAAACATAATGTCAAATTTGCTTTTAAGCTCCGGTAGGAGGATATACACGACTAAATCTACTTGTACAAAGTGCCTCACACGTGCATAGCCGGCGAAAAATAAAATTCAGTGAGAATTTTGAACACTTTCTAATGAGATAAAAAACGGAAAAAGTCAATCATATGTAAGATGCTAGGAACATTGATTTTGTATAATAGTAATGTAAAAAAATTGCAATAAATAAAAAATAAATGTTCAACAAACAATCAAGGAATCTTTTTTATTAAATCGATTGAATTATTTAAATTATTTATTTACTTATTAACTCATTATATTATCCAAAATTCGTTGCAAGATTTAGTAAAAAAAATTTCCAATGTAAGAAAATTCTATTCAAAATTCACATCAACTGTAAAAAATGTACGAACATATTTGAAATTTAAAAAAAAGGTTAACTAATTCTTTTCTAAAAGTTTATTTTTCAAATACCTTAGAATCATTTTTTGAAATTTTCATTATGCAAAATCAATGTTCTCTTCTCAAAATCAATGTTTTCCAGGCATGCAATATGCAGGCTTGCCTGATTCACCTGCTAAGGCCCTGATCGGGGTACTATCAGACTAGCCTCGTCAAATGCGAAGGATATCCAGTCAGGTGTCCCCTACCTGTACGTTATCCGGCCCTGATCAGGCTGGCACATCCTCACTTCAGGCTCGCCTCAACTGAAGTGAGGATTATTTAGTCATGCTTCACGATCTGCACCTTATCAGGCCCTCATCAGGTTCGCCTGATCAGGCACGCCCTGGCTGTACCTTAACAGGGCCTGATAGGGTATCAGGCAGCCTGATCCCAATTTCTGCTCGGGGTGCAGAAGGAATAGGATGAAATTAAACATCGAAAAATGCAAATGTGTGTCCTTTACGAGAGGTCGCACTCCTGCTCCCACGTTCTGCACGATCGGAGGAAACCCGTTGGAAAAGGTACAAAAGATTCGAGACCTTGGATTGATCTTCGACTCAAAGTTGAGTTTTGCTGAACATATCGAGGTATCATCAAGAAAAGCACTACGGTCGTTGGGCTTCATAAAAAGATTCTCGGGGGAGTTCCGAAAAGTTGAGACCTTTAGATCGCTATATCTAACATTGGTACGTCCAATCCTTATGTACGCCTCGGAGATTTGGAATCCTGCCTTTCTTGTTCATGCCAAAAAATTGGAAAGAGTTCAACATAAATTCCTGCGTATGGCTGCATTCAAAATAGGAAGACCCCTGCGACAAGAAGACCATGATTATGGGCCGGTATCGAGCGAGTTGACTATACCAAGCCTACAATCACTGAGGATATACAGTGATCAACGGCTCCTTTTTAAAATACTGTCGGGAAAAGTGGAATGTCAAATGATTCTAAATAAACTTAGTGAAGTTTTACCGGAACGTCCGAGAAGACGGGAAATGATGTTCAGAACGCCTACAATACGAACAACACTCACGATCAAGCTTATGTAGCCACCTAGCGGCAACGCCAGTGGACGTCAGATGTACGAAGATGGCTGAAGGCACACGACACACCCTAAGCGTCCTCCTCTGTTATCACTTATAATAGTTAATAAAACACATAGTTTATAAATGCAGTGTTCATTTATTACATGGCGCAGTCTGGACACGACAGTACAAGTGAATTCGAAGACGCCTTAGACAGCACGATAGTGAACGACGATCAAAACGAGATTCTCGACGGTGACGAGTCACCGACAATCGGCAGCGACGAAGACAATATGGCGCAGCATTCATTAAACCTGAAGCCGCCAGAACTCTTGTCGTTCAGCGGGAACGTCTCAGAAAATTGGAGAAAGTGGTATAAAAAGTTTGGTATATATCTCCAAGCCACTGAAGCTAAGAGCAAAGCAGCCGAAGTAAAGATAGCCATCTTACTTCATGCTATCGGGGAGGAGGCTCAAGAAAAATATGATACATTCGAGCTCAGCGAAGCGGACGCCAAGAACTACGAAAAAGTCGTGGAAGCCTTTGAGAACTTCTGTGTGCCAAAAAAGAACGAGAGTGTGTGTCGACACGTATTTTTCCAGCGTGTCCAAAAACCGGACGAACCATTTGAAGATTTCTTGACGGATTTGAAGAAGCTGAGTCAAGATTGTTCGTTCGGGGCTCTAAAAGACAGTCTAATAAAAGATCGCATAATTAGCGGCATAAGGAACACGCAGTTGAAGGACCGGCTCCTTCGTGAGGAAAATTTGAGTTTCGAACGGTGTACACAGTTGTGTAGAGCAGCCGAACTAGCCAATCAGCGAATCGAAACGCTGAAAACTGCCGAGAAGTTAGATGTCGTGCAAACAAAATCAAAAGAAAAGACGACACAACCGCAGCAACCGTCCGCTAGGGGGCGCAACCAGTTCCGTGGCAACAGAGGCAGAGGGCAGCAGAGATAGCAGCAGTACCAACAGCAGAACAGCAGCGAAGGCCAGCCACCCAGACGACAGCAGAACCAACAGCAGCAGAACCAATCGTCGTGCAGACGATGTGGATACCGACACCAGGCCAATAGATGCCCAGCTTATAACAAGCAGTGCAAAGCATGTAACGGGTACAACCATTTCGCGCAAGTTTGTCGAAGTCGTCAAAAGGTAGACGCGGTAACGGAAGAGTTAGATACAATTTTCTTAGGAAATGTAACCGGTAATGATCACATAACCTCGGGCTGGTATGAAAAAATAGTATTTGCTGAAACCGGGAAAACAGTATCATTTAAATTAGACACGGGCGCCGGAGCCAACGTGATTGGATTAAACGAGTATCGAAAAGTGGGTCCGAAAAAACAGTTCGTGGCAACCGGTCAAAAATTACTAAATTTTGACGGATCAAAGCTCACGGTTGTGGGTAAAGTAGAGCTAGCGTGCGAAGTTAAAAATCAAACTGAAAATCTCTTATTCTACGTAGTTGATTGCGAAAAACCACGCCCCGGATGGGATTACCGAGCATCAAAAAATCGAACCTCTTGACTCGAGTAGCGAACGTAAACGTAAATAAGGCTGTAATCCCGGAAAATAAAGATCTGTTCGAAGGCATCGGCAAACTCGAGTACGTCTACGATTTCAAAATGAAGCCAGGGTATGTAGGGAAAATAGAGCCTTGCAGGAAGGTCCCGTTCAAAGTACTAGATGCATATCGGTCGAAATTGTTGAGTATGGAACGGAACGGAATTATCAGGCGAATTGACGAACCGACAGAGTTCGAGAACCCGGTTGTTCTTGTAAAAAAACCGGACAATTCCCTTAGAGTTTGCCTCGACCCTCAATACTTGAACTCGTGCCTACTCCGGGAACATTACAAATTACCAACGTTCGAGGAAATAGCTTCGAAAATGTCAAACGCGAAGATCTTCACAGTTTTAGACGCGTCCAAGGCTTTTTGGCAGGTTGAATTATCGGAGGCAAGCTCTAAGCTTACGACTTTTCAAACGCCCTTCGGTCGGTACTGCTTCCTGCGAATGCCTTATGGTATTAAAACGGCCCCCGAGATCTTTTACAGGTTATATAAACAGATTTTTAGCGACATTCCGAACGTCGAAGTTTATATCGACGATATAATAATCCGGGCACAGAACGAAGAAGAACATAGTAAAATCTTGCAACGAGTTTTCGCAAAAGCCCGAGAAAATGGAGTCAAGTTTAACCTGAGTAAATGCAAAATCGGAAAAAATAATGTAAAGTTCCTAGGTCATGTTTTTACCAGTGGTGGAATTAGAATAGACGCAGATAGAATCCAAGCCGTGACGAAAATGGAGAAACGGACCGACACCAAAGGGGTGGAAAGATTGTTAGGCGTGATAACCTATGTGGCTAGATTCATCCCTAACTTATCCGATGTGACAGCCCCATTGAGAGAATTAATAAAAAAAAAGGAGTGGAATTCCGATGGGAAGAAGTTCACGAGGTCGCGTTTAAGAGAGACTAACTAGCAATCCAGTGCTACAGTATTATGACACAAACACTGACTGTACACTGAGCGTAGACGTCAGTAGAACCGGGGTAGGAGCAGTCCTCTTACAAAATAATCTACCGATAGCTTACCCAGATAGAAATATGTCAGCAAGTTGCCGGCAAGAGTGCTACACGCAACGCCACGATGTGCATCAAATAACATAGAATGTACTGCAGCATAAAGCTATACAGTGGCGGCACATCGTGGCATCTCAGCAGAAGAGTGTCATAAATGCGGCACGTACGAAAGTATGTTGGCAAAAATATCGATGATAACTCTTACGACGCAGAGGCGCCAGAATTGCTGGTCGTCGTACTGTATTTAGCAGTGGCACGCTGATGGTAGAATTGAGGCTCGTTGTGCCGTTATTTCGATCAATCTCACTGAAAACGATGAAGACACAGCGGTGGTAGAATTGCGACTCGTTGTGCTTTCGCTTCGCCGGAATTTGCGGACAATCGCGATAGCACAGTAGCGACAGAATTGAAGCTCACGGCGCCGTTATTTCGGTCGATCTTATGGAAAACTGTAACGGCACAGCGCTGGCAGAATTGCAACTCATTGTGCCTTCGTTTCGACAAAATTTGCGGACGTTCGCGACAGCACGTTAGCGACAGAATTGAAGTTCGCTGTGCCCTTACTTCAGTCGATTTTATGGAAAAATATGACGGCACAGCGCTGATAGAATTAAGGCTCGTTGTGCCGTCGGTACGATCGAAATTGGCAGACAATCGTGACAGCACGTTGGCGACAGAAACAAAGTCTGTGTTGCTCTCTTGTTTGTCGATTATGACGGGATAAGGTGAAAACTGTGAAAGCACGTTATCGACAAAATCAAACCGCGAGGTGCCTTTAATTTCATCAAGGTTGTCTGAACACCATGACGAATGAGGAACGCGAATATCGAGACGCGCGATAAAGAAAATTGTCAAATTTCGCGGTATAACACGACGAAACAGTCCCAGTATAATTGGTGTAAAATTCTGTGCTCGTAGTTCATATTCTATTGCATAAAAGAAAAGCGAAAATATTCTTTTAACTTGACTTTACGAAAAATGTTTTCAATCATTAAATCTTCTCTACTTTTTCCTTTCATTGAGTTTTCCATGGTTGATATTTTTAAAGATGAAATTGTAAATTTCCACCTTTGTTAGAGAAACAAGAATTTTGATTTCGATTTGTAAAAATTCAAGGATGGGAAAAACTGTATCCATTTCTTAACAAATTTATGAACAAATTTTTTCCAGATTTTTCTCAATTTATATTCGTTTATTTTATTCGTACATAAAATTAGCAAAGTGGGATATCATAATTGTTATAATATTTCTATAGCTTAGAATAGATTAGCTTAAATTGTCTTAATCTCAGTTGAACGATGTTCTCATTTGCGTAGACTTTTCGCAAGTTAGATTTTACGTTCAGTTATTTGTTTTTTTCTCCGTCGATTATTTCTGAAGTATCTTTTTCTTATGGACGTATTTTTTTGCGTATCGTAATATATTAGGCATTTAAAAAAAAATGCAATATGATTTTTGATGACTCGCAAAACACGTCTTTCAGCAAAGATAATCGATGATGGAACTAATTCTAATACCAGTTATTGTACGAAGTAATGCAATATACTAACAATTGTACGTTGATTTTAAATTTTATCTCAACACAACTTTTTGAGTGACTAAATTTTTTTCATCAGACTGATGACATGTGAACGATTGTTGCAATTGCAGGTAAGTGCTGAAAAAATGATTCTTTATTATGAACAAGAACAAATATTTCCTTCTACATAGTCGGAGCACCTTTTTAATAGTATTTTAGCATTCATTCGTTCGATGATGATATTTTTTTGTATTACTCGATGATTAATGCGCATGAAATACAAAGACCCAAACTGTGTGACATTGTCAAACACCTTGATTCAAACGTGGTTGCCAATGCCCCAAAAGCTTGAGTTCTTTAAATCGCATACGCGCAATGGTGGACCTCCTTTTTATAGCGGGATCCGAACCGCTCATTCACGCCAAACATACTCATTCATATAAACATTATATAATACATGATAAATGTCACTGTAACTTATCTAACCTAATTATAGTAATAATAACATTATAAATGCAACTATAACCTACTTAAACTATTAATAGTAATCATACCACGACATATTCAACTATAACCTACTGCAGTTGTTAATGGTAATAATTACAGCGATAATAAAGTTATAGATTAAGGGGGTTAACTATTATACTAATCGATTGACGGAAACCCCAGTTATACTGGACAAAAACAAAGAAAAGAAAAGAGAACGAATATCTTAGAAACGCTGCTTTAATTTTTAAAACCGTTAAAAGACGTTAAAACCCGTCATTTTTCTTTTACATAACATTCTACAACATCATCATATGTGAAGCACGTTCAAATTTACAAAAAAAAAAACAAGACATTTTCTGAAAATTGCAATGTTTAGCCGCGAACACAAAATAAGAACCCAAAAAATTGAAGAAAAAAACATAAAAATCCAGAAAAGGAAGAAAAAAAACCCAAAAAAGAAAGACAAAAAACAAAACGGCCCAAAAAAAGAAACAAAAAAGGAAGAAAGGAACAAAAAAAACCTTCCAGCCATTATTTAAAAAAAATAATTCATAAAAAAAAATTGGAGAAAATACGTCAAAAAAACAATAAAAAAACCGAAAAAGCCGCGAACACAAAATAAAAACATCAAGATAATCGTCGAAATTAAGGAGGCGAATGTACATTGACTTGAATGACAGAAACCCGTTAGATTGTCATACCAACAATTACAATTGAACTAATGCTGATCTTGGCAACAATGTCCGCATTAAAAAACGAACGGAAGAAAAAATTAAACGAAAGATAGAGTGTCTAGTAAATTCGATCTCCTCAATCTTTTACAAAAGGAAGAAAGAACTCATGCACGCATTGAAATGGTGCCCATGACGCGATGATCGCGTATACGTAATACGTCGTTACGGTAAACTCACCGTGTACACGCGTTATCGCTTCAACCTCCCTGTCCATTCCCGTCAGCTCCTCGTCTTCTTCGGTCAGCTGGCAAAACTTCATTGATGTCCGCAGGATCATCTTCTCGCTGTCTGCGATTCCCTCCTCCCCGTTGACGATTCCTGTTCCGCTGCTTGGAGGACTTTAGTGCGGACGTCATAGCATCGGTGAATTCCTTCACGGTCGGCTTGCCAAAAGCCTTGTTCTTCGATGCGGCCGCTAAGGTGTCGACACAAACGAGAGCACATTAGATGTTGTTTCATTTAACGTCCCAACTTTGAAGGGGCAACATGGAAAACGCGAGGAAAATATGTTGGTGAGATAGTATAAGATTACCGTGAAATGCTTTCGCAATTTTAGTGTCCTGCAGTTTTAATGTTCCCGGTTCGCGACCTTGCCATGTCAGAGACGGCGACAAAGAATCCTCAATAGCATTCTTCACCATGAAATTGGCTGTTTCGTGGAGGTTAAAGCCTCCCAGATCAGTCAAGTAGTCAACCTGTAACGAAATTGAGGAGCTTTGATTAAAAAGAACCGGAGTCCGTCTAGTTTAGGAAACCATATAAGCAACAATACTCACAACTTGTTTGAATACTTCGTCGCTAGCAGTTTCGAATTCCTCAATATTCTGCCGTGTTCTCATTGGCAATGCATCCGGTTTGGTTGGGAACTGTGGTTCTCTTTCGATAAGTCCTCCTATCCTATCGATTCGGTTATTGATGTGACTGAAATTTAAAAAAGCATCAACTTTTGGTTTTATTGAATATTTATTCTGTGTTGGGCATAACAGACCGGGTGTACACACCGAAATTGATTTACGCAGTATTGGTGATGATCTCTGCAAAATAGGAAAGATTGACGTTGGTCAATTATTAACCGAAGTATATTAGAAAATTCAGAAATATATATCGATATTCAAACTTACCTCTGAGCGTCTCGAATGCTTTGGAGAAGTTGTATCAGCAAAGCGTTATTTATATTTTGTCCATTAGGCACATCGCCAATGATGTTTCCGGGTATTCTGCGGGCTGCTGCATTTAAAATGTCGATATTATCGTCATTGTTCTCGTGTGCTGTCGGTATGCCATCGCCATGAA
Organism: Ichneumon xanthorius; assembly: GCA_917499995.1. Classification (NCBI taxonomy): domain Eukaryota; kingdom Metazoa; phylum Arthropoda; class Insecta; order Hymenoptera; family Ichneumonidae; genus Ichneumon; species Ichneumon xanthorius. The sequence goes on along the minus strand of OU824202.1, from coordinate 1,509,242 downwards.
GCCGTTCGAGATTGGCTTCGACGTCGTCGATCGGTCTTCGCTGACGCGCGACTTCTTCCAGCTGTTGATGCCGTTCTTGCTGACGACGCCTGGTTTCTTCCTCCTGTTCACGCTGTGCCTGCTGACGCCTCACTTCTTCTTCTTGATCACGCTGTACTCGCTGATGCCTCGCTTCTTCTTCCTGTTCACGCCGTGCTTGCTGACGCCTCGCTTCTTCCAGCTGTGCTTGCTGACGCCTCGCTTCTTCCAGCTGTGCTTGCTGGCGCATCGCTTCTTCCTGCTGTTCACGCTGTGCTTGCTGACGCCTCGCTGCTTCCTGATGTGCTTGCTGGCGCTCCGCTTCCTTTTGCCTCTCTGCTTCCATCAGCTGTGCAAGTTCTTCTTGCCGCAGCCTTGCTATTTTTTGCTGTTCGGTCTCCATTACCTGTAACTCCTGCCCTTCGGCTTCTGTCTGCGGCGGAAGTTGGAGTTGTCCGTTGGTTGCCGTCCCCTCAAGTTTTTGGAAGGACTCCAGTTCTTGTGGCATTCCTGAAATTGGAGGGTCTGTTCCGGATAGGTAGTTTTGCTCAATCTGCTGGATATTAATAAGAAGAATGTTTCAGACATCGGTTATCTCCATACATGTGTCAATTTACAATTTTCTATGTGAATCTATACCGTTCCAGTTGTATTGTTTTGTAATACACCGAGTGCTGACCGTAAAGTATCCATACTTTGAGCGAATGTGCTCGAGGGCTGAGGATTTAAATTCATTCCTTCTCCGGACGATGAAGACGAAGTTGCAAGCTCCTCGAAATCGTTATGCCAAACCGGCTTTTGGCCGACTCTTCTAGGGCGGTCAAGCATTGAAATCAAAACTTGAAAAGAAGGAGAAATTAACATTTATAATATGTGTAAAACTTTCATTCGAAATTGTCATATTGAAGTCGTTTCACGCGTTTCTATTTCTTATGTGATTCCTGTTTGCACGTTTCAAAAACAGAAAGGGATTAGTTCGATACTCAAGCATGATCTTAATATTGCAAACTCATCTGGTATAACAATTCGGTTACTGATTCATGAAAATGTTAATCGTCACAAACAAAATATGGACGCTGGAATCGACGACGAATTGGCGGAAGCTGAGAAGGTAAACGAAGTAATTTTATTGACAGCGAAGGAAGATATAACTACAAGCTTTTGCAGTTATATGTCAAGTTATAACTGCAAACTTTACAGTTTTGCATAATAATAATTCCAAAATGTTGTTAACAAATTAACGAAAAAAAATTTCCCAACAAATCACCCGGCAACGTAACTTTTTTTTTTATGAAAACGATTTGTTAATTTTTCTGAATACGTATGAATTTTTTCAGAATTTTGTGTAATTTTTGAAAATCGCGTTTTCAGTTAATAAAAAAACGTAATTTTCAAAAATTACACAAAATTCTGAAAAAATTCATACGTGTTCAAAAAGATTAACAAATTGTTTTTATATGAACAAAAAGTTAAATTGCCGGAGGATTTGTTGAACAATTTTTTTTTCTTTCATTTGTTAATAACATTTTGCAATGATTATTATGCATAATCAATCTTTTCAGCACCTTCCATATGCTTGATTTTTTTCAGATTTTTTTCCCGTCGAGAAGTGTTCACAATTCTCTCTCAATTCTGTCTGAACTCACGTTGGCTCATGCTGTCCGCTAGTACTACCTTAAGGGAATACGTCACACAACGACTTTTCTACTTTTGGAACTAAAAATCACAAGCGTTATAAAGTAATGAATAAGGTTTTTTAAAAGAATTTCTAATAAGTTTTCCCCACATGGATTCCGAGATACATGAACTTAAAATTGTGTCAATTAGCATGAGCTGCATATGGCGCCGCGTGAAAAGCAACATTCTCTTTTTTTAAAATATGTTTCCAGACTACTGTATTAGAATTTTTTTCGAAAATAACACTACAACATTATTACGGACGCGTTAAAAATAAATAAAAATCAAGGTGTGCCCATATATTTTTGAAGATATTACGAGTTGAAGGAGCTTCGAAAGGTCTATTAAGCTGGCACCCCCACTACATGAAAAAAATGGGCTCTACTCACAATTTACAGGCTATTTATGGGCTTTCGAATGCCACCAAAAATAATTTTTGGGCTCATCCCTGTTTCGAGAAAATCGAAATTGAAAAGTGGGGGTGCCAGCTTAACATTAAGCCAGCGCCAACTTTTTCCCTATAACACTTACAAGCATTTTTTTGGTCTCAGAATTATGGGCTTTTTATGGGCTCTTCACATATACAACCCCCAACTTCCCGGGATCAACCCCTAAGACGGCGGCGACCCTTAAACATTTTTGAAATAAAAAAAAAAATCTTTTTTCGCCAAATCGGTGTGGAATATTTATGGGCAATTTATAGGCTCTATTCCCAGCCTACCCACTTCTTACTGGCTTTATTTTAAGTCATCAGAACCATCCCTTGCCGACAAAACCACCCCCGAGACAGGGAAAAAAGGGTGATCTCCGAGTAACGATGGCTCGCAATCTCGGCTACAGTCTCAACATTCATTCGCATTTATGGGCTTGCCTTTTTACTACCTTACGATTTTTGGGCTACACCCCCATCTCGAAAGGGGTAGTTTTTTCGAGATAGAGGTGCAGCCCAAAAATCACAAGGTAGCGAAAAGGTGAGTCCATAAATGCGAAAGAATGTTGAGACTATAGCCGGGCTTGCGAGCCATCGGTACTCGGAGATCAGCTTTTTTTGCTCTTCCTCGGGGGTGGTTTTGTCGGCAAGGGATGGTCCTGATGAGTTACAATAAATCCACTAAATAGTGGGTAGGCTGGGAATAGAGCCTATAAATAGCCCATAAATATTCCACACAGATTTGGGGAAAAAAATAAAAATTTTGAATGTTTAAGGCTTGCTGCCTTTATAGGGGTTGATCCCGTGAAGTTGGGAGTTGCATATCTAAAGAGCCTATAAATAGCCTATAATTCTGCGACCAATAAAATGCTTCTAAGTGTAATATGAGAAAAGTTGTCGCTGGCTTAATGTTAAGCTGGCAACGTCACTTTTCAATTTCGATTTTCTCGAAATATCACGGAGGAGGCCAAAAATAATTTTTAGTGGCATTCGAGAGCCCATAAAAAGCCTGTAATTCCCGTGTTAGTTAATATCTCGAAATAAAACAAGTTGCAATAATTCGACAAAACACTCGAAAAAATCGAAATCATTCGGAAAGTAAAAAAAAAGGTTAAATTATTTCGGATTTACAGACTTTTTATGGGCTCTCGAATCCCACTTACTATACTTTTTGGGCTCATCCCTGTTTTGAGAAAATAGAAATTGAAAGTTGAGGTTGCCAGCCTAATATTAAGCAGGCGTCAACTTTTTTCTTATATTATTTATAAGCATTTTTGGTCTCAGGATTATGGGCTTTTTATGGGCTCTTTAGATATGCAACACCCAACTTCCCGGAATCAACCCCTATAAAGGCAGCAACCCTTGAACATTAAAAAAAAAATTATATTTCCTTTTTTCGCCAAATCTATGTCGAATATTTATGGACTATTTATAGGCTCTATTTATAGCCCATAAATATTCCACATAGATTTGGGGGAAAAAAGTATTTTTTTGTCCGTTTTCAAAAATGTTTAAAGCTTGCTGCCTGTATAGGGGTTGATTCCGGGAAGTTGGGTGTTGCATATCTGAAGAGCTTATAAATAGCCCATAATTCTGCGACCAATAAAATGCTTGTAAGTAGTATAAGAAAAAAGTTGACGCTGGCTTAATATTAAGCTGGCAACCTCACTTTCCAATTTCGATTTTTTTGAAACAGGGATGAGCCCTAAAAATTATAGTTAGTGGGGTTCGTGAGCCCTTAAAAAGCCTGTAATTCCTAAATAATTTAAACATTGTTTTTTTACTTTCCGTATGATTTAGATTTTTTTCGAGTGTCTTGTCGAATTATTGCGACTTTTTTATTTCGAGATATTAACTTACATGGGAATTACAGGCTTTTTATGGGCTCTCGAATGCCACTAAAATTATTTTTGGCCTCATCCGTGATATTTCGAGAAAATCGAAATTGAAAAGTGAGGTTGCCAGCTTAACATTGAGCCAGCGCCAACTTTTCTCATAAAATACTTAGAAGTATTTTATTGGTCGCAGAATTATGGGCTATTTATAGGCTCTTCAGATATGCAACACCCAACTTCCTGGAATCAACCCCTATAAAGGCAGCAAGCTTTAAACATTTTTGAAAACGGACAAAAAAATATTTTTTTCCCCCAAATCTATGTGGAATATTTATGGGCTATAAATAGAGCCTATAAATAGCCCATAAATATTCGACATAGATTTGGCGAAAAAAGGAAATATAATTTTTTTTAATGTTCAAGGGTTGCTGCCTTTATAGGGGTTGATTCCGGAAAGTTGGGTGTTGCATATCTAAAGAGCCCATAAAAAGCCCATAATCCTGAGACCAAAAAAATGCTTATAAATAATATAAGAAAAAAGTTGACGCCGGCTTAATATTAGGCTGGCAACCTCAACTTTCAATTTCTATTTTCTCAAAACAGCGATGAGCCCAAAAAGTATAGTAAGTGGGATTCGAGAGCCCATAAAAAGCCTGTAAATCCGAAATAATTTAACCTTTTTTTTTACTTTCCGAATGATTTCGATTTTTTCGAGTGTTTTGTCGAATTATTGCAACTTAATTATGTAATAATCACATCAGAACAGATACATTTGTTGCTATAGCGCGTTATTCAATACCGTGAAACGACTGGAAAAATTACATTATGTTGAATTTACAATCGAAAAAGAGTTTACTCAAATAGTTAATATATTCTAGATCCTGAGAATAAAAGTATTGTCGAATTAAATTATTTAAAAGGGAAAAATGCGAATCGCGAATAAATGATTGAATACAAACGCTTTTTCAAGACGTTATAAATTCGACGTTCGTACTACAATATTAAACTTGCGAGATATAGTGTACTCTGTACCATTTAGCCAAAAACTTGTCGCATCGGGTGAACAAAGAACACACACTCACTCGACGAACGAGCGAATAGCTTGAACGCGAAACAAAGAGTCTCGACGCGTGAAACATCATCAGAAAGACCGTTGAATTCATTAAACAAACGTCTTGTAAAACCTTCGAGAAAAAGAGTAACACTTCGATATAGACTTTACACGCTAACGTCTACGCGTGTTTGTACCACATACTACAAAAAAAATCGCAAAACATTGCAACGTACTTTCGCGTCGAATAAACAAATTAAAAATGTCCGAAGAATATGTTCGAGCAAATACGCCGCAATTTTTAAATATTTGGAAAAAACACAAAAACAATGTTGCAGAGTCAAAGTGCGTACTGCTTTAAAAATGCTTTGAAAGTGATGAGAAAATGAATTTATATTTCGAAATTACCAAAATTACGATCTTTCTCGATCAGTAATGTTTGATTTCGATATTGTAATTCGAAGCGTTAAAATATACATGTATATATAGTCATCGCGCAACCGATTCTCTACCAGGCGCCGCGTCTCGCGGACGAAGCGGTTGAGCTAGTCGAACGGCAGCATGATAGTTTTTTTCCGAGACGGAGACCCGACGAGGAAGCCGGCCGCAGTACGCAAACAAAGCACACCGCTTGACTCGACAATCGCGTAAATTGCTCGAAGGACGAAAAACGAAATTTCGATGCGGAAAGCACGATCGAAAATGCTGTTAATTTGATACGACAATATCTACTGGATTTTGTTGACATTTCGATGACAGAAAAAAAAATGGTCACCTGATTTTATTGGATAATGTTATAAGAATTTTTTAAATCCGTTCTCATCAACAATACAAATTTTTAGCAACACATATAAAAACTAAGTCGTCAATTTACGCGTCGGAATTGATTTTCAACCTAATTTACCATAGAAGTCCCGAAAAGGATACATGAATTGGATAAGAAAAAAACGGAAGAAAATGTTTCGCGATTGAGTTTACACGCTGACCGCTACGCGTATTTGTACCAAGATGAGAAAGAAAATGGCAAAATATTACAATGTACTTGCACGTCGCATAAACAAATCGAAAATTTCAGAAAAATATGTTCAAGCAAATATCCCGCAATTTTCACACAGTTGGAAAAATCATTGTGAAAATCAATATATATTTCGAACGTACCCACATTACGAACTTTCCCGATCGGTAACCCAGATAGACAATCGTGCTGTTCGCCACGATGATGTCGGCAAGTTACCGGCACGAGTGCTACACACAACGCCACGATGTGCATCAAATAACATAGAATGTACTGCAGCATAAAGCTGTACAGTGGCGGCACATCGTGACATCTCGTCGTGACGGCAGAAGACTGCCATGAATTCGGCACGTACGAACCGCATGTTTGCGACAATATTGAGGCAGAATTGAGCCTCGTTATACCGAGGCAGAATTGAGCCTCGTTATACCGAAAATTTGACAATTTTCTTTGTCGCGCGTCTCGATATTCGCGTTCCTCATTCGTCATGGTGTTCAGACAACCTTGATGAAATTAAAGGCACCTCGCGGTTTGATTTTGTCGATAACGTGCTTTCACAGTTTTCACCTTATCCCGCCATAATCGACAAACAAGAGAGCAACACAGACTTTGTTTCTGTCGCCAACGTGCTGTCACGATTGTCTGCCAATTTCGATCGTACCGACGGCACAAGGAGCCTTAATTCTATCAGCGCTACGCCGTCATATTTTTCCATAAAATCGACTGAAGTAAGGGCACAGAGAACTTCAATTCTGTCGCTAACGTGCTGTCGCGATCGTCCGCAAATTTTGTCGAAACGAAGGCACAATGAGTTGCAATTCTGCCAGCGCTGTGCCGCGACAGTTTTCTATAAGATCGACCGAAATAACGGCGCCGTGAGCTTCAATTCTGTTGCTACTGTGCTATCGCGATTGTCCGCAAATGCCGGCGAAGCGAAGGCACAATGAGTTGCAATTCTGCCAGCGCTGTGCCGTTACAGTTTTCCATAACATCGACCGAAATAACGGCGCCGTGAGTTTCAATTCTGCCGCCATTGTGCTGTCGCCATCGTCCGCAAATATTGTTGAAACGAAGGCACAACGAGCCGTAATTCTACCAACGCTGTGCCTTGATGGTTTTCAGCAAATTCGATTGGTGCGACGGTATAACGAGGCTCAATTCTGCCTCAATATTGTCGCAAACATGCGGTTCGTACGTGCCGAATTCATGGCAGTCTTCTGCCGTCACGACGAGATGCCACGATGTGCCGCCACTGTACAGCTTTATGCTGCAGTACATTCTATGTTATTTGATGCACATCGTGGCGTTGTGTGTAGCACTCGTGCCGGTAACTTGCCGACATCATCGTGGCGAACAGCACGATTGTCTATCTGGGTATGCTTCAAAAGCGTTCACGACGTGCCAAAAAGCTTGGGCACAAATCGAGAAAGAAATGTACGCTATAGTGTATGGGTGCGAACAATTCCATCAGTATATCGTAGGAAAGCCTATAGTCGTAGAGAGCGATCATAAGCCTTTGGTACCTATCTCGAAGAAACCGATAGCTGACATACCTGTAAGACTCCAAAAAATGCGTTTGCGCTTGTAACCGTACGATATCAAGATCACTTACAAACCCGGTAAAGATTTGTTTATCGCAGACAGTCTTTCGCGTGCCCATCTGAAAGAGATGAACGACGACGATGACATAAACACGCACATCTTGAATATAGCACTGTCTGAATGTATGAGCGATAATAAAAAGAAAGAGTTCGTAGCAGAAACCGCAAGCGATCACGAGTTGCAAACAGTGATCAAACTGATTCGAACGAGCTGGCCGAAAGAAATCAAAGACGTACCTGAGATTGCCAAGCCATACCACACATACTACTCCGAGCTTTTCGAGTCAGAGGGCTTACTATTTAAGAACAATTGCGTAGTGGTCCCTGGTAGATTGCGTAAGGAAATTCTCGGCAAATTACATTACAATCATTTGGGCATCGAAAAGACCAAGAATAGAGCCCGCGATATCGTTTTCTGGCCGGGAATGAATAAACAAATACAAGAGACGATCATAGATTGTGCAGTATGCCAAAAATACCAAAAAAGTCACCAGAACGAAACATTAATTCCTAGCGAAGTACCGAGTAACGTCTGGGAAAGTGTAGGTGTCGATATATTCTATTTCCAAGGCTCGCCGTATTTAATAATGGTCGATTACTACTCTAAGTACGTAGAGATAGGAATACTGCAAAACGAATCGAGTGAAATGACAATAGTGACGATGAAATCTCTGTTCCCGCGACACGGAATACCAAAGATAGTAAGATCTGATAATGGACCGCAATTTAGCAGCCAAAAATTTAGAGAATTTGCGAGAGCCTGGGGTTTCGAGCACATAACGTCGAGTCCCACGTATCCGAGAAGTAACGGATTAGTCGAGCGATTTGTTCAAACGGTAAAGAACATGCTAAAAAAAGCAAAAGAGGACGGGAAGGATCCGTATTTAGCGTTGCTAGAGCTTCGTAACACACCGATCTCTAATTGTATCGAGTCACCTAACAGATTAATGTTTAACATAAATATTCGCGGTGTACTACCGGATTTCCTAGAGTATCGCCGTCCCGAAAACGAACCGATTAGAGATAAGTTAGTTGAAAAGCAAAAGTCACAGAAATACTTCCACGACAAACGAGCAAGAAATCTTCCGGAGCTGACGCCAGGCGAAACCATACGAATACAAACCAAAGACAAGACCTGGCAACCCGGAATAGTCATTAACAAAAGTGATAAACCGCGCGCGTACGAAGTCATGAAAGAGTCTGGAACAATCTTAACGCGAAACAGAAAGTTTCTCAACCGAGATCCAAACGGTAACTTTAGAGTTAAACACCCTCCAGACTACTTCGACGAACTATCTCACAATGATGAGTCGAATCGAGAAAATGAGAACGCCTTCAGCGAAACTCGTGAAATCGAGCCACAGCTTCCGACTGAGATTGCAGCAAGTCCCGAAGCTCCGAAAACACACGCTCCACCGCCTCGAGCAACTACTCGTAGTGGACGTATAGTTACCCGACCCAGCTATCTTAAGGATTATGTTACTTGAATATTGTACCCTTATTTTTATACTTCCAATTATTTTATATTGTTTAAAAAAGCGAAGATGTCACGATCAAGCTTATGTTGCCACCTAGCGGCAACGCCAGTGGACGTCAGGTGTACGAAGATGACCGAAGGCACACGACACACCCTAAGCGTCCTCCTCTGTTATCACTTATAATAGTTAATAAAACACATAGTTTATAAATGCAGTGTTCATTTATTACAAACACTAACAGAAAGCTCGGCCCATTATCGACTCACAAGTGTGGCAAACAGGTTCGACTTGTCGCGTCTACTTGCTAGTCCAGAATCTACCTACAATACGCAGCTTGCAATAAAAGTCCTAAAATACGAATGAAATAGAGAAAAATGTATAATAATAATTTTTAAACAAATTTTTTTTGTGAAATATACTGTTACACATGTTACACGAAATATGAAATTTTATCGGACCTGTAAAATATTATAAAAATGTAAAAGGGCTCGTCCCGTAAATAAAATAAATAAATAAATTAATTAACAAGTGGGCCCATCGCATACCATAATAAAGAAAAAAGGACATGAAGTGTACATCCCGAATGAAGTGTAGTTCCCGAAAATTCTAAGGCTCATGATTATATCATTTCGGCACTACCTACGAATTTTTCTTCTCTCACTGATCATGGATCTGCTACTTATTTTGTTTCTACATGAATATTTGAAACGGAAACGGGCGTCAGTTGGGAGGTACGAATTTTTTGAGTTTTTTTCAAAATGTTGTAAAATTTAATCGGGTGGATCGATTCTTACCAAATTCAATAGCGAACATTGTTTGATGTTGGTCTGCTTCTACAGAAAGTTTCAAGGCGAAAACTCAAAATTTGCGAAAGCTAGAGTGCGAACACACTTTTTTCAAAAATGTCCAAATCTGATTAAATCTGAACGAATGATTCAATTATTCCCTAAATTGTAACAACCATAGGCACTCAACTGCTCTACATGCGTGCCAAATTTCAACCCGATTGATAAAACCGTTCTTGAGTTATAGATGGTTGAATTTTGCAGGGCTGACGCACGCACGCAAGCACGCACACACACACATGTTTTCTAAATGTAATTTTTCGACGTTTTGGAACATTCAGAACACGTTTTCATTAAAAACTCGACAATTTTTTTTTCATCAAAACAAAGCTTCTTGTATGAGGCAGCAAAAATGAAGCGTATTAACTCTTCAAGTACCGGGGACTTTTTGCTGATCACAAAAGCGCATGTCTTCTTTTAAGCATAAAACCGATACGGATGTTCGTAATAAATTTTCTTCTACCTTATCGAAAAAACAACACTTCAAGGTACGTCTGTGAATCTTTTCAGATTTTTTTTAGCAAGTTAACTTGTTACTCGAATCGACCGAAGGTTGCGTCTTGGCAAATTCCGGTGTCTCGCTGAGCGACACACCAGTACGTGAAGGGTTAAATGTGGTAAAAAGATTAATTTTGCATAATAATAATTCCAAAATGTTATTGACAAATTAACGGAAAAAAAAATCCCAACAAATCATCCGGCAACCTGGCTTTTTTCCATGAAAGTACTTCGTTCACTTTGTTTCAGATTTTTATATTCACTTTGAATTTTTTTTTAATATGCGAAAAACACGTACAAAGTCACAAAATTCAAAGTGAATTTGAAAATTTGAAAAAATTCATGCGTATTCAGAAAATGTTACGAATAATTGTCATTTAAAAAAAAGTTATTTTTCCGGGAGATTTGTTGAACAATTTTATTGTTCATCAATTTGTTAATAACATTTTGGAATTATTATTATGTAAAATTAATTTTTTCAGCATCCTTAATACACTTCATTCTTTTCAGATTTGTATACCATCGAGAAGTGTTTGCAATTCCCTCTCATTTATCTGAACCTTATGCGAAGTGAACACTATTCGCAATGACTACCTTAAGGTAGACCTTGCGAAGGTACGTGCAGATAGTCTGATGCCACGTTTGTTCAGACAGAATTGAGAAAGGAATTGCGAACACCTTATTATATAAAATCAATCTTTTCAGCACCTTCTGCATGCTTGATTTTTTTCAGATTTTTGTCTCATCGAGAAATGTTCGCAATTCTCTCTCTTAATTCTCTCTTAACTCACGTGAGGTTGAACTGTCCGCAAGTACTACCTTAACTGAGAAAGGCCTATAAAGTGAACGGTAACGAAGCGCAGGAAACGAAAAACGGTAGCATATTGATCTTTGTGACCATGATTAAAAAAATCACGTCACAGGTATTCGCATAAAATCACGTCACAGACAATTGCACGTTTATGGCTGGTCCGTACTATAAAAGAAACCAAACCATCATAGGATCAAAAAACTTCATCAGTTCTCCTCAAACAAGCGAACTTACCGCGGGGCGATAATAGTTAAAATTCTAGAACTCTAACTTATCGATTACCGCAGTTACGACTGTCGGTCATCGACAAGTCTCTGACGGTAAAATCTTTATCCGCACAAATGTGCCTTCGGTTGAATAATCTTTCGATAGGTTGATATAATCGGGCATATGACCAATTGACAGAATAAAATTCGGTCTCTTGACTTCTTCGGGAAAATGGTAAATCGGTGTTTTTAGGTAAAACCCTCATCATTTGTTCGAAATTCCGGTTAAGGTGAGGTGAAACATGTACCACATGATATATGAGTGCGAGAGAAATAGTTGCATTTTTCGAATCAACGCCTTAAAAAAATTGTTGATTTTGGGGTAAAAGCGAAGTATCATTGGGCGCGGTATTGAATTCTACATCAGGTAATACTTCGCTTTTTCGTGAAACGTCTACCATCTTCGAATGCCATTCATTACAGTTTTTGTTACCGACTGAGTCTGTTTCACCTCGCCTTAACGGATCATTGGGGAGTTCGAGATTTTGGCGGAGTGACGACAAGCCAGCGTGATAGCGATCGCAGCGACTGCGCGAAATTTCCACGACGCGGCGCGCGAGCGAATCTCTCACTGCGTCCGCGTAAAGGAGAGCGTGTACGAGAGTTCCACAGTGAGACGCGAGCAGCGAAGCTTCTCTACGAGAAAGAAAAAAAAACAAAAAAAAACGAACGAAAGAAGAGAAAAAAATAAGTTAAAGAGGAGAAAAAAAACAGCGTTGATTCTCGTTGAGCAGTGAGAATCGTGTGTTTTTTTATGCCCGTGTATCGTTCACGAGAGAGGAAAGGCGTCGCGCCCGGTATCAACGAGTATCACACGAAATTGGTGTTTTCCTAACACGCAAAATGTCGGTGGATTCTTACACCGACTCGGAGCTCCGTACCAAGCTCGCGGAATACGGTTATCCCGTGGGCCCGGTAACCCAGACCACCAGGAAGATCCTTGTAAAGAAATTGAAGAACCTCATCGAGACACGGGGCGGCACAGGTTCCCGACACTCCCTCGCCGCTAGGTAAGTCGCTCGTCCACCGGTTTTTTTTTTTTTTAAACCGTAATTTTGAAAAATTTCGTAAATTTTCGAAGTAACACGAGTTGATCCGCCTTAAGGAGGTCGAGGCATTGAAAAATCGTGTAAATACAGAGCTTGAACCCACGTTATGATGCATTTAAAAATTTAATAAAAACTTTGTCGATGAATGCCGAAAAATTGTAAGAATTTTATCGCTTAAGTAATAGTTCTGTAACGCGGTTCGTCAGAGACAATATTTTTGGATCAAGCTCTTTGAAAATTTGTGTATCAACTTGCGATACCGGTATCTTTTTTTTTCCTACAGCGGAGACCACTGGTTCGTCGTACTATAGTTCCATTTTGTATTTCAGATACAGCAGCGACGAGACGGACGATGATTTGTCTGCCAATACTAGCCGAAAGAAGAAACCGTCGGCTAATTCTCGTAGACAGACGATGGCGAATCCCATGCCGCCACCTCCGCCTGCAGCTGCTTCCGCCACCGCTCCCATCGCCGTGGTTCCTCGCAGTCCCAACAAGCGGAGAACGGCGGCAACCAGGAACTCGGAACCGAAGGAGAGCGCGGTAGCCGAATACGATGACCTTCCTTCCAGCTCGTCCAGTAGATCGGTATCAAAAACTGTTCAGAAAAAAATTACCAGAACGTACAAAACTTCGGCATCCGCGGATGGTCTGGAGACCGGTTCGGATTCCGATATCACCGAGGAGCCGGAGAAAACTTACTATAGCAACAAATTGTACGACTCGCGGGCGAGGGAGCGCAATTCCGTGGAGGGCGATCAAACCGCTAAATTGTTCGAGAATCGGCCAAAACCAATGATAACTCCAAAGGCCGATAAATACGTCGTTCCACCTTTCAAGCCCAACATATCGCCGATTTTGCCGGTGCGCGAAGAGCCGAGTTACAAGAAGGACGATCTCACCGTTAACGATATTCTCGCTAATTACGAGACCCCGTATTTGTCGGAATTCACGAGAAGATTGAGCACTCGATCGAGTATAAATATGCCGTCTCCGCCGAGGTCGACACTGAAAAGTCAGTGCTTTTATTTAATCAACTTCTAAGTAAAAGCTATTAAATTTATTAATGATTGATTTACAATTATAATCGTTTATATTTCAGGTTCGATAATGCGTTCGACTGCTGGACCGGAAGCCAAGGACAGCGATACCAACGGCCACTTCTCGGCTCTGAGATCTTCGTACTCGACCACAAGCTCAAGGTTTGTAAATATTATCTGATAGCCGGATTATAGTCGTGCTTTCTTTCGTACACGTGGTTTGCATCTTTTGCTTTTCGTTTGGTTCTTTGTTTTTTCAGTTCTCGTTACGCGGGCTCGTCGAACGACAGACCCCGTGACGTCGTGAGCAGAACATTCAAATCGTCGTCAAACACTAAGGAAGATGTTAGGAACAATCAGAACATGGTTTCCATGGTTTTAGTAATAGTCCTGGCACTATTCTTCGGCGTCTTGGCCGTAATGTATCTGGGACTTGGAGGAAAGACCGAAACTTTCCCAGCCCTTCCAACGGGTAGGTATTCTGAATAACGTGACTCATTATGATTTACAACAGACAAACGAGATATATTGAATATATTAAAGATACACACACATATATATATATATATACAAAAGAGAGTCGTTTGGAAAAAAAAATATCCAACGCTCTAAAAATTATTCTACTAATCATGTTTCACTCAAGATAAAAGAGAAAAAAAAACACAAGTTATCCGATTGCAATTAACTCTAGATAGACTAATGATGTTGGCATACTTTTTTGTGTGTGAATTATTCACCGGAGATGCCTGAATTTGGTGATGGTAAACGCGATTTAACTTCGTGCATTCTTACTTTTGTCTTTTTTTTTTTTTTTAATCGAGAACGAGATAAGTTACGAGACAAGGAATGTTGTATAGTTGAGAATTATTCGTGAGCATACGTAATATCTGTACCTGGAATCTAGCACAATCTACACTCACTATAATATATCAATCTTACGTCAGCATTGTTCTTAATTAGATAGATGTATTACTTTACACTTAAAAAAAAAAGAAAAGAAACAAACATGTCCTTCCGGCAAAGGAGCGACACACACCCGCGTTGCACAGCAGATCCGCACGGACTTGATTCACTGTCAAAGTTTATTTCGTTCTGTCAAATGATAGTAAACTTTAGAATCTTTTTATAACCAAGAAATTTTGTTCTCCAAAAAAAAAGATTAATCGTTTGTTACGTACACTCGCTTCGTGTCTTGATTAACACTGGATGGTTGAAAGAGAAAAAAAAAATAACCGTTTGATAATGTATCTTTTCTTTATGTGAACAAATAAACGCTATTGTGACGATTTTATTCGGTAAGATATTTTATTTCCTTTTCCCATCAGTCGAAAGTTTTTAAAAATTCAATGGAATACGATATAGATATAGGATTCTTACGTGAATCTTTTTTTTTTTTTTTTTTTTTTTTTTTTTTTGTCAATTTACCGAGTGTTAATGTTTTTTTTCCATTCGATTTACCTTTTATAGATAGCGACGTTCCACTCTGTCTTATGTCAGAACACGACAAGCCCGGTGTGAACTGTCTGCTCAAAGAAAATCTCGAGAACGTCATACAGTTGTTGCAAAAGCTAAGACCAATATTGATGCGAAAGGCCGTAGCTGCCGTTTGTGAGGCAACCGACGAGGCGCCGTATCTCAAAGACAACGAAATCATAAATATGTTCAAGAGCGACAAAGCGGTACGATATGATGATTTATTCGTTTAATTTCGACGTGAATCTTTCGTTTCTTTCTGTAACATAAATTGAACGGTGTTCACAGAACAAGCTAGAGGTGACGGGAGATCTTCACAATGCTCATCTTCTTATCTTTGGCAATCCCAAGTGGGGCATCTCCCTGATCGAATTTGGAGACGGAAACGAAGTGCCTAATCAGATATTGGATTCGATGGTGAGTATAAGAAAGGAAAGAAAACAAAACCACTACGAAAGTATACCGATCGATCTAACGTTTTTTTTTTTTTTAAATATTGCAGGAGAAAGTATTTCAGACCCGTTTGGACAAAAAGCTCGGAATGATAATTCTGAACCCTGAGCTACCGATGCAATGCTTGATAAAGCAAAAATTATTCACAGTTTTCTCGACTCTCCTCATCATAGTCATCGGTAAATTTATTACTGACTCATTACTGGGCGAATACGATTGAGACGTTAATCTGATGCATGACAGACAGTCAACAGTTTCACGTTATATTACGAACGAAGAATCATATTGCATGCACAATTCTGCTTCGCTGAAAAAAAACAAAAAACTAAGATACATCTGTGTACGTCGCATCAGTAAATTAATTGTAAAAGCGAGATCTAGTCTACACATTTATCTAAGCAATAAATTGTATTTTTCCCCCAAGGCGTAGGGGTTGCTTTTGGCGGTCACAAACTTGTACTCTGGTACTTGAAACACAAGAAGAGCGCCGAGAGGGAGATTTTTCAGCTAGTCACGGAGATAATAAACATGGTCGAGTTGGATCATCAAAACGCTTGTACGGCTAGTCCGAGTGGTACGCAGGAAAATTATCTCGCTATAAATCACGTACGTGACAAGCTTATTGCGCCTAAGGATCGCAAGAAGATGGCTGGACTTTGGGAAAAAGCTGTCAAGTTCTTGGACGAAAACGAGTCAAGGTAAATGGAGAAAAAAAGTTGTCAAATTCACTATCGATACGCTAATCGTTTTCTTCTTTCGTAGAATTCGGCGCGAAGTACAGCAAGTGCGCGGCGAGGAATTTCACGTTTGGCGATGGCTGCCGAACAATACACTAAACACATCAAATCCTCAGACTCCGGTGGCGAATAAGAAGACGAAAGTTTGGCAGGGACAAGCCTTCGAGACTACCGAAGGCTCTGTCAATACTCTCACTTGTTCGCCAACACCGTGCCTGAAGATACGTCACATGTTCGATCCAGACGTGTAAGTGGTCCCTAGACTTGCAAATAGCACGATAATTTAAAAATTGCTATAATTATAAATTGCTATTATTATAAATTACTATGATTATAAATTAAGATGATAAATTATCGTCGACTGTATCGATAATTTATCATTTCCAGCGAGTTCGAGGAAAATTGGGAGACGAAGGTGCAAGATGCCATTCTCGAGAAGTGCGGAGAGGGCGTGAGAATCCTGCATATCCGTGTGGATCGCGGAAGCCGCGAAGGTTGCGTCTACATGAAGTGTATGTCGCAGGAAGATGCTGGAAAAGCTTACAGAGCTCTTCACGGATGCTGGTTCGATGGTATGTTACTCTTATGAACGAGGCCCGATACGAATTTTTAACTTTACGCAAATTTATTTAACAATGATCCTTTTTTTGCAGGTCATTTGGTGACGGTGAAGTATCTACGATTGGAGCGCTATCACGAGCGTTTTCCGGATGCGGCCCGCTGCACCGCACCCCTGAAGCCGAGTAACAATGAACGACTCTCTATGCAAGCGCACTCTTGGCAAAGTTCCCTCGAAGCTAACTAGCGTCTTGATATTATGAGGTTTTTACTTAATGAGATGACACTCCCTACCCGTAATCTCGATACGGCTCCTTTCGAGCTGCGAAATCAAGTGTGAAAACTACGAAAAAAGAGAACAAAACAACAATCACATTGAAAACGAAAGAGAACATTTTCCGGAAGAGCCCCAAATGTACAGTAGAATCCATACGCTTTTAATGCAGTCAACTGCAGCCGAATAAGGATGCGTTTTTGTGAAACATAAGACAAAAGCCTCGATATTCAGGCGAGAAAAAAAATTGAATATTTTTTTATTTCATAACTAAAAGAAGAAAAAAAATAACTCTCGTGCCCTCTCGTTCTACGTTCCGTTGTTCGACTAGAGATGAGACTTTTGAATTATTGGGCACCCAATGTACAGATTGCACACTTCTTAATTTCATTTATTACTCATAATATTTTAACTTGTTTCGTCGAGCGGTGCGAGTGCATCGCTCTCTAAAAAAAAAAAAAAAAAAACAATCAATCGATTAACGCTAACTATTATAATTTTTTAATCAAAACGACTCAATTTCCTTAGTAAAATGTAACTTCGTCATTCTTGTTTATTTCCTTCGTCCATTGCTCGGCAAACTCTTGTGCCATTCATCACTCTCGAGATCCGAACGGTGGAGAGATAAAGAGACGAAAACCACGATAGTTACTGGCGATTAATTGTACCTGTGATCGATGATCAAGTGCCCTGAGAGGTTGAACGTTTATACGGCGCGTTTCGTGCGGTGCCCCCCTTTCTACCACTCGCACGCCTTAGGTACACATTGTATTTTATAATTTTATATTTCGCGTACTGTACGTACATATTATAAACAATATCGTCCAAAAAAAAAAAGAAACAAATGTTGCGTCACTGCGAAAAAAAAGAAGTCACGAAATAAAGACAAAAATCGACGAGGATTCAAACGATTTTTTTCATTATTTGCTCTGGACGATTAGAGGGTTCAAGGGTTGCTATGGAAATTCACTGTGTCACAACAGTGAGTAGGGATCCTCGTGCAGTTCGGATGCAATGCAGAGAAAGCGTGACAGTGCGCTGGTAAACTTTACAGTACAAAGCAGCAAGTTCCGCTTCATTGAACAGCCTCAGTGTCCGGGCGAAGATCGATCCGAGAGTTCCTTTATTGTCGCATCGTATCGATTTAACACTGTCCCCTAGCGATTGAAATATTTTTTTATCGGCAAGTATAATTTCTTGTCGCTCGGTACTCTTTCTCGTTGAATCTACGTGAAAAAAAGTAATAATAATAATAATAATAATAACTACAATAAAAAAATAATAATTGCAAACTAGTGAGGTAATGGCAACAGTATCGGTGGCTCCGATATTCGCTGAAAACGGAAGCATGAATCAGGCAAGTTTCGATAAACTCTTATCAGAAGGTATATGCATAAAAAATAGTGCGAAGGTCATCCGAAGACTGCTTAGAAGTATAACAGTTTGTAACTTGTAATGTCAGGGTTAGAATTGCATAGCTGTAATCGATGCGGCATTGAAAAAACGATCGCCCCGTATTCGCTTTAAAATTGTATACCCTACACGGGCACTAAACGGCTGTCGACACCTCGAAGCGTTAAAGAAAACAGCGCATATAAGATCAGTGCGGTGACAAATTCACGCGTCACGTAGAAGTAGCGCTTTGTCGCTTTGTTGCAAGACACAGAGAAAACGCTCGGTGCAATGAGATAATCGATCGAGCAATATACATGAGGAGTGTCGGAAACTCGGTCGAATACCTTTGCCTGTCCTGCTCCAAGTGCAAACACAAACGCACCGTGTTCGCCTGATCGCAAACTCGAAAATGTTCGGTGTTGCAACAGGTGGACAGCAATAGTGTTTCAATTTCTCCCTCTCTGAATTGACCAGATTTACAGGTGCAAAAGAATTAACCGATAAGCTCGCGGAAAAGGCTACCGGGTGACGGGCACGGCAGACAGTTGTCAGTCGCCGTTGCATCCTTATCGCGTTAAGATACCATTATAAGAGGGTCTTATATCGTCTATTGTTTCACCGTTAATTCTTAAACTTTGTAAACCCGCGCGGATCCAATTTAATTGTTAATTAACGAGAAAATATCGAACCGCGCTGAGAAGATGGATCGCTCCGTAAAACCATCGGGCTTCGTTACGTCCGAACCGGAAACTGATCATCATATTCAAGGATTGAAACCGGAACCTCCGACGTATCTGCACTATCAGCGCGGTGCCAATGGAAAAAATACTTCGCCTACCGATGTTGACGGTTTTACGCTAATCGAACATCCGAAAGATAATATAACGAATACAGACTTCGGCGTTGGGAACGTGCTCGATATAGTGAGTGATACGAGCCACTGATAAATAAAATAGTTGCGCTTTTTCCGATTCGAGCGAAACACGGCGCAACAGATTGGTATCGCCTTTTTATCGCGATACTCGGAAGCTATGACTAAGCCGTTTATCTGTTTATAGTATATTTCTTCATTGCTCCATTTTTAATCTGATAGTTACTTTCTCGTTTCGTAGGTCAAGTCGATAGACGTTAATCGATATGCTACTAAGAAGACCATTGCTCAAGGGATGCTGGATATCGCGCTGCTCACCGCCAATGCATCGCAACTCAAATATATTCTACAGGTAATTTTTGTTCCTTCGTTATATCGACCGAAAAATTAACATTTATCTTTAATTTTTTTTTTTTTTTTTTTTTTTCACGTAGGTGGGAAAACAGCACGAATTCTACACCCTCATGCTGACTCTCATCTGCACTTCCATCGCGTTGCAGGTATGACGCATTGAATCTTTTCCGTTTGTCAGGCACCGCGTGTTCTTTTGATAAATGACCCTTAAGGTACTTCAATATAAACGGCGTTTAAAACGGATATGTTGTGAAGTATGCTTCGTTCTTATGACCGCCGGCTGAATTACCTTGAGACATTTAAATCTCGATCCTAAAATGAAATGACTTGCCTCTTCCCGAAGAAGAACAAGTCAGAGACGATCCAAAGCACAGGAAGACTAGCACCGTTCCTCAAGGCTGTTGCACGCACAGTAGATTGTGCTTTGTGTTAGCAATTGGTCCAATTTGAGTGTCACAGCCTCCGCATCATTATGCTATTGATAACATAGAAAAAAAAAGAAGAAAACAAAAACATTATAACTTGTATAGATACTGTCGGGATTTTTGTCCTTGTCGTTAAATCTATTGAGAGATCGCCGGATGGAAGACTCGAGATACGCCTTCTCCGTGGAGTGGATGGGAAGAGCGAGAATCGCACTCAGCTTCATTGTATTCCTGGACAATATAATGATTTCGGCTTTCGATCCAATGGGATTGTCCTCGCTTATAGATTACAACCGACCCGTTACACCCGGGCAACCAGCGGCTTAATTATTGTTAAATTACATGTAAGAGAAGTTCCTCTTCGCCTTTCATTATTGGCTGCGCAACAAATTGGATCAATTCAAAACGTGAGAATAATTGTGAGCTTGGAAACTCTCGAGACTGTCCCTGTATTGGATTAATCTCCGTAGGCAGCCGTCGGTATTCTATTCGTAATCGTCGGTGGATTGGACATCAATCGACCGCGGGATCATCGGGCTGCCGATGTTATTAACGACATTATATTAACCGGAGTATTCCTCATAAGTCTCATTAACGTTATTATATCGGGCTTCGGTATGGAGTCTCATAACAGGCCGCAGGAGTTTCTAACGTTTAGAAGAGACGTCGCTATGCTCAACGAGAGATAAATCAGAGTCAATAACTTTTATGTAAATAGTCAATTCGTTGAATCTCGAACCCGGTACCTTATTATTATTATTATTTACACCATGTTCATTAGTCTTTTCAGTTTTATTCATTTTTATTTTTTGCTTTATTTTCTCCTCACTCCCTCTCCAATTTCTTTTTTTAATCCTTTTCCCCACTGTTTCCCTCGTGTGCGAAAACCAAAAGGTCCTTCAAGGTGTCATTTGCGTTATGCTGGGTTCGACGTTCAACATAAACAAGACGCAGGATCAGCCAAGAGCGAATGTGTGGAACAATATCACTTTGGCTCTGATGGTACTTACGGTTGCCGTGAACGTAATCATATCGGCGTTTGATATGAGATACACGGACCCCGCAGCGCCGACAAGTGACTCGGACGATCACGGCCAATCCACGTCGACGGTCGGTATATGATAATTCGTAATTAAGCGAAGAAAATACCGTACAGATCCGGAGCTACGACGAACTCAATTTTTAAGGGGATAGAGAGCGTCTCGGAAAAACAGGCGCACGACTGAGTAATACATTTATTTTTACATAAGCCTCCTGTAGTGCGTTAACTATCAGTAAGATTGGGCAAAAAAAAAAAAAAAAAAAAAAAAAGAAAACGGCTTTCCGATAATCAATGGCGAATAAAAGTTACTGCTGCTTCACGATAGATAAGGGTATTCATTTTTGTAGCAAAGTGTACGTTGTTAAAAAAATTGTTAAAAATAATTAAGAAAAAATGATATCGGAATAGGACTCTTATACCAGCATATTTGTTCACTTTTATTATTATTAAATAAAATTTGAACAGTACGAACGGGGGTGGCTCAACAAATCATTACAAACTTTTGACGCGTATCTTTTTGGTTTTTTTTTTTTTTTTTCGAGGTAGATAAGTTGTGAGTCCCTTCAGTGCACGAACGTTATTTCTTCCCACCTGCGAACAGTAACGATAATTTAGTTCGTACCGATTTTTTATCACTCATTCACTCGTACCGTTATCTTCGCTTAACGGCAAAGGCCCTACATATCCATCCGTCATCGAAACGCACTACTGCAATATTTTTATAACACTCGTCACGAACAAACATGCAAATGTTGAGTTTATTAAAAAAAAAAAGAAAAAAGTAAGAACCTTTCTTGCCGCCTTTATTTTTTCCCGCATCGCCCTTAGCCTCGGCGCCTTTGGCTCCACCAGCCACCGCGCCTCCGCCGGGGGGAGCAGCTTTTTTCTGAAACCCATCGAGAGATCCCGATAATTCAAGGATTAAAAAAAAACAAAGAAAAAATATCGATCAACTCACATCTCCTCCCTTCCCTCCGCCTCCTGAAACACAAAGAAAACTGTGACGACACGCAGCCTCGATATCACACTTACCGATACATTTATAATTCGAGGTCACTCGTCAAGGTTAAATTTACGAGACCGACAAAAGTGAATAAAAAAATACTTCGATGATGAGCGATTAAAGTTACGAGCTTTTATGCCAGATCGTTTGAGCTTACCTTTTCCCTTGCCCATTATTCCTCAATGCCGATGATTCACGCGTCTCTAACGTTAAATTTTTCGAAGATAAGAAGAAAAAAACTAAGGTTTGGTATAACGAAAATTGACGTCTCCTATAACGCGAAGACAGACGCTAACTTACATTTGTTTCTTCGTCGCGAACTCTCCGTCCGAGCTTTCGTACCCCCGACCGCTCACCTCTAACGTTGCATCTATATAGCAAAACCTTTATAGCTATTGCGATCTTTCTCACGCAACCGAGATCGCTGCGTCAATCGGTGCAACAAAAAACAAAGACAGACGTAGCGATATTCAAGGTGCAATCGTACTTCGTCCCAGTTCTTACTATTTAGAGCACGCAGTTTGCCCCCACCTCGTCATGAACGTGCCGAGTCGTGAATTCGTAGCAAAGCTGCGAGAGAAGCTTGCACTTGGCCTCTGCCGAATAATCGACGCCGTTACGAAGATATAGATAGAACATTCGGAGGGTTGACCTTGGGACCGTCTCGCTTTCACGGCGAAAGAAAATTATACAATCCTCTCCGACAAGATGCCATTTATGTGATCGAGACGAAAATTCTACACTCCAAAGTTATTTATTGTCAAGATATAAAAAAAATAAAAACTAACTGAATGATTCTGAGTCGAAGTCGAAGAATATGCGAGAGTTCCGTTTTACGCTGAGTTCGGGAGAGCCGATGGTGCCGGTGAAGCGGATACGCTGAACGCCGCAACGAATACGTTTATTATTGTTATGAGAAAGACACCGACCACCACGTAATTGTTTATCTTTAGAGCCTGGGGTGATTTTCCTTTTCCCTGAATGTCGAAACGTCCCTTGAAGATCAAACTGACGCCCACGCCGATCTGGAAGATACACGAGGAAAGAATCGAAGTTATTTAATCGCTTCATTTTTTTTACAGATAATTATACAATTATCAAGATTTTTTGAATTTTTTTAGATAGTATTGTTTCATTTTTACACACTTGAAGCAAAAGGCTGACCACGATAAGAAAAACATTGACGAAGAATGTAGGACTGTTGCGTTGGTACTCGACGAGATATCTTAGCTGATTAGCGTTCGCCGTTATCAGCGCTACATCCATCATTCCCTGGGCGACAGTTTTTTTAGCCGCGTAAGTGTGCTGGGCTCGTAGAGCGCTTCGATGATGTCTTTTGTCCGTGGTATCGATGGTTACGACGCTCTCTTTAGCGATTCTATCCTCGAGAGGACTGAGATCGTGACTCTCCGCGACGATGTCTTCGGACTTCCGGTTTGTCTTGCGTTCATGGAGTTCGACACTGTTCGATTCCGTATCGATGTTTATCGAGGTGCCCCCTTCACTTCCGGTCGCTCCCAATGATGGAGCGACGTTGCTCTCGACGCCGTTAATCCCCTCATTAGCCATTTGTTTTCTTATCGAACAATATCCGCGACGGCTCGATGTACTCGCGAGATGTATGCATAGTAAAATACCCTCGCCGACTGAAAGTACGGCAAAAGTCGCGTGCATGTTTTCCCTGTTAAGTCAACCAAGCTAACCGGATCGCGATAAGTTTTATCAAGCTAATACTCCGCGTGTATACGGAAAAAACAAGGAAACCGCAATTATGTCGTGCATCCGTCAGGAAGCTTGTGCGGTCGGCTTTTGCAATACACATCACCCACGTTTCTTTCATCCTTAAAGCAAAAAAACGCAGCTCCGTGATAATACACGAGGCTACGTGGATGTATTTGGTCATTTCTGAGCGCAAGGATCATCTACGCAGATAAAAATAATAAAGTCACAAGCAGTTAGGTCGAAACTAAACAGCATCTGTAACGTCTTCTCCATACCGTCCGCAACAAACGATAAACTCCAAGTAGATAAATTCATGTTTGTTGTTTCCGAAAACGTTTGTTTGTTCCAGTTTCACGCCTCTCACTCTGCCCCGATAAAAGTTCACTGTTGTCCTCTGTCGCGCAAAAGCGACGGCAGCCTCTGATTGGCCTCGGGAACGTTGTCTGACAGGGGGAAGTGAGGCTTACGCGTTGTGTTCACTTTCGCCCAGTGTCAATACCACCTCGTAAACCGATTGTATTTCATTTATATTCGACTTATCGAGCCTTCGAAAGGATTTTCAACTCTTAAGCGGAGTCACGGACGACGTAAGACATTCTCGATCCAATATCTAAGCCTCGAACGCCCAAGACGGACCATCTTTTTATTTCGTTTAGAGGTTATATATATGTATATATATAGGTGATACGTTAACCAACTTTTGCTCAAGGATTTATCCGAATTCGGAGTACAACTGGTTTTTTCAAGGGCTACGTGTCGCCTCTCGGGCATCCCGGAGTCCTGCAATTTTTTTTTTTTTTTTATGCACGCATATCTATGTTAAAAGTTATCCTGCCTTTGATGTACCAATTGTAGCTTTTCTGCCTTTTGTTATTCGACAAAGGATGTTTCCTTGTTCGCCTCGCGCATCTTTCAGATTATATTATCAGACCGAATTTTTATAATTATAATTTTCTTTTGACATTTTTTATTAAAAGAATATCAATTTGTTAATTTTTTCTACGTTACATAGATAACGCCATGTACGCTGCGCAGAGAAGCTAGAACGACGTCGAAAGTTTGTCCGATCGTAGATCTTTGAAACGTGTTCCTGACAGCTGCCGAACGTCATAGCTGGCAGCAGAAAGTTTTGTAAATAAGAACGAAGAAACAAAGATGGCAGAAAATAAACTGTAAGCCGTAGCTTATATAGATAGTTATTGGGCTTACGCCAAAATGTAAGACAGCGTAGGTCAAATTTAGAACGGTGGAGCTTCCAAAACGTAGTTTTTCTGACAGTCATGTGCGAACTGCTGATACTACAGCCGCTGTTTTCTAAACGTCAGAGTTGCGAGCATGTCCGACGCTAGGGAAGATATCTGGGAGAGGATATCCTCCATGCATTTACCCAGAAAGCCAATGGACTGTAAAACGTATGAATGGGATGGACCTATCCAAGTAGTTTTACAATTTTTCTGAAGTACCGTTTTATGTCTTGTTACAGGTGCAGGTCGAAAATGAAGGTGAAACGTAGCAAGTCCCTGTCGCCGGAGCCGTCGAGCAGCCGCGATTACAAACGGCCGAAAATCGAAACCGAAGAAGAAGCGGCGGCGCGAGAATCCGGAGCTTGCACCTACAACGTCCTCGATTTTTCCGACGACGTGCTTCTCAACATAATGAAGTATCTTCATCCGCAGGACCTGCTGGCGTTGAGTCTGTGAGTTTCCTTTAGCCACGGACGGATCGCGCGTCGGAGAATATTTGTTACAGCGAGTTTTCGTTTGCATGTCGGATCGCAAGGTGCTGCCGAAGATTGGATCGAGTATGCCGCGACAGGACTCTGTGGAACCGGATGGATTGCCGCTTTAAGCCCGTGCCGATGGACCATCTAGAAAAATACGTTAAATTTCTTCATCCCTCTACGACGTGCGTCGCGATCCGCGGTAATCCGGAATCCAGTCCGGCTTTCAGAAATGAATTCCTCACTACCGTTAGCGATACCTGTAAAAATATCAAGGAACTATTCATCGAGGACTGCAATCTCAATTCGCAAGACGTAAGAATTATTATGGCGTTGGCTCCGAGCCGTTGAGGGAATGTGGAAGACTCTTAAAATTTGCCCACATCCTCCTTAAGGAAGTTATCGCGACAATGCCAAAGTAATGGAGACAAGCTAACTATCATTTATCTCTCACCAGACAAATATACGCCAGTTTCCTAGGACTCTCGAAAAACTGTCGTTGAAAGGATGCAGTCTGCGCAACTTCAACTTTAACTCGGATAAGTCCTATCTCTGGACAATAGATCTCCACATGCCATATCTCACGGTAAGATTTTCTGATATTTTTCCACTGAATCGAAGAGAGAATACATGGCGATCTATGACTATAATTTTGCAGTGCTTGATTCTGAGTAATTGCGCGTGGTTCACGTCGCAATCGTTGATGGTTCTCGGCAAAATACCGAAGCTCAAAGAGCTGAGATTGAATTCGTGTCAACGGATCGGCGAGTGTGTTGCCTATGCGAGTATCGCGACGAGAGGCGGTTTCAAGAGTCTGGAGGTGAGAGAAACACAAGATTCGCTTGTGGTACAAAACGAATCGTTAAAATTTAAATAATCTCCTTACTTCCTATTAGATTCTAGACTTGCGAGACACCGCAGTTGGGGACAGCGAATTGAGTTGCTTCAGCATTACTAAAACATTGACTCACATTTATCTCGAGTGTCCGAAGTCGAGAAATCGAGAGTCTCCTTCGTCTTCCTTCTGTGTGGAGCCTCGATCGAGTGCCAGAAATCGAGGGCATTGCGGTCGGGATCGCATGCAGAGTCTCGAAGCCGAGGGTTGCATACCAATGTACGAAGATCGAAACATAATACAGGTAAATGTATCGATCTGCTTATCAATCCGATCATCGATCTGATAAATTTGACAAGCTGCAAATAGGACGGTAGTCGTATTCAAATTATTTACATAATTTCTTTTGTTTTTTCAGTACATGAGAGAGTTTGCAGAAGCTAGTAGAACGTGGGACGATAGCGAGCGTTGTCTCATATCCGACAGATCGGTGTGCTCTCTCGGGACGTACGTCTGCGATCGACGAATAATCGGTAATCCGATACAGGAAGTATACGACGAGATAGAACTGTTGGCAGCACGAGGTGTCGTATTCGCGGAAGACGTACGCGTCTGCAATAATCCTAATCTGAAAACTCTCGTCGTCAGGTAAATAGTCACCGATCGCATCGTCCCTCTCCGTCGTTCGGTCGACGCGCAATACCATCGACATCAGTTTTTTATTCTTTTCAGAAATTATTCGCGCGTCACGAACCACAGCCTCGATCACTTGGCAGCAAACGCTTCGACTCTCGAGTTAATCGACGTAACGGGCACTGCGGTAACGCAGGAGGGAGTAGAGAGATTCAAAGCTGCGAGGCCCAACGTTAAAATTTTATCGTCTTTCAACGAAGAGTGAGCGATCTGTAACGTATGCGATTAGTTTAATTCGCGAATTAGGGATAGCTCTGATTCTAATAGTGTTAATTAACGATATGAAATATCAAAATCTAACGGATCAACGGAGAGACGTTTCTCCTGCCGTTGTTGTTAAGACGTTCTTCGATCATAATTTATATATTCTTTGTCATTAGACCTTCACGTACTGGCGAACACTTTGCGAACAGCCGTAACGACGAGAACGATTGAGTCGGCTACAGTGTACCGACTTTGTCCTTGACGGGGCTAACTCCGGTTCTTCATTGTAGGGTGCAATTTATAGATGTCTATGTGTGAATGAGAGATTGTAAATTATCTTCAATATTCTTCGAGATACTTATATTCGTGTCATTCGTTTTAACTTTTGTTTGCATTTTTTTTTTAAGAATCGAGTCCAGAGTTATTTCCGAATGCAGATATATACTGACCCCCCTTATCACCTCAGAGTGTGACTGCCCTATTCGTAAAACTTATGCGATCGTAGAGCTCCGTGTAACACGTAATTTCCTAGACACGACGAAAAAAAAACCTTATCGTAATTCTAATACTTATAGTATTCAATGTATCTGATATATATATATATATATATATATATATATATATATAACGAAAAATTTGTATTTCAATGAAACAAGACTGTCGAGAAATGAATAGTTGAATATTTTTCTATCATTACCAATCCTAGATACGAAAAAGAAGAAAAGTAGAATACTACCCGATAAAATTTGACAATCGTCGATCGTATGGCAATTGTTTAACATACTCATGACTTTTATCTAGGCTTCGACGAATCTTCGCCGATGACAGTAAATAATGCAGTGGCTTCGAAAGACTTCAAGCCTCGGGAGGGCATTTTTCGGCCCGATTAGAATACGGGATCGGCAACTTCAACAGCTCCGAAATTTCGAAGTGTCAAGGGCGAAGAGGATACCGCAGTCATGCACCGGAAGTCATCGTCTGGACGTTCCCGAGAGCCCGCTGAAGGCCGTGGAATTAGGAAACGGAATGCGCCTGATCTGCGAGCACAAAGATTCTTGCGTGACCACCGTGGGATGTTTTCTTCCAGCCGGATCGCTTCACGAGAAACCGGAAGAAAGGGGTGCATCTTTGCTCATGGAGCACTTGATATTCAGAGTGAGTATCGGCAGAAACTTGTTACGGTAGTCCTTGCGAATAGTGTTCACATCGGGTAAATTTCAGAGAAATGAGAGGGAATTGTAAATACTTCTTGATGGTATAAAAATCTGAAAAAATTCAAGCGTATTATAGATGCAGAAAAGATTAATTTTGCATAATAATAATTCCAAAATGATATTAACAAATTGATTAAAAATAAAATTGTTCAAGAAATCTCCCGGAAACATAACTTTTCTTTTAATGAAAATTATTCGTTAATTTTTCTAAATACATATGAATTTTTTCAGATTTTTAAATTCACTTTGAATTTTATGACTTTCCAAACGTTTTCCCCATATAAAAACAAAAAATTCAAAGTAAATTTAAAAATCTGAAAAATTCATATGTATTCAGAAAATTGAACGAATAATTTTCATTTAAAAAAAGTTAGGTTTCGACAGATTAGATGAACAATTTGAATTTTCATCAATTTGTTAATAACACGTTTTGAAATGATTATTATGCAAAATTAATATTTTCAGCATCTTTAATACACTTGATTTCTTCAGATTTTTATACCATCCAGAAGTGATTGCAATTCCCTCTCATTTCTCTGAAACTTATTCGAAGTGAAGCCTATTCGCAAGGACTACCTTAAAAAGCAAAGCCCGAATAATACTCTGATCGCAAACACAGAGAACCAGGTGCCGAAGTCGAGAAGAAATAGCGGAAGTGCTGGACAGAACAGGAGGGAAGTTGGGAGCACTCGCTATGCGAGATATGTTTCTCTTCTACGGATCGATTCCTTCGTGCAACGTGGAGTCGATTATCGAGCTGCTCGCGGATGCTGTACTCAATGGAGTGACCTGTAAGTTTTCCATCAAAGCTTACTCCAAAATACCCAATGACAATCCAATGAAGCTATGTAATTTTTTTCTTCTTCAGGCAACGAAGATATAATCGCAGCGCGATTCATGATCCTGAGGGAATTGTCGGAGATGGAAACGGACAACGAGCGGGTTGTAATGGATTATCTTCCAATGACTGCTTATCAGAACACAGATTTAGGCAAGAGTGTCTATCCGGATACTTGTACTCTCGAGTAAGCTGACCGTACAAGAGTGGATGAACCAAAACTCCTTCCAGACACGAATTCAGCTTTCCATTTTCTGTAGAAGTATTCGAGTGCAGACCGTCGAGGGCTTCAGAAAGCGTCTCTTCAAACCGTCCTCAATGACTATGATCTGCACCGGAGGAACATCGTTCTCGGAGTTTCAGTGTTTGGCCAGCGAATATTTTGTCGAGACCCGACAAGATCATTGTGCGAGCGAGGGAGATCATAGGACCGAGAATTTTTATTGTACACCGCATTACAGATTTACAGGTAAAGCTGCATCGATCTCTCGTGGTCCAGAGCTTTAATCGCAATTCGATAAATTCAGGATCGGAAATTCGATTGAGAGACGACGACGAGAGTCTGGGCTACGTGGCAGTGGCTGTCGAAGGTCCTGGACACGCTAATTGCCAGGACCATTGCACCCTGACCGTGGCCAAGGAAATCGTAGGTTCCTGGGACTTGACACACGGTACCGAAATTAAATAAACGATTTCTTCGTGACTGTGAACTATATAAAAAATGTTAACACAGGCGGTGGTAGGCACAACGCTCCGTACTTAGCTCACTGCGCCTTCAATACTGATATGTGCCACATGTACAGATCCTTCAACATAGCTTGGGCCCAAACAAGTCTATGGGGCTGTTACTTCGTCTGCGAGAAGATGCAACTGGAGGTCAGCTTAGTTCACAGATAAAAAAAAATGTCCAGCTTACAGCAGTCTCGATACAATCGGATTAATATCGAAGTTACGATAAATCTTCAGGACATGATGTGGATGCTTCAGAATGAGTGGATGCGACTATGTTCCACTATAACGAGCAAGGAAGTAGCTCGAGCTGTGAATCAAGCGAAAACGAGGGAACTCGTAAGGGTAAATGATTCGGTGGATAGGTTCTTCGATATAGCTACTTGTCTCCATCGTCGTGGATGTTACGAATCTTTCAATCAGCGACTCGCCAGATACGAAGTAAATTTACTTTTTTTTTTTTTGGACGATAGGAATGATAACTGGAATTTGTCTTTGTAGAAAGTAACGACCGAATCGTTGAGGGATGTGGCAAACAAGTATATCTACGATCAGTGTCCGGCCGTCGTAGCAGTTGGTCGCATAGAGAATCTATCCGATTACAACTGCATACGGTCTTACATGTATCGAATCCGGCATTGAATTCTTCCACGGTCCATCAGTTGATTCTTTTTATTTGATACTCATCTCGTCGTTGTGCTTAGAGATAATGACGGTTCTGTTTGTTGCTTGTTTTTTTTTTTTTTTTTTTCGGGTAATCCCAACTCTCGAGATTACTAATATGTAAATGCTTCAGTTTGGTCAAATGGCACTCTAAGTTTTATATATATATATATATCAAGTCTTGCATCTTAGTGTATTTTTTTCGACTTACACTGATATCTATTGCCCTATGTGGTAATATTACACAGACAATTTATACACAATATAATATTCTTTGGTCTCAAAATGGTCTACCCCCTATTCATCATACATTTATATACACATACGTTTAAGTGTAGTAGCGATAAAACATACGAGTTTACATTTTGTTGTTGTTTTTTTTGTTTTTCTATAAAAGAGCCACGGAACATTGGCGATTTTTTTTTGCGTGTGTATGTGTGTGTGTGAGAGAATAAGGTCACGACAGACAATTATTGTTCTCTAATTGACTCTTCAAGCATACATGACTCTATGAGCTTATCGCGCAGCGATAATATATATTGCACGGATGTATAAAAGTTCTTCACGATATCTATGGCAACACGAACACAAACTTAATTTGTAATTTTTCACGCCCGTTTCATTTTCCGCCTCTAAACATAAAAACCCTTTGCAAAAGTAGAAATAAAACTTTATATAAACAACACGATAGGTCGAAATGAAACACTTGGCGTGTTGTTCCCATTCCGTGGCTCCTAAAAAAAAAAAAAAAAGAATAGTAGTACTTTTTCCTTAGTGAATAATGCTCACGGCATTCGAACGAGAAAAATAAAAAATACAAGGGTTACAATATAAAATATTCTCCTAGTGGAATTTTTCTGAAAAAATAGTTAATAACGCGACGCAGTGATCCCGTTATATATATTCTATCTTTAATACTACAGTAACTAGTAGTACGGTTGCTTCTTTTTTCCTTTCTGTTTTTATGTAACAGAAATTCTTTTCGATGCGTAGCTTACTTGCTACGCAAGTTATTAATTTTTGCTTCTCTCGCAAGAATCTTGCACGTACTATTATCGACACGAGACCTCGGATCAATAATACCTTTTTTTTTCTTCCGTCCGTTAAAATATATGTAAAAATCGTAGGTTTTGTATGTCAGTCTCCTAAGCCACTGCCAAGTCGAGATTAATGCTGCGCGAGTCTCTTGTTGTTTTGCTTTTTCTTTCGTATGTTCATACTTTGATTTAGCTATAAGTTCGTGCCACACTTACTCCGCGGGTTCCCGAGTAAAGACACGTATCAGTAAGAATCCCGTATAAGACAGCAGGATTATAGAAAAAAAAAGAACTGTGTGATTCGAGGGAGCAAAGCTGTAGCCGGTCAAAGCTTTTAGTCGGGCGCGTCTCAATTAAATCTTCAATTGCTTCAGACAACGACAATCTTGTGATTGTTACCGTTCGGCAAGAGAACATAGTAGACGCGCTTCCCCTTATCTCATTGAAATTGTTGCACGTTCCCGTGATACTGATTATTGGCGAATGTACCGTGATTCTGATCGTTACGCTCGATAACACTCTGAATCTCGACAACGGGAGCTTCCCCGGTGGCTTGGCCGTTGGTGTTAGTAACGATGTTTCCCGTCGTAGCTACTGCAGTCCCCGTCGCGTTTACGCCGTTCGTCCCGTTGCCCTGATGCTGTTGTTGCTGCTGCTGCTGCTGCTGCTGCTGGTGCTGCTGCTGCTGCTGCTGCTGCTGCTGCTGCTGCTGCTGTTGCTGCTGCTGCTGCTGCTGCTGTGGCTGTGTCTGACCGTTCAAGCTGTTATTCGAATGACTAGCGTTGTTCTTCGATCTGTGCCTGAGCTTGTGGGTAGTTAGATACTGTTTTACCGAGAAAGCCTTGTGGCAAAGATCACACTTGTAAGGCAGTGGATCCTGACAACCGGCACCGTCCATGATCGTCGGTGCGTGGGTTGTCAGATGCATGAGATAATAGTGCTTAACGACGAACGATTTGCCGCAAGTCTCACATATGTATGGACCCGATACCCCGTGCGTCTTGCGATGCTTGTGAAGATTATCCTTCCGTGAGAAACTCTTGCCGCACATCTCGCACTCGTGCATTTTTTGTCCCGTGTGAGAAACCGAGTGCCTCACGAGATGTTCCTTCCGGCTGAAGGCTTTCGAGCACGTCGTGCAGACATACGGACGCTCGCCGGTGTGCAATTTCCGATGCTGGAAAAGGTGCTCTTTCCGTTTGAAAGGCTTACCGCAGATATCGCAACTGAAGCAGTTGCCGTTGTTTTGAACGGTGTCGTCCTTGCTGCCGATGTCCGAGACATCGCTTATGAGCGGCGAGGACGGACACTGATGATTGTTGAGCTGATTCAACGAATCGAAACTCTTGCCGCAGTCGCGACACACGGTGCTTCTGCTCGTCTGACAAATGGCCTGAGGATTAACGGTGATGAGCGGTGCGGGCTCGGGACACGAACGGATTCTAAGAAACTCCGAAATCTGACCTATCGAGTTTCTCGATATACCGTCGTCCGATGAATTTTTCATGTAATCCTTGAACTCCTTGACATCGTCCCGCTGCGCTTGGGGTGTAAGTCCGAGGCTGAGAAACACCTCGGGCGACGCCTCCACGGTCGTATATGTCTGAACCGTTTCGGCCGGCGAATCGATGTTCTGCGTTTCCGTTTCCACCTTGAGGCTCGCTTGCTGCTGTTCCACCACGACATCGCCCTTCATCATCACGTTGTTGTTCTGATGCTGCAGTATCTGCGGCGCCGCCTGCTGCTGATCCGACTGCGATGATATCTGCACCTGCTGCTTCTCGATCTGCTGCAGCTGACGCTGCTGCTTCTCGAATTCTCGTTGTTGTCTCTGCAGCTGCTGAAGCTGTTGGGTTATCTGAGCTTGGTCCTGCTGCTGCTGTTGATTCACGACTGATACTTGATTCTGTTGCTGGACAATTTGCGACTGTTGAATTGACTGCTGTTGTTGTTGTTGTTGTTGTTGTTGTTGTTGTTGTTGTTGTTGTTGTTGTTGTTGCTGTTGTTGTTGTTGTTGCTGTTGTTGCTGTTGCTGCTGTTGCTGCTGTTGCTGCTGTTGCTGCTGTTGCTGCTGCTGCTGCTGTTGCTGCTGCTGCTGCTGCTGAGGAACCTGCCTCTGCGTCTGCAACTGCTGATTTATTTGACTTTGGCTCTGTATTTGATTTTGCACTTGATGGATCTGACTCGTTTGCTGTTGCTGCGGTTCCGTTATTCTACTTTGGGTGTGAGGTGAGTTGTCCTGAGGGGAGACCTGCGACGAAGTCTGCTGCTGATAACTGTAGTGAGTCTCAGCGGTGGCTTCCACGACTGCGGACGCAACGCCGCCCGGCTGCATCTGTAAAATATTGTTTATGACTTTACAATGCACATTACTTATAATTTCATGACAAAAGTCTAGTTATCGTCCGAAAGTACAAACCTGCATGGCACATTTGTATTGCTGAACCCTCGCTTGAACGCCGCTTATAATTTGAATATTGGATGCATTTACATTGCCAACGACGACTGACTGCGAATGCTGAATCTGAGGGGGTTCGGCAGCAACTAATTGACCGCCGCCGGCAGGCGGTAGCTTCTCTATGGTCGTTTTCAGAGGGTCCTCCTGAGGCGACGACGGTCGCTCCTTCTCATTCGTCTTCACGTAGACCTTTCCCTCTTTGAGAAAATCGTCGGAGAATCGGAGAGACGTGAAGTACGACTCGAGCATACCTTCCGCGCTGACCACCGTGTCTCTGAACTCTACGTAGGTCTCCAGTTTCCTGACGCAGTCGTGACAGACCACTTTAGGCAGGGAATCTTCCTCGTGGACCTTGAGATGAAATTTTTGCTTGTAGATCACCGGGGGAGACAGAAAGACGTATATACTTACTTGCCCATTGCTACGTACGCGAGGAGTCGAGGAATACGGGAAATTTAAGGAAACTCGCGGAAAACGAGACGGGCCCGTTTCAGGATCGGTAAATCGGATACACAAACGTTGCACGGGCAAAATGGACCGGGAAAATAGCGAAAAGCAAAGGCGTCCGCGGGATCGAAGCGGGTGACGTTTTTGATGTGCAGTTTTCGCATACCTGTATCGGCAGATAGGACTCGATTTTCGTTTGAAGCTGCCGCCTGCGTCCCTCGTCCCGAAATATGTTCATCCTGTTGCCCTCGCTGCTCGTGCAAAGTCTGCACAGCTCGTAGTAATTGACCCTCCGATATCCTGACATGATGTGATTCCCGCCGAAAATCTTTGTTTAGCTCGGTCGAAAAAAATTGTCGTCGAAATAAAATGACGCGACGAGACTCGCGACGACGTGTCCGACGATCAGATCGACACCGGCATGTCGGGACGGTAATTAATTTTTACTCCAAAAACACATGACATTTGTTGACATCGCTGTTACACTCTCCGAGGAGCTGGGAATCGCGGCGGCCATTTGCTTATCTCGCGGGGAATATACCGAATATACTATCTCGAAACGCTTCGATATAATCAAGAACCGCCAAATGTTCGAACGACGTGACACCCCACTCGGGGAATTAATAAGAAGCATTTTAAGGAGGTTGGAGCGCTTCGCGACTAGTCAAATGAGTGCTAAATTTTTTAAGTCGTTTATACAAAATTTTATGCATCTATTGATTACAGTGGATGGTTATTTGTATTACAGCGGATGTTCTTAATCTACGAAAACATTAATTGCAACGGACTTTACAAAAATATTAACCGGTCTTTGATGACTTTCGAAATGGCACATGTTCGTTCAATTTTTCCAAAGAATAATGCGTAATTTTTTTTCGATTTTGGTGGATAATGGCTCATTCTCTTCCTTGAAAAATGCTCTGCGAATTCACTATCTAGATATTCGATACTATTTTCCGTTAAAAAATTACAGCTGTTTGTTTACGAAGGAATTTCATCGATGGATAAAAAAAAGGCCGTCATTTTTAAATGGAAAATACTATCGAATATCTCTACATGGTGAATTCGTAGAGCATCTTTCAAGGAAGAGAATGAGCCGTAATACATTAAAATCTAAACAAAATTACGGATTATTCTTGGAAAAAACTGAACGAATATGTAGATTTCCGAAAATTAGCACAAGCCAGTCAATATTTTTGCAAATCTAATGCAATTAATGTTTTCTGCTTTAAGGACATCTGCTCTAATACAAATATGTAATCATTCACCATAATGAACAGATGCGTAAAAGTTTGTACAAACAAGTCGAAAAATGTGGCACTCAATTGACTAGTGTGAAGCGCTCCAACTGGCTTAATATTGTGTTTCTAGTGTTTCGTGTTCGAGGCGTCGTGGCTCTCCGTGAAACAGCGCCGGATGTGATGCGATTCTAGAGACACGAGATAATACCACCAGTCGCCTGTGCTTTCTGTTCTGGATACTTTTTTGAATCATCGAATTCGCGGTCTACGACGTTACTGCACAGTTCGAGACGTAAAAAAAAATAAGAGAGCCAAAGCTTACCTCATTACATTCGTCGTACGTCCCGTTCACTTTTTGATGGCAGGATCATAAAGTGAAGTCATTTATTAATTATTGTGATGGTTTGTGAAGGCAATACCAAGGCAAGTGAGTCAAGGCGATGATGAGTTATCGTCACCGTGGGCGACAAGAATTAACGAGTATTCTACGTGTCGTACGAAAAATGTCCTCGTTATCAATATACTCCTAACAGAAGTCACAAGTATTTGCGTATCGGATAAAAATTATTATCTTTTTTTTTTTTTTTTTCTCTCTCGCAACGTCGTATGACGATCCGTGACGTTCGTGTTACGCGGATTATTGTTTTGTCAACAATGCGCGGACAAGAATTGTTTTGCCTCCGGTCGTCGCGACGTAGAACGTCGCGATCTATGACAGTACAAAGAACGAGGGGTATTGTAAAGCAGAAAGATCATAACACGTCATTTTGGAATATCAATGTCCCCCACTGGGAATTTCGATGAAAAATTATCGTCGTCGACCGTCGATCCCTTGCCTGCGTCGCGTCGACCCTGAATTTAATGTCGTATCGTTTTCACAGAGATTAGATACAAGCTCGAGTCTAAACTTTCACTTCTTTCCTCTTTAATGAGGTCATTATTCGTCGCTCAACCCACCAGAAACGCCTAATCTCGGACGATCGTGTGTGTAAAACTTTTCTTTTTTTTTTTGGATTACAGAATGCCAATACAGGCACCTCAGTGGACTGAATTCCTTTCTTGTCCCGTTTGCTGTCACGACTTTGATGCGGCTATACGTGGACCAATATCCTTAGGATGCGGTCACACGATATGCCGCACTTGCCTGGCCAACTTGCATCGCAAGCAGTGCCCCTTCGATCAGGTGAAAATACAAAAATAATTAATTCAGCGAAACTCAAAAATTTCTACTCGTTCTCTTTGCCAATTAATTTTTAACGGGTACAATATTTTTTCAGAGTTCCATCAATACTGAGATCGAGAGGCTACCGCTGAACGAGGCTCTGCTCCAGCTGGTAGGAAACCCTGTATCCAACAATGCCGGAACAAGCTATCAGAAACTGTTGCCAGCCGACGATCATTCGGATTACTTGGCCGCAAAACGTTGCATCGAAGAGCTTGCCTTGTATCTCAAACCATGCCAGGCCACTCCCACGACTGGCGCAGGTCTGCAAAATATACTTATACCTTTGTGATTTTACCCACATAACAATTGAACAACATACATACGTCGTAAATGGATCATAAAAAACGGGGGACTTCTTAAATGTGCTCTGAATTTATTTCGATATGAACTCTGAATATCCTCTGAAAGCTACTGAATGCGTTGATTTCGGACCACTGGTAGTCATCTCAAACATGTGAACTTAAGTTAGTCTTTTAGAGAAGTCTTTATATACATATTGCACCGTACAATAATATTCTTTATCAATACTATATTAATATTCTGGATTAATATTATATGAGACAATACGAATACGACGAGTCCACAAAAAGACCTACTTAAGTTCAGATGTTTGAAAGTAGTACTAGTAGTGCTCCGAAATCGACGCATTCGATATCTTTCAGAGGACGTTTCGAGTTCATATAGAAATGAACCTGTAATTTTTTTTGTCATCCAATTGCTATATGGGTAACTATTTAGCTTTACTGTTTGATGACTGATATATTTTTTTTATTGATCAGGGATGGGACTGGTGTCGAGACCGATGCAGAGAAAGCTAGTCACGCTAGTAGGATGCCAGTTGGTAGAGCCGGAGGGCCGGGCGCGGGCCGTTCGCGCCGCGAGAAGTCTCGGCGAACGTTCGGTCACGGAATTGATACTGCAACATCAAAATCCGCAGCAATTGAGCGCGAATTTGTGGGCGGCGGTTCGGGCACGAGGATGCCAGTTTCTAGGACCAGGTAGGCGTACGACAAAACTCCGAAATAAAGCGGTCGACGATAATTATCCTAATGGCGTCACTTTTTGATTCAGCGATGCAAGAGGAGGTGCTGAAGCTCGTTCTGCTGGCGCTCGAGGACGGTTCGGCGCTGTCTAGGAAAGTTCTCGTAATGTTCGTCGTTCAGCGTTTGGAACCGCACTTTACCCAGGCCTCGAAGACCAGCATAGGTCACGTCGTGCAGCTCCTTTACAGAGCGAGTTGCTTCAAAGTGTCGAAGCGCGAAGGTGACTCGTCGCTGATGCAACTGAAGGAAGAGTTTAGAACGTACGAGGCTCTGAGACGCGAGCACGACGCTCAGATAGTGCAGATTGCGACCGAAGCTGGATTGAGAATCGCGCCGGATCAGTGGTCGGCCTTGCTGTACGGCGACACGGGCCACAAGTCTCACATGCAGAGCATAATCGACAAGCTCCAAACTCCTCAGTCGTTCGCTCAGAGCGTTCAGGAGCTGGTTATCGCTCTGCAGCGAACGCCGGATCCGGGACAGCTGAGCAGTCTGCGACCGCAGCTGGAACTGCTTGCTGCTATAGATCCGAGTCCAGAGACGGAGACGCCTTCGTGGCTGGACTGTCGCGCGGCCCTGGAGGCTGTGAGAACCGTGGTCACGGCTCTCGTCGAGTACATCCAGCAGCACGGCAACCGAAAATCACAAGAGGGTGTACACACCGCCGGTCCCGGTCAGCCCAAGTACAAAGTCAGCATGTGCCGGGATCTCGCACTCCGGGGATCGTGTCCGCGCGCGACAAACTGTACATTCGCGCACAGCGATCTCGAGCTCGACAAGTACAGATCGAAAAACCGGAAGTTGAGCGTAAGATCGAGTCTGTCGTTGACCGGGAGCCCCGATCCAAAAATCGAGAAATCCGTGGCCGTTGTTCCACCGAGCGCGAAGGGTTTCAAGCAGTGCGAGGATATGACCTATCATGGCGGAAAGACTCACGACAATAATCACAGAGAAAGTACGTAACTTTTATAAAAATTGTTAGATAACAAAATATAGCTTCTTTTGTAATTTTTATTTTATTTTTTCTAGATTTCAATTCACCGAGTAAAGTGAACGCGTTGCAACATCCGTCGGCAAACAATGACAACAACTTTGTTGGATCACTTGCGAATTACGTGTTGCCTCCTCCTCAAGCTCTCTCGCATGTAGTGCCCGCTAAGAACGTCGATGTTCAATGCTCGCACTACATAATGCACGGGGCACCCCTGGACTTTGCTAATCCGAACATGCACGTTTGGGATCCGTCGCAATTACCACCGACTCAGAACGGTCTGCCTAACAATGGGAAAAAGGTATCTTGTATATTTCTCAAGGAACCCAAAACTCGTACGTGTAACATTGACGTTTTTTATCTTTTAATTCGCAGCAAAGATCAGTTGCCAAGACTCTCGCGATATTGCTACAGAGAAGAATGGAGATAATAAGTCAATTGGAGAACATTGTTGGCAAGCCAGCGCCGCAGCAGATGAAAGTGGTATTTTAAACAATTTACATTAAATCATAATTTACATTCCAGCACTTTTGTAATTGATACAGCATTCAATGATACTTGTTCCTTTCAAGAACTACGATATTCAGGGCAATCCACTGTCGTCGAATTATTCCATCTGGACGAACGGTCCTGGATCTCAAATGACACCGGGACCGCACGTTAATTATGGGAACAATTATCGTCGATCGGACTCTATGCTCTTCGACGACGAGTTTGTTCCGTTCGAGACTCCACCGGCAAGCAAATACGGTCCCATATCGAGAGTATCGAAGTCGCTGATCAGGTAACTGCTGATATATTAATTGAATTATCCTAAACACCGGGGTTTTCGTAAATGTATGTATTTTTTAAAATTTAATTCCAGACCTAACAGTGGAGTACAAGCATCAGGCATGTACGCAGACGGGATGGCACCTTCATTACAAACACTCAGGCCGATTCCTGCTTCGAGTCCCGTGACTTCTTGGTACTACGGACATCAACGTGAGTAACGAAATCCTACCTAACAGCAGACACATTTATTATAAAGAAGCTATTATATTTCCAGCTTACGCGACGATAAGTGCGAACGGTGGTGTCCAAGCTGTTTCGTCCACTGGTATGGGAGACGCTTACATTACTGTCGGGCATTGCAATATATCGGAACCGGCTTCGCACGTGCAGCTCGCCCGGCAAGAGTGCATGTCGAAAGAGTAAGTATATTCTATTTCCTACAATTATCGGTACATCCCATTTACGAATAAATTGTGTCTGCAGCTTGATCCTCGAGTCTCAGAAGGTTAAACAACAGCTGAAGCATTTAGAAAAGAAAATCAACGATCTGAAGGTACGCTTCTGGAGTTTTGCCAGTCTCGTCGGATTTAGATAGTTATTCGACTGAGACTTATGTGTGTGTGATACGTTGCTTAGTTGGCGACCCAAGGTGCGGCCTTCACCGAGGGCGAGAGACTAGCTCAGGAGCTACAGATGATCGAGGCAGGCATTAGAGAGAAGGAAAAAGATGTTCGTAACTGGAGTCCGTACGGCAGCGTGCCTTGGATCCAGCCGGCTAATAATTTAATGTCTAATCATAGTATGAGCAAAGACTACAAGAGCGAAGAGGTGGGTTGACAAGCCATGCCTTGGCCGGGTCTGTGGCTTGTAACGCGTTTAATTTTTCAATCTCATTTTTTTTTTTTTTTTTTTTTCTCAGGAGGATACCTACGAAGCAGGGATAGCAAACGACATGCGGGAATTGGAACTGCGATGGGACTTTGAACTCCAGGAGCAGGAAAAGCGTTGGTCCAGCGAGGAGGACAACACGAAGAAATGATAATCTCGGCGATCGATGGTAAAGCTAGTATCTATTAAATTTCTACGACTCGTATAAAAAAGAAATCAGAAGAAAAAAAATTAAGGTACGATAAGCTTTGCTTTGCTCGAGCCGAAGATAATCATTTGAAATCTCATTGCGACCATTGTCGATGCCTAATTTGTATCTGGCATGTCAAACTCTTCGAGTGTCCGAGGTTTATATGTTACAAAGACGAGACTTGAAGAAAAAGAAAAAAAAATCTATAAACACAACACACAATGAAACTCAGGTGTCCGGAGGCCAGGAAATTAAATATGGACTGTGTTGCTTTTAACCCCAGAATTAAATAGTACTTAGATGTCAAAGCCGTTACGCAGATTTTTCGTCTCTAACGATTACGAACAATGTGATATAAAACTACTATTTTTATCTACTCCAATCTTCACAAATTGCTGTTATCGGTGCAATGTGTTTTTAAAAATCTTTCAATCGTCGTTTGCTGTTTTCTTTGTGTCCACGATTAAACTCGCTCACAAAATGCTACTCCCGCCCATCGAGTTGACCAAATCTATTGTTCCCTCCTCGTCTATCTGTCTATGTCGAGACGGAGAGGGTCAATTCGTTCGAGCGCAAACGATTTACATCAAAACCATGCTGTTGAGGCATTCTGGCGATTGGAAAAAAAAAATTGGCTGCATGTAGATCGACACACGAGTTCTTTTAAAATGAGGAAAAAAATACAAAAAAAAACCGATTGAGCAGGAAGAAGCAGATTTGTTAAAATTTAACAGAGAATCAATGTCAGTGTTTTATAAACATGGCGAGTGTAGTAATAAATATATATATATATATATATATATATATATATATATATATATATGTATATGCACACCGGGGCAAAGCGTATATTCGTGTCGCTATAATATTTGGGACAGATGTTACTTAAGCCCCGACGAAGATTAGACGATAACCCGTAACAATATTACTATTATGAATTTATTACGTAGAGGGAACTTAACATTTTATGTTTTATGGAAGGTTTACTTAGTTAATATAATTGATCCCTATATACATCGCCAATACTGTGCGTACTCACGAAATTTTATGGGCACATCTTTTTTTATTCGAAAGATTAAAACTAAGTCTGCTAATCACAATTGTGAGGCGAATGCAATTGACTGAAACGAGCACTTTGGCTTTTATG
The DNA here is from genome assembly GCA_917499995.1 of Ichneumon xanthorius. Lineage (NCBI taxonomy): Eukaryota > Metazoa > Arthropoda > Insecta > Hymenoptera > Ichneumonidae > Ichneumon > Ichneumon xanthorius. Next base: position 1,466,984 of record OU824202.1, on the reverse strand, counting down.
TGTGTCCTCTGATATCGCCTGTATCAGCTTTTTCTGTTTCTCTTTATTTCAAACTAGACGATTAGCTTGTCTTGTTCGAACGAGAAACACTGTCACCGTTGAAACAAGAAAAAAAAAAAAAAAAAACGCGTGAAAATTTCGTGAGAGCGGTATTGTATGATTTAGTCATTCTGCTGTGGATGTTGCAGCGTAGTTCGTAAGTGCACTGCAATAGCCTCTGGGTTGCTTATATATTTTTATGGAAAAATAATATATAGCTTAAGTCTGAGAATGATTCCAGTTTTATTGGAAGTATCGATGTAGACTTTTATGAAGAGGAGAAACCCGACGGTTGAACGGCGAGGAGTGTGAGACGTTTCTTCAAGGTGTGAAATGTTATTTTTTATACCTCTGTAACAAAAAAAAAAAAAGAAAGCGCCGTGTGTTCGGGCATAAAAAAGAATTTCAGACCCGTGAAACGTTATATTTCCCGCATAATGTATTTGGCACTCGCGTTATCGTCAAGATAACATTTAATGGTCTTACTAATACCGAATTCAATGAATTCATTGTAATACCGAGATAAAACTCAAGCCATGAAAATGAATTAAAACAAACAAAGTTAACGCATTCTTGCGTTAACGATCACGGTGCAATGAATTTTTTTTTTTTTTCATCTTTTTTACTATCGCGTTAACTCTCTCCCGCGAAAGAACACACGAACTAATTTATAACAAACGGATTAGAGAAATGAAATTTATATCGGATACAAATTTGTTACGTTTTAATTCGACGACGTTGGATAATTTATGATTTTTTTTTTTTCAACTATTAATATGCGTTGTATTATAGATATATTCGAAGTTTACGCATGATCATGTGAGGGTAGATTTTTATTTAGATCTTCTCGACTTTTACAAAATAATCGTGTCTGTTAGGGAGCTAAAAAGAAAATATAATTTTGACTACTCGATGGAGAGGGTCTGCATTGTTAAAAAAAAAAAAGAAAACAAAGCTAAACAAAATAATAATGTGTACCATGAAGAGATGAAGGGCTGTGTAAAACGGGAAGTAATAAGCGCAACAAGCCACTGTTCGTGCTAGCTTCTAATTAATTGCATGTTAAACATGTCTTATGTGTATAACGATAATATACACGCGTACCTATGTTTACGGTATGAACAAAGAAAAACCACATACGATTTACGATTATCGTTCTTTGTTTGAACAATACAATAAAACACGATGAAAAAAAAGAAGAAGTAATTATATACATATCCGTATATAATGCATATATAGCCAGTACACTTTGACGATACCAGTACCTATTGTTCATAAATTTGTTTGTAAGCTCGAATTAGTACTTCGAAAGATAAGGGAGGTACGAGAATTTTAGCGAACGAAAGCGGCACGCATATTTGCCGATTGCATAAAAATTACAAACTTCGTGCCACTTTCGTTCTCAAAGACCATATAGCTTTTTGTATAACTGTTTCTATTGATGTGCCTACTTCGTGAATCACCGAAGCCTCGAACAAAACTAAAAGAAGAAAAAAAAGGAAAACAAAACAAAGGAACTCATCGCGTATTAGATCCTGTTAATAGAGTACATGGGTTTTAGAAAAAAAAAAAAATTACACTCTAGCTTAGCAATTGCTCTGAACGTTCTACCGAGCCGCGAGTCGGATCGATATCATTATTTATATAACTACGATCTATGGAACAACGGTTAGTAAACGTCTCTATGGTGAAATCGCTTCGACTCGAAGAAACTCTAAAATGAAATTGATGTATTTTGCAAAAAAAAAAAAGTGTACTGTACAACAAGGTGTAATATATTTATATACTCAACACAATATAGTTGTTTGTTTTTAAATTAGTAACGAGTTATTTCTCTTACACAGGACATGAAAAATTTGAAAGTGCGCAGTTCGTCCATATGGTTTTATTCCAGGGACCAAGTACCGGAAGTTCTGGGCTAGGAGTTAATGAAAAATTCCGAATACATGAGAGTTTTGTCTGCTTCCGTGTGCGCGTGTGCGTATGCGGGATCGAATGAAATTTCATAGATAAGTCAGTATAGCTATAGAATCATCCCATACCCCATACATCGGCGAGCGCTGGAGTCGCATTTCTGCCGACGGTCGCTCTCCAGTCGTCGGAAAAGTAAAACACGTGCGAGAGCGAGGTAGCTCGATCGCATCGTTGCTCGGTATTGCGGTTGCGGCATGACATCACTGAGATCAGGAAGTCCTTGGCCGTTTTTCGCGTTGGATTGTTAAATCCGTACAAAACTATTCGGGTTTCTCTTGTTAAATAGCTTTTGCGCGATCGAGAATGTAAGAACAAAAGGGAACGGGGACACGAACGGCAAGTGTGAGAAAACGACGTTGAGTTCGAACGAGTGAAGGGGATAGAGAACGGTGCTTGGCGTTGAAAAAAAAAAAAAGTGAAAATTTCACTCGGTAGTGCGCACGAGGATTAGAACGTGAAACGGTCGTTTTCGCGAGTGAAACTTGGAAATTTTGTTGACCGTTCGGGTTTAACATTATCTTTGGGAGAAGATAATCAATTGAGCTCCATAGTCCAGGAAAAACGAACAATGCCCGCAAGTCGTGGAGGCATGGTTGGCGGGGTAATGCCCGCTCACTACCTCCACGAGTTACCGGCCCAGGACGAGGAGCGGCTCTCAAAGATATTTCAGCAATTGGATCTCGACGGTAACGGGAGAATTGACGTTCACGATCTTTCGAAAGCGTTGCACGAGGTCGGCGTTCATAAGCGTTATGCCGAGGTAATGTAAACTCGCGTTATTTGCATTACGAGAAAGGGAAATATTCGCGTAATCCTCGAGATGAGTTTTCCAGTATGTTGGTCCACGCGGCAGGCGCTCGGCCGACGGCGACACCTGCCAATAAATACAATATCTATGTATAGCGATCGAAAATCACGTGAGAGACGGCGAAACGACCGTTACAAATTCATTTTTCAGAGACACATTTTAACAAATGGTAGAGCCTAAAGTCAGTGCAGACACATTTTGCACACAACAAATTTCTCAGAAATTTTATATAGTGCATCTTAGCAGGCGCGCACAGTAAAAAAAATGCAATTCTTTTTTTCCCGTTCATCTTTCTAAAAGTTGGTTATTTTTTGTTTCACTTTATTGACAGTGTGCGCATTGTGACACTCTTGACAGTGCCGACTCGCTGAATTGAGGTTATTAATGACCTCTTTGACTATTGACCGAACACGCACCATTTTACTGGACTTATTGTAATCAAGGCGACCTTATTTTGTTACCTTGTGTATCTTGGGTCATATATTTTCCAGTAGAGCGAACAATTTTGATCCTGTAGTTTTTGCTGATACCTCCAAGCGAAACCTTTTATGCGGATATAACAATTCTTTTTGCACCGCAACCTTTGTTTCAAGGATACTCTTCTTTTTTATTGCTGGCTGGGTATCATTGGCGATTGGTAAAATCCAAGTAAATCCCTTGCTGCTATAGCAGTTTACGTAATGTTTTGTATGGTTTCAACCAAGGTTGATCCGTGTCTGTGGAGATACAGCAAAGTGGTTGTAGCGGCCAAGCGAAGAAAAAAATCTAGGTCACAAGTTACTAGCGAATGGAATTAGGATACTACACGTGTACTATATATGTTATCCCATTTAAAAGCATTTCCGAATTATCCAGAGGATCAAATATCTCACTTTTAACAATTTTTACAAGAAAGCAAAAAAAAAACATGCACCTCAGAGATTTTTGGTACATTTACTATTAAAAAAAAAGGTAAAAATAGGAATTTCCATATCATTTTCTCATAATGTTCTTTTATTCACAAAGCTTCTTCTATGGGAAAGCATTTTCTATGTTATTGGCTTCCTCATAGGGGAAGCTTCGCGTATAAAAGAACATGATGAGAAAGCGATATGAAAATTTCAATTTTAAACTTTTTTCAACGTCAATGTCGTGTTTGACTTTTATACAAAACGGCTGGCCGATTCAGATTGAGCGCTTCAAAAATACACCAATGTCGGACTTCACTTTGTCGAATCTGTGTTTCTATGCGCGAAAAATAGGTACATGGAATTATGTACTCCTGAATTTTTTTTTTTTGCACTTTCCATTTTTACTTAAGAAATCCAAATGATACCTCCATACCTAGCTTTTTCAACCCCATCATATCCATCATTTTATGTATTTCATGCCGTAGAACATAATAGCCTCTAGGGTTTTTCCGCGGTGTCATCGGGAAGCATAGAAATGGATGTTTGATAATACCCAAAATCACTCGTTATTGCAATATTCGCTATAAAAATTCCCGACAAACTTTACGCTAATCGTCAACTTCGGGACCATATTTAATGTATTTTTCCTCGCTGATCACGAATCTACCACTTATTTTATTCATAAACGAATATTTAATACCGAAAATTACGTCTAAAATAAAGTACCCATTTTTCATGAAATTCAAAAAATTCAAAATAACCTAAAATTTTAACGGTTCGATCGATTCTTCCTAAATTTAATAGGAATCATCTGTGTATAACTTTTTGCCCCCATAGCTAAAAAAAATTGCAAGCGCTAGACGCGCACAGAAATTTTTAAAGAAATTATTAATCACGTAGAAACAAAAGTAACTGAACATTTTTTACTAAAATTTGAAGAAGTTTGACCATCAATCACACCTGCTATATGTGAAATTTCAGTCTGATCGGTCGAGGCATTCTTGAATTATAGAGGTTTGAATTTTCCGCGTCTGATTTCACCCTTACACACATACACCCACACACACACATCCAGGATTTTCTCTAAATGTGATTTTTCGATGTTTTGGAACATTCTGAACACGATTTCATTAAAATGTCGACATTTTTTATTTTCACCAAAACAAAGTTATTCGTCGTTTTGGGGCCATGCCCAATGTATTTTTTCCCACTGATCCCGAATCTGGCACTTATTGCCAGATTATTGTTAGCTCAATATTTGATACGGGAACTAGCGCCAGAAAGAAAATACTTATTTTTTGTAAAATTCAGAAAATTCAAAATCTCATAAAATATAAACGGTTCAATCTATCTTCGCCAAAATAAATAGGGATCATCGGTCGATAATAATAGTTCCTTTGTGTACGACTTTTTAGCCCGATTACTCAAAAATTGGAAGAGCTAGCGCGTGCACAGACTTTTTTAGCCAAGTCCAAAACCGCATAAAATAGTAATAACCGAATTTTGCTCAAGATTTAACGGAACATTAAGGAATTGACCCTTCTCCCTACCTTAGAGAATTCAGCTGGATAGTTCAAGCCGTTCTCAAGTATAATAGTTTCAATTTTTCGGGTCTAAGAAAACACACACACACAGACGCATGCATGCATGCATGCATGCACGCACGCACGCACGCACGCACGCACGCACGCACGCACGCACGCACGCACGCATTCGCGCACACACATCCATTCATCCAGACATTTTTTCGAAATACGATTTTCCGATGTTTTGAAACATTCTTAAAATGTTTGCATTAAAAACTCGACATTTTTTTTTTTTCATTGAAACTTTGCTTCCTCTATGAAGAAGCAAAGCAGCTGCGCATTATTTCTCCAGTGATTTTTTTCTTCGCAGAAATTCTTGGCCCAATCGGATAGCACTAAGAGCGGCGATATCAGCTTAGCAGAATTCATTCATTATGTTCGCGAGCATGAGAAAAATCTACGGCTACAATTTTCCGACCTTGACAAGAATCGAGATGGTGAGTCTTCATGAATTTGCGAAACAAATATTTTTCCGCGATTCTATCGTCGATCTTTCCCTACTTTTCCATTGCTCGAGGTCAAAGGGCGTGTGAGACGTACACGAGCACAAAAAATACGGTCTTTGGACTGCGCCGCGGTGATTCGATAACTTAGAGTCAAAATACATCAAAGTAACGCGTCGTTAGTGAAACGCGCTGCACACTTCCAAGATATCTTCTATATATAATTTCTATGCGCGTAACGCAATAGGCATCAGATTTCACTTCGAATTCCAACGAGAATTGAAGTTCCAGTTCTTTTAACGCGACCGATTTAATCAGCCGTCACCCGTTTTCCATAGAATTCGTTAATTCCGAAGCTATAGTTTATCTCCGCGGATACAAAATACATGAGCTCGATACATCGATGTTACCGACGATCCTCAGGTAAAATCGACTTGGAAGAGTTGATACGAGCGTTCAAGGATCTGGGCGTCGAAGTGGGAAAGGGAGAAGCGAAGAAATTGTTGCAGAGGTACGTTTAAAATTGTTTTAAAACAAAACTTTCCGCAATAGCTATATAAAAATAATTCCTTTCTAAATGATTTCAGAATGGACCAGGATGGAAGTCTCAACATCAGTTTCAACGAGTGGCGAGATTTTCTTCTCTACGCCCCGAGCACCAACATCCACGAGCTCATAGTCTACTGGCGTCATTCAACGGTGAGTCAGTAGCAGTAAACCGTAAAAAAAATCTATCTGAAACTTCAGAGCTACTCGTATCCATAGCTCAGCACCGGACCGACGATTGTCGACAATCTCTTCGTTTTGCCTAGACCGATTGCCAAGCACCGATCGTCCCTCAACAATCGAGTACCCTCGCGCTGCAACGTCTCGAGACGTTGACCCAAGTAGGGGATAGCTGCCAATTTTTTTTTAACGAACGCTTCCTTCCAGAGAGGCTTAAACGACACGCGAGCGAGGTGTACACTCCGTTGAGCTCGCGTGGATGTTCGCGCGTGAGAGTCGAGCGCGTCGGATGTGCGTGAGAGCGTGTCCAATCAGGAGGCCGAAACTCACTCGATCTCGTATCCCGATTCGCCGATACCGAGGGCTCGTCCGAGCCGGTTATCCGGAGTACGCGATGACGTAGCGTGACTGTAGCGTGTCATACATAAGTGACCTTGGTCGTAGGCCAGCTGTTCTCTCTCCCCGACAGCTGTACCGCTCGGCCGCAGCGAGCCGCGTTCGCCGCAGTGGTCGCGCGCATGCGCCGCGCCGGCCAACCGAGCTACGAGCGTATCTCCGCCGTCTTCGGCTCTCTTCGAGAATCAACGCCCCGGTATTCCCCGGCGTCGTACAACGTCGACGGATCGCGTCATCGCGACGATGACCGCACTTGTACCCACCGAGACTCGTCCGCATCGTCAAGAGGAACAGCTTCCGGATGTCGGCCCAAGAGGAGGATCGCCAGAGCCGAGGAAGGAGCAGCGTGAGCGAGAATTCCCGGTCAGTGACATCCTCCTGCAAGGACGTCACGCGCGGGGCAAGTAAGCGACTGTCGGGGAGAGTCGTAGCTGATCAAATATTTACCCACACCCGCACACCATCTCGTCATTTACACAACAGCATGACAATGTGATTGTTAAATGAACACCGTCTTCACGGCTAGCGTGAGGGGGAAATCGAACGAAATATATATTGATAATATATATAAGTGCGCCGCAACGAGCTGGAAGTGGGTGAGGCCTATCGACCGCATCCATCAAGGACGTGGCTATCGAGTGACCCAGCAAGGAGTCTATGACACAATCTACCTTCGCACGCCTCGCTTATCCCAGTCGTTACAGCACACCCACTTCATAACTTCGTAAAGATTCGCGATCGACATTGAGATAATACACACTCTCTCCATAACTTTGTCAAGAATCGAGATTGCGGTCTTGTGAAGGAAACTGTAGGCTTTAGACGCTCGTGGAGAGTTTTTTTTATTCATTTTTTTAGACGAAGCATTCGAGGGAGAGATCCAAAGGAAAGTGCCCTGGTAACTACGTTGCAATCCCAACGGGAACGAGCTTCGCTTGCACGATGAAGGAACTGGAAACACTTCGTATCGAGGTCGTAGAGCGTGGCAGGCCGATAGTTTCCAAGTGGAACGTAACCGACGCATCGCGTTCCACTTTACTACTCAAACCGAGTCGCCTCTTCGGGAGACTTCTCGGGTTTTCTCCTCAGCAATTGCGAGACACGTGCGTCACGACGTTTAACGAACTTAGAGAAACTCATGTTGCGTTTTTCTTAAACTTTTTTTAAAAATTATTTCGACATACCGAAGTTTTTTCTGTTGTACATCCGAAATGTGGAAGTCAACAACATGTTTACTTGTTAGTCTTTCACGAGACTCCGGCCAGTCTGTCGACCAAGTATCATTGGACTTCCGCAGTCTAGACACCAGATCGATATCGTCGCTTCGATAACTTTCACAAATTTTTCAATGAAAAGTCTTTCCGTGCTCGGAGTAGAACAATCGAGCGATTGAAGGAATTTTTCGGAACGTTGCTCAATTAATCGACTGTACAACTTGTTTTCACCCATTCGGGTCGAGTCACAAACAGCAAAAACCAAATTTGCGTAATAGACAGAATACACTCGACGTGTGTCGTGACGGTGTTACGTAACAGCGTCATTGGGCAGTCGTGACATTGTCGGTCTTTTTTTCCGGGCTCTCCGAAGCGTTATCAATGTGTTTATCCAGTTGCGCGCTCAATTGAGCAAATTATGTTTTCTCGCCTAGCGATCGTGACTCGTGTTTTCATTGGAAAGCTTCGCTGACGTAGATGGACCCGCCACGCACACGTCACCGACGTGCCTCGAATAATCCGCTTGTATAAACAGTCGACAGTCTGGAAATACAATAAAAGCGAATTATCGACGGGCTATAATAATCATTGAATGTTGTAAAGTTTATGCAGACACTTCGTTATCCTCTTTACCGTATGACGTCGAACATTAATCCTCCGAGAGCTTACCCTTGCAGAGACACAAATCCGGAGCTAAATGCACTGGACTGGCCAACGCTAAATCCACGTGACTTCTGATGGAAAAATTGCGAGACGATCGGCCTCCGCTGGAACTTCGTACCGAAGAAACTCGATTGAACCTGCCGAACCGGGGAGACTAGTTGAATCCCAACGAGCCGGCCGGTAATACGCCAAACACCGGCTCCAATTATTACCGACGTTATCCAGTTATCATCGGCTACAATTTCGTCGTGTGCCGCCTACGTATGCCCGCACCCGGAGAGCATCGACTCGGGTGTTCGACGACGCAACCGTACGAGCTATGAAGAAACGCTGAAATTATTTCGCTGTCATCGTGAAGGATGTATTGCAAAATCACCGAGCGCGCCTCGAGCCTTATCTGCACTCGATAATGCAGCGTATGAAAATCGAGAAGCAAAGTCCTACGGGCTCGAAAAAAAGTACCCGGAGGAAGTGTTCGTCCGCAGTTTAACGACAATTGTGGATAGACCTTTTCTCCCTCGGGTATCGAATTGAGTGACGATCGAAACGCGTTGCATCTGCACTTAACCGGCGCATTTCTGTAATGGTGAAATACTCGTAGAGCGTTTCATCAGCCGGACGCGGAGAGGCTGACGTCACTGGTTCTCGGAATACCCTTCCCGTCGAAGCAGCGTGTACGCAGCACTCTGTGAACGAACGCTTGCCGGTACACTGTGCTCGGCTGCTGCTACTCGACTCCGTGCGGATTGTCCCGCAGATAGGCTGCAAAGGTGAACTAGCCTTGCCGGAAAGCTATGGCAAGTGAAAGTTCCTTTTTTTCCCCTCGATGAACGACCTTGCACGATGTACCTGTCCCCAGCCAAAATTCTCTGTCAATCTCGCATACTCGAGTTCCATTTATCTTTATCCTCTCCGGCTCTCGTGTCAAGCATCTGAAAATACATTGCTCAGCGCTTTATCTAATCGTGGAACAATCGTTTGGCGTTATTCTCGACGTTACGATACAGACACATACCCACACACTTGCGAGTCCGGCTCCCTCGAAGCGTACCGGAAATCTGATGGATTTCCTCATGAAAATATTTTCCTCCATCCGTCCCGGGGAACGCCTCGAGTGTAAATTATTAGTGACGTACCATCTCGAAGCTTCGGAGATGACCAACGCCAGTGGCGCTCTCGACGCTTATCCACGCGATACCGTATAATTGTTTTTGAAACATTCGGACCAGGAAATACGAGGAACTCTCGGACTCGGTCGCAAGAGAGCCATGCATGCCAAGAGATTAAGATCTTGTTTCTGGTAAGCCGAAAGTCAAACCGGTGTGAGCCGGTCGTCGACTGCCAAGAGAGTTAATTTTTTCCCTATCGCTATAAGCACACCCGTGCAATCGTCTTCGCCCGAGGAGCTGTGCTTTTCCTTCGCAGTAATACAATCGCCGAGCGGCAATTAAACGACGGGCAAATCGTTGGGGAGAGTCGAGTCGATTACCGAGGGCTCGAGTTCAGAGCGACTGCTCGAGTTCCCGCATTGTTCGGCGCGAGTCGACAATGGAGAAGAAGAAAAAAGAAGAAGAGGTCAGGAGGGCTCAAGATCCCAAGGCTTTCCTCGTTGGGAGCTCGTTTGCATTTCCCTTCGCATACAAAGTAAAACTCGCGGTAGAGTTCCATACCAGCTGTAATCCAACAGGGGCGTCCGAAGAACCAGCGACTATCGGCGAGCTCGGCGTCGGGTCTTATGGCTTTGGAATTTCGTATCCGACGACAATCCGCCGTCTTCATAGCTGGACAAAACACTCGAAATTACTCAAAATAAAAAATACAAAATACTATCTGTATTTAAAATATAAATACTATATTTAAAATACAAATACTATGTGTACTTAAAATACAAATACTGTGTGTATTTAAAATACAAATACTATGTGTACTTAAAATACAAATACTATGTGTACTTAAAATACAAATACTGTCTGTATTTAAAATGCAAAGTACTTTTTGTACTTTACCGTCCATCCATCCATAGGTATTGATTTTGACGAGGTTTTTTAAAAAGCACTTACACGAAGTACTCATAAATGTATTTTACGTGCAAAAAGTATTTTGTATATTGTATTTTGAGTACTTGTGGGTATTTTGCCGAGCTCCGGCCCTCTTTCTGCCAATCGACATCATTGCTCCATCCGATTTTTAACCGCTCTCTACAGAAAAATAAAATAAAAATAAGAACGGTCGCAAATCGAACAACTTTTAACGACCTTCAATCCGAGAACGGAGCTCGACGACCGAGCGAAGGTCTCCGAGCGTGCAGTGAGATAGCGTAGCATAGCTCGTACCGGAAGTTCGTAAAAAAAGACAGTAAGCTTCAAGGTGGCTCATAGCGGATCCCTGCCGTTATTACCTTGCAGCTGATCATAATAATCAGTCGGTGGTGCGGCGTGTTCGTAGATCGAGACCGCGTCCCAGTCACGAGTCACTCTTTAGCCTAGGCAACGTAATCTCGCCGGTACCGACGATAACTAAAACGGAGGCGGGTCGTCTGTGACGTCGCGGAGGTGGTGGGGTCCCCGGTGGCGAACCGTTTTGCCGCCTCGCTATCGCCGTTTCAATTCCCGTCCGGCAGTAGTTGTCGAGGGCCCCGTGACTGCCGAAGTCTGTCGTCTTGAAATCGGGTGTTTCTCCAACGAGCTCGCTCGCATCGCCGGTGCGAGAAAAAAAACCATCGCGGAGTTTGAAATCGTCGAGGCCGAGTGCGACGTCGCCTGGGGAATATATATATATATATATATATATATATATATATATATATATATATATATATAGTGGTGGTGAATGTTATTGAAAAAATCAAGATCGATCATGCTGGAGCAGGGACGCGTGGACAACGGTTGTCAAGTCTGCGCCGAGTTTCTGCACAATTATCATGAACTTCTGCAGCGGGTAAGATCGAATTGGACTTCAGACTCCTGACGCTTAGATCATCGATGAGACACTTGCGCGAAAATATGCGTCTTCCCCCATTGTAACGGCAGTGCCCGTTGTGTTTGCCTCGGGCAACAGATGTTGGCTGGGCGAACGGTCTTCTCCCGGCGTTAAGTTTGCTCCGTGACCTTCTCAATCTCCGAACAAAGTTTCGTGCCTCGAGGCGAGGGATATTCGGTCCGATAGCGTGTACGATTCTCCGTTCGGTCAGTCAACCGTCGCGCGGACGATTATCTATCGAACGCGAAGATTTTTTTATTCTCGGGCCGCAGTCCAGAGAGTTCCAGAAAGAGAGAGTGCGCGAGAGTACGCTTCCATCCCGCCAAGAGAGCACTGGGGGTTAGAAACGATCCTAATATAGTGGAGAAGATGCAGTGCCGTATGCCAGTGTCGCTACGCCCGCTGTGCCGCTGTGCCGCTGCCGCACTACTTTCCGGGTATTTTCAGTGCTAGAGCCGATGAGTCATCGTGATTCTTGAACTTGCACCTACGATTCGTAGGGTTTTCCTTCGGGAGGTTCGGAACAAAACCTCTGCTCGCAGCATGCACAACAGGTGTTTTCCTTCGCTCGCCGGGCTCGCTAAACGCCCGAGTCGCCTTTCTCTCGTCCAATGCCTTATCTGAAAATTGTGCCATTAGTTATTAATCCCCGAGAGGTCGTTGCAAACGCAATTTGCGCAGGCGCTTCGGAGGTTGGAAAATATTAATTTATAACTCCACCGGAAATCCCCGGGTGGATTATTTTAACAACGAAGCGGTGCTCGTTAACGCTCGAAAAAATGTTAGGCGCTACGGTGGCCTCGTCGAGAGAATTGTGTCTAAACGACAGCCCGCGAGGCAACGGTTATCTGAAACCGGACACACTCGGCGTACTCGAGCGATATCGATTAAGAATTCTCGATAATCAAGACGTCATGTTACACGACGGTATTCGATGCTGAGAATTCGTGAGGCGTGCATTTGTTGTTGTTGTTTTTTTAACATTCTCACCCAAGTGGCTCGTCTCTCACTGATCGACGATGTGCGTATCTCTCTCTCTCCGCAGCGCCGAAATGTAGAAAGTTATGTCTGCGGAATTGCCTAGCGGGATGCGGGAAGATTTGGTCGTTACGTTGCCGGCGAGAGAGTGCGGGCGCGCGCCACGAAAGGCTGACTGAGAGCCACGGGTGCTGTGAACGAGCCGCGACACGAGAGCGCGGTGGAAGACGAAGGAATAAAATATTTAGAACTGACATTGGGCAGGTTACCAAACGATGCCCTGGCAAATTGCCGTCTAGGCGGGACGGAACAAGTTGGGCGCTGCTCGGACTCGAGAGAAGAGTATCGGCACGCTTCGCTTCTTTCGTTCCGAGTCCTCCAATCACCGTCGGGCCTCCCGTTTATTCGCAAACGCTCGTCTTGATTGCCGCTTGACAAACCCCGAACGCGGGCAGCCCAACTCGGAGATACACAATCGAGTCTCGACCGGAGTTTCCACAAACTCTTATCTGCGTCCGGCAACGAATCGTCGAAATTCCAAGTGCAGCCATGGACAGTCTTGACAATATCGACAGCGATCTCTATCTCGAGATTTACGTAAAGTTAAGTACCTCCCGCACGTAACGCTCCCGACAGTACAGAATCGTCCTCGGATTCTTCGGAACGAATGTGTGTGTGTGTGTGTGTGTGTGTGTGTGTGTGTGTGTGTATATATATATATATATATATATATATATATATATATATATATATATATATATATATACAGATGTCCCCGAAGTTGCACGGGTTCACGCGATTGCCGCTCGGCAACCCTCCGGTGGCAGATATTTATTTTTCTTCATCCTGCTCATTTTTAGTCGCACGCGCCGTTTTATTATTAATCTCTCGTTGTCATCTCGGTCAGCGAACAATCAACTCTCACCTCGTCGACGAGACGATTAACGAGTCTGGCAGAGATACGAGCTTTTCGCTCGTCACAGACGGGCGGACTGAGAAATTTGATCGTTATCGTTGTTCCATTGACTGAGTCCGAGTCTCGGATTTTTTACCTGCAACAATATTCGAATTAAATGTACAGACGAGAGAACACGTTTGATTTTTTTTTGTGTAGCGTCTGACTCGTCGATCGCGAATATCAGAGCTCGGGTGTCGAATTTAGTGGCGGCGAGTAAAATAAAAAAAAAGGAGAAGCCAATCGGCGGTGTCGTTGCGAACGATCTTCGGGCACGTGGCTCGCTCATTGTGCAATCCCGCTAGCGGCACGTAGTATGGACTCTGAAAATCCGGTTATAAGCGGTTCCGCGACAGCGTGTGCCGGAGATGGCGACCTATGCTGTGTGTTGTTCTTTAAGCAAGTAAAAAATATATTGAAGGGAAAAATATATTAGAAACGAAGAAAAAAAAAGATTGAACTCTTTATTACCGACAAAGTCGTATTGTCAAACAAAAGAAAGTTGCAATTATGTCGAACCTTCGAGAGTCAGACTTTGACGTTTCTCGTGCAGAATTATGCATCACTGTGTCGGGTTGCATTACATCATTCATATACTCACGCACGAGGTTCAAGTTCAAAATGCAGCTTCGAATTTTACTCGGGTGGGTTTTTGTTTTTTTCCCTCCGAACGACGTCGAATTGTTTATTCTCAAATAATGTCTTGTTATTCTTAAATAAACGTTAAGATTGTCGTTAATTTTTTATGTTTGTTTCTTTATGATTTCAGTACATGGACATTGGGGAGGATATGGGAGTACCCGACGACTTCACGAACAGTGAAATGGTATCGGGTATGTGGTGGAGACACTTGTTGGCAGGTGGAATCGCGGGCGGTGTTTCGCGCACCTGCACAGCACCGCTGGATCGCATAAAAGTTTATCTACAGGTATGCCTATTTCGTTATGAAGCACTGTAACTTTCTTGGGATAAATTATTAAGCGCTTGCGTCGTTCGTGAATAATTAACATTAATAAAATTATTAATTTGTTTTGCTTGCATCGTTCGTAACAGGTCCACGGAACTCGGCAATGCAACATAACAAGCTGCTTCAGGTACATGCTCCGGGAAGGTGGTATACTCAGTCTGTGGCGTGGAAACGGTATAAACGTACTTAAGATTGGTCCGGAAACGGCGCTCAAGTTCATGGCCTACGAGCAGGTTAAACGAACGATCAAAGGAACCGATTCCCGGGAGCTCGGGATCGACGAACGATTCATGGCTGGTTCGTTGGCCGGTGGAATCAGTCAGTCGGCTATTTATCCGCTCGAGGTATTGTTCGGTCCTTCCGTTAATGGATTTATCGATAGATTTATTTTTGAGGACACTCGATGAGTTATTGGTTTCGCACGGACGTGCGTTTTCAGGTGCTGAAAACGAGATTGGCGCTCCGCAAGACCGGCGAGTATTCGGGAATAATCGACGCAGCAAGAAAGATCTACAGTCAGGGAGGTCTGAAGAGTTTTTATCGAGGCTACATTCCCAATCTCATTGGAATCCTGCCGTACGCTGGTATCGATTTGGCTGTGTACGAGGTACGTTGGTCTTTGATGCCGGAGGCTGTTGACGAAGAACTTGAGAATTCCGGCCGCAACGGAATTTTGTTTTCTTTTTTTTTTTTTTTTTTTTTTATAGTGTCCTATAACGGTTCGATCAATGTGTTTCAATAGACGAGTACGTGTTATTAATGGATACTTTCATTGTTTTTTATTTTCCAGACGCTGAAGAATAGATATTTACGTTCGCATAAGAAAGACGTGCAGCCAGCATTCTGGGTGCTACTATTGTGCGGTACCGCTTCGAGTACGGCAGGTCAGGTGTGTTCATACCCGTTAGCTCTAGTCAGAACCCGGTTACAAGCTCAAATAACACCGGACAAAATCCCCAACACGATGGTCGGTGTTTTTCAAGACATCCTTCACCGAGAAGGCGTCCGAGGCTTGTACCGTGGTTTAACTCCTAACTTCCTGAAGGTAAGTTCACAAAACAAACAAACAAAAGTATTGCTTATTAAAACAATGTTCCAGATTGTTTTAATCCACAATTTTCTCTTCCATTCCTCGTAGGTCGCTCCGGCCGTATCGATAAGTTACGTGGTGTACGAGCACTTCAGGCAGGCATTAGGCGTAAACATGACGTGATGAACATCCTTATTAGGGATTATTAATTTAATTAAATTATTATTATAAATGTATGATAAGAAGTATGTGGTAAAATTTGCGAGCCTAAAGGAAAAAAAAAAAGAAGAAAAACAAAATAAGCGTGCCGAAGAGGCATCGCCAGCGATATCAAGAGGCTCGTCCACGCTCTCAGCCTCTTCTAGTTTTCGCGAAACGACTATTAATTAAAATGCAATCTATTTATTGCCGAGCTTTAACCGCTCGTTACTACTTAAACAAAGAGCATTACTGCTAATTATCCGCTGAAGAGGTTAAAGAAGAAACAAATAAGCAAAGTCTAGCTTCTGAATTAAAACTCAGGTCGTAGATCGACGAAGCTTCATGGAAACACAGATAACACAATCTCTCTAAATAATAGATGAAGGGACCCAACGGGCCTTGACTGATATCGGGCTTCGCAGAGTCCGAGGAGAATATCCGAAACAAAACGCGACGCAATCGACTGATCGTAGTTGAAAAGTTGAAAGTAAGTCGGAAAATAATTGACCGACGGGATTTTGTAGAGGTAGAAAAAAAACGATAAATCAAAGACTCTGACGCGTAGGTAAACGACCGAGTTATTATATTATACTTACTCTGTGATAAGTATGATTGTAAGAGAATTTATGCATAACCGACGGTCGTATCGTTGACGTATTTTGTAAACGAATTTTCTTATTCTGTAGTTTAGTATCCGAGATTGCAGATAAGTTATTCAGTGGTTGTGCTGACAAGACAAAAAAATAAAATAAAACAAGACAAACGTTGCTTTATATAATAAAAAACGTGCGCGAGATTCGTCGTTCCTTGAATTGTAAACACTTGTAAACATGGTAATAATTGTCCTGTGTTTCTCAAGCTTCGCCGTAACTCAGAGCCGTTGCTCCTATTAACTCGTGCCCGGGAGTCGTTTACCCTGCGCGTGAGATAATTACGAGCGTCTATAAAAACAAAATTTAAACATCATTCCTTAGTACTGAAGTCGTTGTAAGCGAATTTTTGCATGTTACTACGAACAGTTATTGATATTTCTACAGATAGGGTTCGGCATTATTGTAACGAGTGCAGGATCGTAAGGGAGGCATCGATTACTTGTACCTTTTCAAAGACGAGGAAAAAAAAATTGCGATCATAAAAACTGTTCCTCATAGTTTTTTTTTTTTTTTTTTTTTTTTTCCCTCAATACTAATCACACACGTGGTACGGATTGTTTCCCGTATGAAAACTGAAAGATGTTTTAACCTATTTACCAATCTTTTTTTCATCTTTATGGGACTGATGTTAGTATGACTTTACTAAGAAACCTTTTTGTCTACGAGTAAACGCCTTTTTTTAGTACTTCCTTTTTTTTTATCGCAGCAGCGTCGATGTGTGAATGAGTAGTATCTATTCTGTGAATATGAACTTAATTTATTGAATTTAATGATAGATAAACCGGGGTTCCTAATAAAAACAAAATAAAATTTAAAAAAATGGGCAAAGAAATCTCTGCTTCACACGGTCCTAACGATGAGAATGGTTGTTGGACGAGTTTGCTACCGATTCATTGATACTAACATTTAAAAGAAAATATCTTTCTCTGCAAAGCAGAATGTACTTGAGTGTTTTGATGATAATATACTACAATAATATACGAATAATGTGACGGGAGTTTTCGACGCTCTAGCGTATGAACCTCGTAACGAAAAGTTATCTCAGTTTTTTCTTATTCAACCTTATCTGTGTCGATAAATTCGTTGTCATTCACTGCCCCACCCCCCTGTTCGGGAGTGATTGAAAAGAAGAAATAAATTAAAGAAGAAACACATAAGCACCACCAAAGATTATCTTTTCCTCGGAGAATAGTATCGTCTTGTTACAGTGCCGATAACTCGTAATTCTTGCTATTGCATTCTGTATCCAAATGGTATCTGTGATGTCTAGCGATAAGAATAAAAATGAGAAGATGATATAAACGTTTTCACCCGTAACAGACTGCGAGTACGGCTATTTGAATACAGGATTTGATAGATTGTACTTCGTATTCTTCGCTCGTTTATATATCTTCTAATTAAAAAAAAAAAACTATTTCGCTATTGTTGTCTACATAGTTCAGCAGCTTGTTTGACTCGTGAAAACCACATTAATTTCCAGCGTATTGAAAAAAATTAATACCGCGACTTTACCTCGAGAGCCTCTTATCATAGCCCTCGTAAATATAAATACATTCCGAAATCGTCATCGAAATATGTATTTCTCAATTTGATCGAGTGAATCCAATAAAAAAAAAAGAAAAATAAAACAGATATAAATTGAAGATATCACACAAAGCTTGTTTGAGTAACAAAAGGCATTCATTATATTATTCGTAGTAGGCAATTTCTTACAGTACCAACAGAATGGCCAGTGGAATGTTGCAGACTTGTGACTGTAAAAAAACGGTGTATTCAATCGTACAGCTTCTCAGCTGCTTCCTTGTCCAGTATCAAAAATAATGTTCCGTCAGTGGGTTGAACGAGTCCGGCTGGTAGCTTCTCCTTGGATCCCCAGATACGCTGCAACGAAACATGGAATATTTAAGGCTGCGAGGGAGCAAAAAAAGTATCTGCAGACTACAAATTCACCTTGACCATTTTGGCTTTGCCAGCTCCGGCTATGGCAAATATGCATGCCCTAGCGTTATTTATAACTGGAAAGGTCAGTGTTATTCTGGAGGGAGGTGGTTTGGGAGAGTCGTTGATGGGACAAACCCACAGACTCGTTTCCTCTAGCAGTCTGTGACCGGGAAACAAGGAGCATGTGTGGCCATCCGGGCCCATGCCCACCAGCAAAACATCGAATCTTGGCAAGCTGTGCGGAGGAAAGTACACCGACATCTTCTTGATGTAATCTTTAGCTGCCTCTTCGGCTGAAAATTTTCATTGTATTGAACAGAGTATGAAATTAATGGTGGGAGTTGCATGAAAAATATAGACGCGTTCTTGAATGCAGCTCTGCTCTGTTCGGCTATATCTGCAAATATTCGAGATGTATCCACATGTATATGCAGCTGAAATAGATTTTCTTATATTACAATCCACTCCCAGTTCAAAGTTTAGTTTCGGCACAAAGCTGCTCTGATAAGCGTTCTTTTGTTATCAAAAGGGTCAAAATATATCCTGCAGAAGGGGTCGAATGTACCATTGGCAATTAAAAAAGCCCTCTAGCAGTGGAAAGTCAAAAATAAAACAGCGCATCGCTGAGCACATCTGCATTCAAGAACACACCGTACGAGAGAGCATTGGGTTCTGTACCGGAGAGTTCTGGATCTACAGTGACAAACTGACTCTCGGTTATGGGAAGTTTTCCGATCAAGCTAGCTTTGTAAACACCGTAAGTGGATTCCTCATTGTCAAATGGGACTATCCTCTCATCGCAGAAGAAAAAACGCCACTTGCTCCAATCTGTGGTAACTGTTGGCAGGCCTTCGGATAAAAATTTAACCAGCGAACCACCTGTGGAACAAATTTGAAAAAAGGTTTCCAGATATGACAATAACACGAAGTACAATAACGATCGATAATGTTGGAAATATTCGGGTCCGTCGCACCTGATAAGCCAATTTTAAAGATTCCCTCACGTTCTATCGTCTTATTGGCATTGTCCTCAATAATGCTGGACAATTTTTTCACTACACCCGCTACATCGGATTCGACAAGTATCTCGGCACCCATTCTTGTAAGAGCTGCTCCACGGAGAGGACGCTCAGAGATGTGACAACGAGGACTAATTACTGTGGCTAATGGACTTTGTATATCGGCGAAATGTAATATGCAATACAATATATTGTCCGATCATCGCCACGGATTACCGAACGCATGGGAGAAGGAAAACGGCTTGCCGTCACCAGAGAACATAGATGTGTATAGAAGCGTAGTCCTTATGGGACCTCTTGGCACGGTTTCGCTGGGGTACCCGTTAGTGAGTACCCCAGCCACCTCTGGCGCTGGCTGTATCGATGTGAACGCACACGCTGCAACTCGATTAGCTCCGCCCAGTACCAGAGAACATAGAAGTATATGGAAGCGTAATCCCCGTGTTAGTATTTGGCACAGAAAAGATAGTCCCGATTTCCGACTGTAGTTGGCGCCGCTATGTATCGGTGTGCCCAACACACGCAAAGAATCTCAAGCAACGCCCCTCGTGGTTGTCTCTCTCATACTCATGTGTATCGGACTATAGCATTCTCTCACTCGCGCTCATGCAGGAACGCGGTTGGGCGTGTCTTTGAGTTCGCACTGATGCTTCGAATATTTTAACATTTCCCTACAAACAGAACTCTATGCTAGATTAATACAATTTCCTACTAGAATATTTAATTAAAATAGTAATAGATCGGTTGAAGCGTTCAAAAAACATTAACCGAAATAGCAAAGCAGCGGACTAACAGATTTTAATCAACTGTCATAAGTATATTTTCGAGTGAGTTGGTGTCCGAGCCGTCAAAGGACTTTCTTTTTATTTTCCTAATCGGGGGTCAATTCCGTCAAACGCAATATTTTTTTCCTTGTCTTTCCTTACTGCAACTATCTAAATGGCAGTATTTTTTTAGCGTAAAGTTAAATAGTCACTCTAATTTACATCCTTACAGGCAGGTAGATGTAACGTGATCGCGCCGCAAGAGCGAGGTATGTTCTATGATTCGTGCTCGCGGTGGAGTGAGAAGGAAACACGAGTGTGTTTCATATGCTCTTACACCGACATTGAACACGTTTTTGCGGTGGCGTGAAGAAATTAAGCATTCGCAAACCCAATTAGCAAAGCAGCGGCCTCATGACTTTTCATTAACTTCCACACATAGTTTACCAAGCGAGCCAGTGGCCGAGTGGATGAGGGCTCCGCTTCATAACTGGATATCCATGGTTTAATGCCGTCACCATGTTATTTTTTTTTTCTTTCTTTTTTTTCTTATCTTAATGTCGCTACAAACAAATGCAAAATGCATTTGATTGTAGCAACATTGAGACGCAGCATCGCATTATACTAAAAATAATTACTATCGTGGCGCAAATAATTTATTGTTTATATGCAATCATAAATAGATTTAATTTATAATTTTCATTGTGATACTTTTCACAGAGAATACTGAAATAATTTGTGCCACAATAACAAGTATTCTTAGGTATGATGCGACGCTGCATCTCAACGTTGCTACAAACAAATGCATTTGTATTTGTGTGCAGCAACGTTGAGATAAGAAAAAAAGGAAAGAAAAAAAAATACCATTGCGACGGTATCGATCCATGGGTGTCCAGTTAAGAAGCGGAGCCCTCCCCCACTCGGCCACCGACTCGCTTGATAATTTTCGTGTGGAAGTCAATGAAAAGTCGCGAGACCGCTGCTTTGCTAATTGGGTTTGCAAATGCTTAATTTCTCCGCGCAAAAAAAAGGTCAGAATCAGTTTAAGAGCATGTGAAATACACTCGTGTATCTTTCTCACTCCACCACGAGCTGAAACGAGATGAAATACTAGTGTATCTCACGCTCCCGCAGCGCAATCACATTACATCTATTTGTTCTTAAAGATGTAAATTTAGGGCGTTTACCGTGAAGCTAAAAAATGCTGACAATTAGTTTGTAAAAAAACGAACGAAAAAAAAGAAAGAAAAAAAAGAAAAGAAAAGAATAAAACATCGCCCGCGACGGAATTGAACACGGGTTGCCGGAACAAAAATAGAAGCCTTCAACCACTCGGTCACTGCCCTAGCAACCCTGGTCACCGAAAAAAATAACCGAGAGAACAAAGGAACATCGCCGAAAAATTACCGTCAATAACTCAGTTGATTTGAGACATTGCAGAACCGAAAAAGACGGGCCAAATTACCGAAAAATAACCGTATGCCTAGTAGAAGTAACGCATTCGGTTATTTTTCGGTAATTGGGCCCGTTTTTTTCGGTTCTGCAATGTCCCAAATCAACTGAGTTATTTTTCGGTAAAATTTTCGGTTGACTAGGTTGCCAGGGTGACCAATTGGGAAAAAAACGTGTGAAACTCGATGAAAAATCGCGAGCCTGCTGTTTTACTAATCTAATCGATATTTTATAAAAGCATCTATTTTTATCCAATTTGTTTACAAACTATACTATTCATATGTATAGATAAATTCGCTTCATCATTTGACAGTTTTATGAGCATTATTGTGCTATCAACAAACTGTCAGCCCCCCCAAACATTCAAGGCTCGTGAGTGCGAGCGAGAACGCATGAGTACTGGGCGGAGCTAATCGAGTTGCAGCGTGTGCGTTCACATCGATACAGCCAGCGCCAGAGGTGGCTGGGGTACTCACTAACGGGTACCCCAGCGAAACCGTGCCAAGAGCTCCCATAAGGATTACGCTTCTATACACATCTATGTTCTCTGCCAGTACTCATGCGTTCTCGCTCGCACTCACGAGCCTTGAATGTTTGGGGGGGCTGACAGTTTGTTGATAGCACAATAATGCTCATAAAACTGTCAAATGATGAAGCGAACTTATCTATACATATGAATAGTATAGTTTGTAAACAAATTGGATAAAAATAAATGCTTTTATAAAATATCGATTAGATTAGTAAAACAGCGGGCTCGCGATTTTTCATCGAGTTTCACACTTTTTTTCCCAATTGGTCAATGACCGAGTGGTTGAAGGCTTCTATTTTTGTTCCGGCAACCCGTGCTCAATTCCGTCGCGGGCGATGTTTTATTCTTTTCTTTTCTTTTTTTTCTTTCTTTTTTTTTCTTTCTTTTTTTTTCTTTCTTTTTTTTTCGTTCGTTTTTTTACAAACTAGTCGTCAGCATTTTTTAGCTTCACGTTACACGCCTTAAATTTACATCTTTAAGAACAAATAGATGTAATGTGATTGCGCTGCGGGAGCGTGAGATACACTAGTATTTCATCTCGTTTCAGCTCGTGGTGGAGTGAGAAAGATACACGAGTGTATTTCACATGCTCTCAAACTGATTCTGACCTTTTTTTTTTGCGCGGAGAAATTAAGCATTTGCAAACCCAATTAGCAAAGCAGCGGTCTCGCGACATTTCATTGACTTCCACACGAAAATTACCAAGTGAGTCGGTGGCCGAGTGGGCGAGGGCTCCGCTTCTTAACTGGACACCCATGGATCGAACTATTCCCAAAATAAAGCCGGACATAGACAATTCCAAATTGAAATCACTTCACCGATTACAAACACGAAGATTCCTGTTCCACATAGCAAAATTGTGAAGTACTTGGGTGTATATATCGACCAGCTCATACGAGGTAATAAGCATTTAGATATTCAATTAAGTAAAGCAAGAAAGGCCTTTAAAGCAAACAGCGCTATTTTCTATAATAAACATTTGT
This sequence comes from Ichneumon xanthorius, assembly GCA_917499995.1. Lineage (NCBI taxonomy): Eukaryota > Metazoa > Arthropoda > Insecta > Hymenoptera > Ichneumonidae > Ichneumon > Ichneumon xanthorius. The sequence continues at coordinate 1,443,794 of OU824202.1, read as the reverse complement.
CAAGAAAGACTAAAGTGATTTTATATTTACTGTTAATCCGTCCTATCGTTACATACGCTGCGCCTATCTGGTGGAATACCGGTCAATCCGTAATGGAAAAATTAAGGATGTTCGAGAGGAAATGCCTCAGAACATGTCTTTATTTGCATCGTTCAGTACACTCTGAGTTCAGACATTTCGTATCTAACCGTATTATCTACGATTTGGCCGATATTCCCCGGATCGATATTGTAACGATGGTCCAACCCGAGTGTCATACTTTCCTTGCGCCTTTTCCTTTCTCACGCGATTACCGCACGGTTGCAGCTGCCGCCGATATCTCTCCACCCGCCGCCGTTGCTAGCCGCACCGCCGTGCATCCCGTCCTTTCTTAGAAGGACCCGAACGCCTATTCCCTATCTGCCCCTAAAATACACAATCCTGTGCCCGACTATTGCATTCCCTTTTTCTCACCACTGACTACCTTCCAGGAATCCGATACATCTGCCTTTTCCAGTATTTTCCGACTCCCAAATTCCTTCCCCACTATCTGAACTTTCCCACGGGATAGATCTATAAGTACGACCCTCCGCCTAGGCTAGCTAGTCAGTAAGTCACCGAAGTTCTGTACGACAACGTCACTCTGCCAGTTTGTACTTTAATAAACGGTTCGAGCAGTTCACCAAGTGTAAACCGAGTCTTTCCTTCCTAAAACCGCGTTCTGTAGCCGAGTTGGCTACTCTAATAAAATAAATCAGTGTTAAATAGTCAACCGCGACGTCACATTGGTGCTAAGTGTGGGGTAGTCAACTCAAAGTGCTGGGAACATAGGAACGATCGACGACACGAAGAATCTGCGAGAATCGACAAAGTCAACACTGGATTCACGAAAACTATCGGTGAGTAATAATCCATTTACTCAATACCGCGAATCAGGCAATATCGCGACCGATTCTGAAAGTGATTCCGTGACTACCGATTCTATGTCGATCACGAACATAACGCAATCGCTCAAGGCCGCAATAAACAAGATGAGCGAGCAACAGAATAACCAGATCGATAATTCGCAAGAACGACTATCGCGAGTTGAAAGTGTCGCATCCGGCCTCGATTTAGAAGAGATAACACCGAAAGAGGCAATAGAGCTCATTAAAGAATTCGATGGGAAAAATCTCGGCGTCGAGGGATTTATTAGCTCTATCGAGGATGTGCGACAGCAAGTTGCACGGCAGGACTACCTCCGCCGTTTAATAATCGCGAAAAGAATCGTTGGCGACGCGGCACGCGAACTTCAGGAATACGATATCGGCACCTACGACAAACTTTATGAGGGTCTTCGTATTTTGTTCGGGAACTTGCAACCGGTTAGTGTTTACCGCGACAAACGTTCTCGCATGTTTCAAGGCCGGAATGAGACCGTCTCGAAATTCACAAACAGATTTCTCGAAATTCAAAATCAAGTGCTAGCGGTTCTCGCGAATTCCACCACGGACGAAGATAAACGCAGGTTTATAATTGAGTACGAGAGAGAACAGGGACTCGAACAGTACCTGCTGGGACTAAGAAGAGAAATATCATCGGAAGTACGAGCGCAACAACCAACTAACATCCGGTCAGCGATAGCAAAGGCTCAGGCTTCAGAGGCCTATGATTTCACCAGAGAGACAATGACTCGGAATCTCAACGCTGCCGATAGGAATTCAACAACCGCTCCTCGTCGCCACACACAGCCAGCTCCTAGACCATCCACAACCTCGTCAGAAACACGACGATCTTCAGTGACCTGCCACTACTGCAAGCGTATTGGACACATCGAACGGGACTGCCGCACAAAGGTACGAGATTCGGAAAATCGCGGCAACCCCTCCGCACAGACGTCGGGTTTTCGAAGGGACACGCCTCAACCTCGCCCTCCGCCAAAAGTGAACCACGTGCCACAAGAGCAGACCTTGGAAAAGGAGGAAGAGGACTACCGAAGATTAACGCCATCGGATCAGACAAACGAGTGGTCAAATTACCAATGCGAGGAACAGGAAGAACGGGAAGATTTTTATTAGATACCGGGTCAGCTATCAATTTATTGAAAAAAGGGATGTTGACAGAGAAATCGCTAGTCAACAAAAAGGTCAACACGAAATTCACAATGGGCAATGAAGAACATGAATCATTGTTCATTACACAGCAGGAATTTGAAGGACAAAAACAGATTTTTCACGTGATACCCGACGATTTCCCCCTCTTAGAGGACGGACTCGTCGGTATCCCGTTCATGAAACAGTACCAAACCGTCATAGGTATCGGCCCGCAGGACTATCTAAAGTTTAATGAACAGAGATTCGATTTCGAACCGGATGAGATAACCATTCCAGCCAGAACTATCTACTGGATTCAAACTCGTACGGATATCAAAAACGGACCAGCTATTACAGCTGAAGAAAATTCAGAAGCGATCGTGCCTTGCGTTTTCGAAGCCAAGGACTACCAGGCCCGAGTACCGGTAATAAACGACTCGGAAGAACCCAGGAGGGTCACAATACCATTGCTGCGCGGGATCCCGCTGGACGGAATTACCGCTTCGCCTTCGAGGGAACGCCAAGACGTAACACCGCGCGCAGCAAACATTTACCACTTCGAAAGTCAGAATACCGCTGGTCGAATCCGAAACCTGAAAGAAAACGTGCGACTCGAACACGTGCCACCGGACCAAGCGGAGCAGGTATGGGACATCATCTCTTCCTTCCCAGACGTCTTCGCGCTACCTGGAGACCCTCTACCGGGTACAAAGGCGGTCAAACATCGCATTATCACCAGCGACGATCTGCCAATAAACGTGAAGCAATACAGGTACCCGCCAGCACACAAGGAGGAAATCGACCGGCAGGTGAATGAAATGCTGCAGCAAGAGCTCATTGAACCAAGCGATTCACCGTACAACGCTCCACTGTGGGTTGTACCAAAAAAATCCGATGCATCAGGGAAAAAGAAATGGAGAATCGTCATCGATTTCCGAAAACTGAACGAGAAATCAGCTCACGACGCCTATCCTCTCCCGTGCATCGACGAAATATTAGACCAACTAGGAAGAGCAAAATATTTCTCCGCCTTCGACTTGGCTTCCGGCTTTCATCAAATCGCTATGGACGAGCGAGACAAGCAAAAAACAGCGTTCTCTACACCTTCAGGACACTATCATTATAATCGAATGCCCTTCGGCCTGAAGAATGCGCCGGCAACATTTCAAAGAATGATGAACAATGCGTTACGTGGTCTTATAGGCAACGCATGCTTCGTTTATCTCGACGACATAATTATCTACGGTAACACACTCGAGGAACACAACAAAAAAATGACTGATGTCTTTAAGCAACTACGTGCAGCAGATTTGAAACTCCAGCCCGACAAGTGTGAATTCCTTCGGCCAGAACTGGAGTTCTTGGGGCACGTAATATCAGAAAATGGTGTACAACCAAACCCAGCAAAAATTAAAGCTGTAAAAGAATTTCCGCGACCCAAGGATCCTAAAGCAATTAAACGTTTCTTAGGACTTGCGGGATATTACAGGAAATTTATAAAAGACTTCAGCAAGACTGCGAAACCGCTGACGGAACTTTTAAAGATAGGAGCTACCTGGGTCTGGACAGAGAAGGAAGAACAAGCCTTCAACCTATTACGCACGGCGCTCACGACCGCTCCCGTGCTACAATACCCGGACTTCTCCGAACCTTTCATTTTGACCACCGACGCTAGTAACTTCGCCCTCGGTGCCGTCTTGTCACAGGGAACAATCGGTAAGGACCGACCTGTAGCCTACGCATCGAGAACCCTAAATAAAGCGGAGCAGCGCTACTCCACCACCGAGAAAGAAATGCTTGCGATAAGCTGGGCAGCAAAACACTTCCGTCAGTACTTGTATGGAAAACACTTCCAGATTGTCACTGACCACAAACCGCTTATCTGGATCCTGAAGGCTACTGACCCTCCTACCAACAGTCGTCTGATGAGACTCCGGATGAAGCTTGAGGAGTACGAATATGAACCCATCTACAAAAAAGGTTCGCTTAACACTAACGCCGATGCTCTCTCCCGGATTTATGCTGTGACCACCCGAGGTCAACAACGGGCGATCGCACAAGACACCGCCGCAAAAGACATCAGCAGCATCAGCAACAACGTAGGAGAAGACTCTATAACCGAGAACCTGGAAGGGGAGCCACCTCTGTACATGGAATTCGAGTTGTGCGATAAAATCCCACTAGTTCCTGAAATCAGCGAAGATCTTCCACCGAGGGATACTCCAGCACTGAAAATAGTGGATTCACCGACAGACGCTGCAGACTGCCTGTACATCGATTTTACGGAGGACGAAATCGACTGGTACAACCGGATTTGCACTGCACTAACCAAGGTGGTTAAGCCGATAAAAATCTACTTGGGCTGCGAACATTTAAGTGCTCACCCCGGAACGAAGAGCCGAATTAAACAAATAATCAATTTCATCTGGGCATCGAGGAACGACCGACCGTCCCTATATTTCTTTGACAGGGAAGTCTATGAGCCAGGTACCGAGGAAGAACGTCAGCGCATCATAAAAGAACACCATGGGACCAAGGCCACTGGACATTTCGGCGTAGCCAAAACTCTCGACCGCGTAAAAACTATTGCTACCTGGCCGAACATGCAAAAAGACATCGAAGACTACATCCGAAGATGCGACACTTGCCAGAAAGTCAAGTTGGTCCGCATACGTCCACAGGCGGAGGCTGTAATCACGGATACGCCTGAACGACCAAACGATAAAATCGCTTTGGACCTCGTCGGACCCATCCCTGAATCGAGCGATGGTTACAAGTATATATTATCGGTACAGGATCAACTCACGAAATACATTACCCTTATTCCGCTCAAAACTCAAGACGCTAGAGCATCAGTCGACGCTCTGGTTCAACACTTCATTTACATTCACGGCGCACCGAAAAAGATTCTTACTGATGGAGGCCGTAACTTTATCAGTCAGACATTTAAACACATGGAAAAACTCTTCAAGATCTCTCACATGACAACAACTACGTTTCACCCTCAAAGCAACGGGAGTCTCGAGAGAGCCCATGGACCAATAAAGGAACAGATAAAAGCTCTCATCTACGATCACCACGAGGACTGGGACAAGAAGCTGAAATTCGTCTCCATGGCTTACAACACTGCGAAACAAGAAGGCATCGGACTTACACCTTTCGAAATGCAGTTCGGGCGAAAGCCAAATGTTCCGAACAGCATCCCCATACATCGCACGAACGCCACGATCGACGAATACTTCGAAGGACTTCGCGCGGACCACGAGCGAATCCTGAAGAAAGGGCGCGACCACCTTGTCGCGGCAAAAGAACGTTATAAGGCAACGCAAGATGCTAACATCCATCGACCTGCACCTATCTTTAATGTGGGTGACGAAGTTCTCGTTGCCCAAGAAAGAGACAAGTCCCCACTCGCGCCGAAGTGGGAAGGTCCCGCGATCATACTTAATCGAATTTCGGACGTTAATTATGAAATTTTACTCCGCAAACGAAAAAAGCCAATTCATGTCAACAAACTCAAACCTTATTATAAAAACTAACCGCTCGTTTGTCTAGGTCATGCCGTTACTCCTGCTTTTTCTACTAGCAGCGACAGCAGCTTCGGAACGATTTCAAGTGGAACCAATCTCTGGAGCCATCTACCTTGAACACCTGGGAGACGTGGTAATGTTCCATAAGACCTGGACTGTGGTGAACTACGTCGACCTTACCGAGATCAACGTTCACCGGGATGAATTGTTCAACATCGCCCAGACATTATCACTTGTCTGCAACACCACACATACCGGCAAGAATTGTTTAGAATCTATTACAATAGAAACCGTGCGCCAGCGATTATATAGGATTGAAGACCGTAGAGTTCGGCTGATGGGAATAATCAATTACTCTCCCCGTTTCAAAAGAGGAGTTTTTAATTTTATTGGAGATATAAGTAAGATTTTATTCGGCACCTTAGGAAATTCAGACGCAGATTATTATAATTCCGAAATAGACAACATTCACACCGATAACGCGAAACTAGGTTCACTTGTTCGTAATCAAACCACCATCGTTAAAGCGATGGTTTCAACTTTTGCCGACGCGATACAAAGTCTGAAGAATGACACAACTGCATTATATAAAGCCACGTACAACATAGGTTACCAGACAATGAATAACACTCGAGACATCATCATAAGCTCTCAGGTAGCACTCCTAGAAACTCTTGTCGACGAATATAGCGAGAACCTTAATAATGTGTTAAATGCGGTTAACGATGGTAAACAGGGAATCGTTCACCCGCAAATCCTCAGTCCAAGGGACTTAGTTAAGGCTCTCCTTACCATCCGGGAAAAAACGATCTCCAGCGACACCCCTCCGATACCATTGGAAGAATCAGCTTTCGCCGCCATAATAGACATTAGTGACATAAGCGTCATGATAGCCAATAATCGCTTTGCCTACATTATCAGAGTTCCGGTAGTCGAGAATTCGGTTCTACACGCCTACAGACTGATTCCAGTACTCCAGCAAAAATCATCTTCAACCTCTTTCTACTACCTTAACCCACCTGACACGGTGATTATCATAAACAGCGTCAAAACCCTTTTCACTCCGAGCAATGAAAACGATCTCTCTCAGTGTAAAAAGCTGGGATCCAAATTCCTCTGCAAGCGGCAAAACCCCGACTACGCTATAAACAATCCAAACAGTTGCGAAGCCGTGATATTGCAACGACCAGCCGATATATCCGACTCCCAATGTCAAGTGTTGTTCATCAAGTTAGCAAAATCTTTATGGATCCAGTTAAAGAATGGAAATTCTTGGATTGTTACCTCTCCTATACCTGAGACCCTTCACGTTTTGTGCGGCGACGACAAAATCCGACAGGCAACGCTACGCGGGACCAATAAAATAACCATCTCTGGGAATTGCCTCGGACAAACCGACCACATAATCATTCGACCCAGACTTGACGAGAAGACTGTACAAACCACGGACGTAATCATAAACAAAACGCTTCGAACCCCTCAACTTGACGACATCCTGAGAAATCAGTCTATATCCCTAGAAGACCTACAACTAACGACACTAGGACGGCCGACCCACATTGACGTGAGTCAACTGAAATCTCTGGGACAGACGTTAGACGAAATATCAGACGAAGCTGAAAAAATTGGGCGCCACAGACGAACAAAGACGATATTAGAAACCGCGCATGATGGGTTAAAGTATTTCGGGTATGCGTGCATATGTATCGTGGCACTACTACTAGCCGTTAAGATAGGACTGTGTAACTGCCTGGCTGCCTTAAGAAGTAAGTTCACCTCATGTATCTTTTCACCGTGTACCACTGTCTATAACAATTGCTTCCATTCGAATACCACCGATCGTATCGACTACAATGTACAATATCCCCAAGACGAACTAATAACCCTTGCCGACATGAGTCGACCTCGACCCATACAACACTCCGTAAGACGTACTAGTAGACATAATCTTAGTCATATTAAAGCCTAGAAAATCCTCTTAATATTGTAAGGATTTTCTAATCTAAGGGGGGAGGTGTAACGATGGTCCAACCCGAGTGTCATACTTTCCTTGCGCCTTTTCCTTTCTCACGCGATTACCGCACGGTTGCAGCTGCCGCCGATATCTCTCCACCCGCCGCCGTTGCTAGCCGCACCGCCGTGCATCCCGTCCTTTCTTAGAAGGACCCGAACGCCTATTCCCTATCTGCCCCTAAAATACACAATCCTGTGCCCGACTATTGCATTCCCTTTTTCTCACCACTGACTACCTTCCAGGAATCCGATACATCTGCCTTTTCCAGTATTTTCCGACTCCCAAATTCCTTCCCCACTATCTGAACTTTCCCACGGGATAGATCTATAAGTACGACCCTCCGCCTAGGCTAGCTAGTCAGTAAGTCACCGAAGTTCTGTACGACAACGTCACTCTGCCAGTTTGTACTTTAATAAACGGTTCGAGCAGTTCACCAAGTGTAAACCGAGTCTTTCCTTCCTAAAACCGCGTTCTGTAGCCGAGTTGGCTACTCTAATAAAATAAATCAGTGTTAAATAGTCAACCGCGACGTCACAATATCTTTATATTAAAGCTCACTCGTGACTATTTTAGTAATCTAGAAGTGATAGATAATGCGATAATTCGAGCGCTGAGAGTCCAGAATGACGTAGAGTCCGAGTATCAAGTGACAACTAATTACATCACACCCCAGACATTCCTATTTTGTGATAAGAGGGGTCTACTTCAAAATGATATGAATGTTCCAATCCTATACCATTGGAAAAGAAATAAAGCTAATAAAAGGATCTCGTTAAATATGTTAGATTACCCCACCAATGGCGAATGTTTCACGGGCTCTACTGTGATTCCTAATCGAGACTTTTTGGACTTCCATCGTTTGAATTTCCAAAAATACCCATGGCTCAACTTAAATTGCCCACATATGGGACAATTGAGGGATAGAAAAATGTTACACTTTAGACGCATGCGACGATAGACTGTGATATTTGATGTGTTACAACATAAGTTTGTAAAAGTGAGCACAAGGCTGTTGACCTTTGTATATAATGTATATATTTCGTTTTTTTTTGTCTAGTCTTAGTTTTAATGGTATTTTTAAGGCTTTGTGCCACAAGAGCACCCCAGATATTCAGAAAGGTTTTTTATTACATTTTTTTTTCTCCTTTTCTTTGATTGCACCATATGCATGTTTCTCTCCTTTATACTGGCATACTTTTGTCATCCTAATCAGATACGGATCGTAATGTTCAGTTTAGCAATAACAAAGATTAATTTATAAGTGAGCACTGTATTTTGACAGTCATGCTTGTACCAAAACATATATAATTTGTAGGCTTTTGTTTTTTGTATTTTGTAGCCTGTTACTTGTGACATGTATATGTAAAACAATAAACAATAAAAAAAAAAAAAAAAAAAACACCTATGGATCGATACCGTCGCAATGGTATTTTTTTCTTTCCTTTTTTTCTTTTTTTTTTCTTATCTCAACGTTGCTGCACACAAATACAAATGCATTTGTTTGCAGCAACGTTGAGATGCAGCGTCGCATCATACCTAAGAATACTTGTTATTGTGGCACAAATTATTTCAGTATTCTCTGTGAAAAGTATCACAATGTAGTGTCATCTCCTATTCGGCGAAAATTATAAATTAAATCTATTTATGATTGCATATAAACAATAAATTATTTGCGCCACGATAGTAATTATTTTTAGTATAATGCAGCATCGCATCGCAGCATCGCGTCTCAATGTTGCTACAAACAAATGCATTTTGCATTTGTTTGTAGTGACATTAAGATAAGAAATAAAAATAACATGGTGACGGTATCAAACCATGGATGTCCAGTTATGAAGCGGAGCCCTCATCCACTCGGCCATTGGCTCGCTTAGTAAACTATGTGTGGAAGTTAATGAAAAGTCGTGAGGCCGCTGCTTTGCTAATTGGGTTTGCGAATGCTTAATTTCTTCACGCCACCGCAAAAACTTGTTCAATGTCGGTTTAAGAGCATATGAAACACACTCGTGTTTCCTTCTCACTCCACCGCGAGCACGAATCATAGAACATACCTCGCTCTTGCGGCGCGATCACGTTACATCTACCTGCCTGTAAGGATGTAATTTAGAGTGACTATTTAACTTTACGCTAAAAAAATACTGCCATTTAGATAGTTGCAGTAAGGAAAGACAAGGAAAAAAATATTGCGTTTGACGGAATTGAACCCCGGTTAGGAAAATAAAAAGAAAGTCCTTTGACGGCTCGGACACCAACTCACTCGAAAATATACTTATGACAGTTGATTAAAATCTGTTAGTCCGCTGCTTTGCTATTTCGGTTAATGTTTTTTTGAACGCTTCAACCGATTCATTACTATTTTAATTAAATATTCTAGTAGGAAATTGTATTAATCTAGCATAGAGTTCTGTTTGTAGGGAAATCTTAAAATAGTCGAAGCATCAGTGCGAACTCAAAGACACGCCCAACCGCGTTCCTGCATGAGCGCGAGTGAGAGAACGCTATAGTCCGATACACATGAGTATAAGAGAGACAACCACGAGGAGCGTTGCTTGAGATTCTTCGCGTGTGTTGGGCACACCGTGTGACGAGCGCTCGCTCGCACGAATTTCCCACGCCTCATGGCGCGATAATTTAAACACAAACTGTATCATTTTTAATGCGCTCATTCATAGATATACACACATTTATTCTCTACATGGTAGAGTAATTGTAAAACTTTTGAAATACGTTACATGAGGGCCTATAAGAACGAACGTGACTCTATATCGAAAGAAAAGATTAACATTTTACATTTTTTGAAGAGAAAAACCCTCATATACCTTTTTGTCCAAAAAGGACTCGCAGTCAGAGCTTTGAACCCTTGAAAAGTACTTGAAGTGAAAATTAACAGATATTCTTGTTTTTCTCGCGCGGGCTTGGGTGGCCGAGATCAGCCGGTCGCCAAATGTTTTACGACCTCTTCGGAAAACAGACGTACTCGGAGACAAAGCCGAGGGCTTTCTACGCGGTACAGAGAAAAAGCCCTTGACTCGGCGAGCTGCTCGGTGGGCTCAGCCTGTATGGAAAAACGGAGCTATCGCGCGGGCGGTACCTCATACAGCCAATCAACGGTCGAGTTTTTACCCCCAACTACCTTCTCACGAAAACTCTTAATTTTTGGAAGAGTATAGTTGATCTGAGATCTTCGAGTCGGAACGTTCTTCTAGAGTCACTCGGAAAATCTCGCACGGTTCACTTCGCTTACTAAGAGCTTGTACACAGTTAACAAATTGTTGTAGTTGCGATACTACGTCGTAAAATAATATAAGTTATGTTAAACTATATTTTAGTTGGTTATTTTATGAATTGATGTTGGTGATATTGTGTTTTATTCATTCAACGGATAAATAAATGAATACCTTCGTCTCAAATCGTAATAACGTGTCTTTATTGATCTAACATATATGTAAACCTATAACAAATTTCCCGCGTTAAGAGTCGGATTTTAATTCGCTAGGCAGCAACGAATGACCATTCGTAGTCCGGAGTATAAAAGTTACCAGCCATCAAATCGGATCGGCCCGTAACACACTGATACATAGCGGCGCCAACTACAGTCGGAAATCGGGACTATCTTTTCTGTGCCAAATATTAACACGGGGACTACGCTTCCATATACTTGTATGTTCTCTGCCCCAACACACGCGAAGAATCTCAAGCAACGCCCCTCGTGGTCGTCTCTCTCATACTCATGTGTATCGGACTAGAGCGTTCTCTCACTCGCGCTCATGCAGGAACGCGGTTGGGCGTGTCTTTGAGTTCGCACTGATGCTTCGAATATTTTAACATTTCCCTACAAACAGAACTCTGTGCTAGATTAATACAATTTCCTCCTAGAATATTTATAATTAAAATAGTAATAGATCGGTTGAAGCGTTCAAAAAACATTAACCGAAATAGCAGAGCAGCGGACTAACAGATTTTAATGAACTTTCATACGAATATTTTCGAGTGAGTTGGTGAGCGAGCCGTCAAAGGTCTTTCTTTTTATTTTCCTAACCGGGGTTCAATTCCGTCACACGCAATATTTTTTTTCTTGTCTTTCCTTACTGCAACTATCTAAATGGCAGTACAGTACACGACCGCGTTTCTCTGTTCCTCGGGAGCCAATCCAATTAGGCACGACCGCGTATTTCCGATACCCCACTACCTGCCCAAGTACCTGCCCACCGTCCCTTTCCATACGCAAAAATTGTCGGAATTACAGCAGTGACGATTTCATTCGCAGGTAGCAAAAGGGAAGGAGTCGTTAGTTTCCCCACCAAGCAGGTAACGGACCTTGAGAAGGGGCCGAATTGGACTTACGCGGTCGTCATTTTCGGAAATACGCGGTCGTTCGGAATTATGCGGTTGGGAGAAACGCGGTCGTGTACTGTATTTTTTTTAGTATAAAGTTAAATAGACACTCTAAATTACATCCTTACTTAAACCGACATTGAACAAGTTTTTGCGGTGGCGTGAAGAAATTAAGCATTCACAAACCCAATTATCAAAGCAGCGGACTCGCGACTTTTCATTAACTTCCACACATATGTTACCAAGCGAGCCAGTGGCCGAGTGGATGAGGGCTCCGCTTCATGGCTGGACATCCATGGTTCGATACCGTCACCATGTTTTTTTTTCTTTCTTTTTTTTTTTTTAATTTCAATGTCGCTACAAACAAATGCAAAGTGCATTTGTTGCTGCAAACAAATGCATTTGCATTTGTTTGCAGCAACGTTGAGATAAGAAAAAAAAAAAAGAAAGAAAAAAAAATACCATTGCGACCGTATCGATCCATGGGCGTCCAGTTAAGAAGCGGAGCCCTCACTTTTTTTTTTTTTTTTTAATAAGTTTATTTTCAGATAATGATACATTTACATGGTTGTGTGGTTGAAAATACTTAAGGACAAAAGGACCAGTCGCTATGGTTAAAAATTATTGCTGGCTCTTGCCCATGTGCCTATGGGACTCGTTGCCAATATATATTTGTTACGTATGTATAGCTAGGAGATAGACCGATATCGAGTTTACAAGCGCTGGTGCGCTGGCTGAGTATCACATCCGACGATCGGTGTGGAGCCAGGGGACAAACAAGGTTTGCTGATGTGTCACAAATAAAAAAAAAACCCCTACAACAATATCTGCAATGTTCACTTAAAACTAGAATACTTAACTCTAAGATATTTACATATTTACAAGTGGGCCAGTGGGACCCCTGTTCTCCGTTTTAGCGGTTATTTCCGCGTCTATTGCGTTGCTGTTCGCGGACACGCTGGCGAATAAGCGCAATGTGTCGTTCTTTCCGAGCTAAGAGCAAGGTTACAGTAGGGTTGCCGTTCGCTAACCACCAGTACTTCCGGTTGTTGGTTCGGTGGAAATCTAAGCGGTCTCGCGTCAGTAATGTCGTGGAGCCACTAAATTTATCGGGGTGGTCTGTGAAGTCCTCAGGCTTCAGCGTAATGCGTTTATTTGCTTTATTGCGGCGCCAATGATACAGGAATGGGACATTCTCCGCGTCCTGGACCAGTCCCGCCGCATCGCATCGCATGAATGCCTGAGGCGCAAGATAACCTGACCGTTTTTGAAATTCTACTTCCGGTGCGTTTGTTATCGATAGAGCACGCGTTATGCCGTTATTTATATCCGGTAACTTGCTGAAATAATCGCGAGTTAGTTTTAGGAGGAAGCAATCGATTCTTGGGGTTTCTGCTGTTTCGTATAAGATTGCGTTACTTATGAAGTGCATGTATTCGGAGTGCTCCGATCGGTACATACCGAGGCAAGCGCTGGTGCATTTTCTTTCGAGGCTTCTGAGAGTTTCCATAGTAGTATGGTTGCAGTTCCACCATATAGGCGCAGCGTACGAAATTATAGGGCGAATTAGTAGCAGGTAAAGTACAATTTTTGCGCGTTTTGATAGGTATCGGTTTCTGAAGATTCGACTGTTCGCTACGAAGGCCGTTCTAGCTTTTTCAGTCTGCGTTTTTAGGTGGGTATTTAGCCTTAGGAGGTAATCTATATGTACACCTAGATATTTTACCACAGGTTTATGAGGTACTCTGACTTTCTCGCCGGATCTCGGATCGGTTATCTCTATGTGGAACTCCTTTTGTCCTAATTTTTTAAGTCTCGAGAGGCACGCTAGGGGTTTGCGGAAAAGTATTGTTTCACATTTTTGAGGGTTTAGACGAAGGTTCCACATCTTATAGTATCGGTTCGTTTTTTCTACTAGATCTTCTAGGGAGTATTGGATTGCTTCCGGGCGTGTACCCGTTACGTATATGATATTATCGTCCGCAAACGCAATTGACGAGGTGCCGTTGTTCGTGTTCAGGTCGAATAGGTTTAGGACATCACTAGTGTAGATATTGAATAGTACTGGTGAGTTTACAGTTCCCTGTTGGAGGCGTTCGCTAATGCGGAAAGTTTCGGAAGATAGATTGGTTCCGTCCCAAGTACGGAAGGTTTTTAGTGATATCATGTCCCATATAAGGTGCACGAGCGGGCGAGGGAATTCTTTTTTAATCAGCTTGAAAATAAGTCCGTTTAGCCATACGGAGTCGAAGGCTTTTTCCAAATCGAGGAGGGCTGCCCCTACCAGCTGTCCGCTATTTAACCCTGCTGTGACGGCTGACAGCAATTTGTGAATCGCGTGCGATGTGGAATGTGCATGCTTAAAGCCGAATTGGTTGTCGGGGATTATCTTGTTTGCGTTACAGTGCTTTACGATTTGTCGATTTATTATTATTTCGAAGACCTTGCTAATTGATGGAGTCAAGCTAATAGGGCGGTAACTAGCCGGGTCTGAGCAAGATTTGCCTTTCTTGATAATGGGCAGGACCTTGGCGCACTTCCAGGCTTGGGGAAAATATCTGTTATTGATCGCGTTATTAAACAGTGTTGCATAAGAAGTTATAAAATTAGCAGGTAGGTTTTTTAGGACTATTGGGGGGATGCCGTCCAGACCGTATGAAGTTTTGTTAGGGAGTGTCTTGTGGATTTTGGCTAGGCTATGTTCGTTACAGAAGGTCAGTGATTCGGCGCCGTCAGGACGAGGACTGCTGCTTTTATTGATATCTGAGAAGGTTGTTTCAGTCTCGTTGTCCGTTCTTCGCTGGGCAGCTTCGGTTATAAGGGCTTCCGCAGCCTCGTCCACGATCGCCTTTAGTCTCGTTCCAGTATTTAAATAACGTGGAGAGTTGATAGACTCATAGTGAGCTCCAATTATGTTTAATTTATCTGTTGGTGAGGAGAAGATGTAGTTTGTACCATCCGACTGCGTATTCCCTATAGCACAATTGCTACGGTACAAAATGTTTCGCTGAACATGTCTGATATGGATTTCGTCGATATGGAGCGATTGTTTCGGTCGGCGGAGTCGGTTGAGTTCGGGGAAGAAGGATTCAGCTTTGCGGTGGTCGATTTGCCTTAGTTGGCTGATCCAGTAGGTATCAGTGGCTTTGCGAAATTCTCTTTGGAGGGCTTCTTTTACCAGTTTAAGTGTAGAGATGGTAAGTCTTGTAAGATTTCTTTTAGATGTGGGATCAGTGCGGTGGAGCTTGTGCAGTAGCGAAATGAGATATGACTTGTCGGCTTGCAGCCTTTTAATTTTCCGCGACAGGTATTTGTGGATGCTGTTGTTGTTTTCTATAGTCGGGACTGTGTTACGGATGGTGTCGGTAATCTTGGTACTGAGTATGGTTAGGTTTTCGTCTACCTCTGGAATGGAGAGGTTACGATTGTTCGGGATTGGTGTCTCTAATGTTGCTGCAAGTCTTCGCGTAAATAAATTCCATTTTGTGGATTTGAAATTAAGTTTTGCATCCTGCGCGGTGGGTATGTAATTCCTCATTTGGTCGTTATTTAGTTCAATGGTAAATGCAATCGCATTGTGGTCATTGTCATATGGGATTGTGGGGATCTTTCCACCCGTACTGTTCCCTATCTTGAGTCTCGCGTCGGCAAGGCAAAGATCTAGGAATGTACGCGCCGGTTTGAACGTGGGTTCGAGTGGGGGGTAGGCATTGCATTTAAATCTTACGGCTGAGTTAGCTATCCAATTCGCCATATACTTTCCTCGCTCATTGTTCGCTCTATCGCCCCAGACTTTACGTCTCGCGTTTAAATCACCCGCCAAAACGTAAAAACGTCTATTGTCGTCTATTGAGCCTTACAAATACATCTTCTAGCTCGGTTACAAAGAGCCGTCTATTGTCGTTTGTGGCGTATGCACTGATTACGTAGAGCTCTAATTTTTTATCAGTTGTAAGTTTTATAATAGTGAATTCAAGAATTTCATTTTGGCGCGACGATGGGTACGTAATTACCTCGTATTGCCATCTTCTATTTATCAGGATCGCGGTGCCGCCCCCTTGCGTCGATTGTGGTCTATCGGAGCTAATTAAGCTGAAGTCTTTGAATTGAATTTTGTAACGGGCATTGAGTTTGGTTTCTGATAGCAGTATGATGTCAAATTGATACGTATTTGCAAATTCTAGGAGTTCAAATCGTCTATGGTTTGCTATCAGTGAATTTACGTTAATAGCAGCTAGTTTAATAGGATTGATGTTAGTCGGCTGTGTAGGCATGATTGAGACCGGAGAGAGATAAGAAGCTAGGCATTGCGAAATGCTTCGAGAAGAAACTCGATTGTTGCGGTATTCTTAGCCACTTGCGTCGCAATTGATTTTACCTGACCGGTTACTAGGGCTGTTATTTCTCTTTTAAAGTCTTCGATCCACTGCAGGGGTGCTTGTGACGAAGGTTGCTTGTAGTCCTCATTGGCCTCTGCTCTGTGGTATGCCGGGTGCTCGTAGACTGGTTGGCGACGTTGCTGCGGAGGTCGTGTCTTCGGTGCGATGTTTCGGGTTGCCTGTGCGTATGAAAGAGAGCCGTTTGTCGTCCTCAAGATTCTGGTTGTCTTCTGTCGAGATGCTTCGTGGTGTTGGGTCGCCTGTTCTTTTTTGATTGCTTTGGCAAACTTTAGGAAGGGGCAGCCTTTATAGGAGGCTGGGTGCCCTGATTCTCCACAGTTCGCGCATTTTAGTGCCGCCTTGTCGGAGTTTTGGTCAATGGTGCATTTCCCCGGTTCGTGGTTTAGGGAGCACTTTACGCAGCGACGTGGTAATTTGCAGTTAACGCTAGCGTGTCCTGGCCTTTGACAGTTCTTGCATTGGAATAGCTCATCCTTCCTGAGGTGCTCCCACTGTACTCGCTGGTAGGCCAGGTGTTTTATGGCGAAGAGTGCTGCTATTTTGCTGTTTTGCGTGAGTTGTACTAGATGATGGTAGCGACTTATGTCTCTCTTATCAAATTGGAACTTGGTTACTTTTGTTATGTGGAGGTCCGGGAGGTTGAGCTCTTCTATTTCACTTTTTATTTGTTCGTCAGTGAACGATCCCCGGATTCCTTTGAGGATGATGGATTTGGGTTTTAAGCTTTTAGGTGTGTATGTGAAGTGTTCGAATTTTAGCTCGGAGATGGCTTGTAATATTTTCTGATAGATTGTTAGTTCTGAGGTGAAGATCGTGACGTGAGTCGGATCGACTGCCTTTGCGCTGAACATCTTGTTTGTTAGATCGCGCTTAACTAGGTGGTCTATGATGGTGTCTATATTGACGTTTTGAACATATATCGGCGGAGGTTTGTCCTGTTTCTTCGGCGGTTTCGGCAATGCTTCAGCGTCATACTCCATATCACTGTTCACGGATAGCGTGCTAAATGGGTTGTTAGTTGGTGTTGGCCCTGGGGGTGGCGCCACTTTGTTATTCCTGCGGGGGTTTTTGGGAAGATGTCATGACTCGTCTGTCGGTAGCAGTGGGTGTGTAGTGTTGGATGCACCGGGTGATGGCGCCACTGGTTTTGGGGTGTGGTGTTGGCCCGGAAGATTGGGTCGTACATTCGAGGCAAATTTGGCCGGATTGCTTTCTTTCAGGGATTTTTTGTATAACTTCTCAAGTGCTGACGATGAGAGTTTTGGGACAGTCTTGACCCGTTTGATCGCTCCAATTATTGGTGGTGGTCCAACGGCCTCTGCATTCGGCGGCGATGCGCTTCGTTTGGCTTGGGCGGCGGCCATGTTTGGGGTCTGTCTGCGACGCGGCAGACCTGAGGTGCTTTCGATTTGGCGTTTCTTCGTTATTACAACGTGAGTGCGCATGCGCACAGTCGCTTTTTGGTACGCATTCGTATCAAAAAGCGACTGTGCGCATGCGCACTCACGATGTAATAACGAAAAAACGCCAAATCGAAAGCACCTCTGTGCTATCTTCTCGATGCTTACCGCAGATTTGATGATCGCAGTTGATGGAGAAATGCTAGAAACCTAAAGGTCCTAATGAGATCACCGCTCGGGATGGGCGGGCTATTTTATTGCTTATCTTCACTGTTTAGGTACACTTGGAATGCAGTTAGGGACGGAGCGAGCTCCACACGTCTGTTCGTTACGACGTTCGCCGAGCGAATCCAGAAGCGGAGCCCTCACCAACTCGACCACCGACTCACTTGGTAGTTTTTGTATGGAAGTCAATGAAAAGTCGCGAGGCCGCTGCTTTGCTAATTGGGTTTGAAAATGCTTAATTTCTCCGCGCAAAAAAAAGGTCAGAATCAGGTTAAGAGCATGTGAAATACACTCGTGTATCTTTCTCACTCCACCACGAGCTGAAACGAGATGAAATACTAGTGTATCTCACGCTCCCGCAGCGCAATCACTTTACATCTATTTGCACTTAAGGATGTAAATTTAGGGCGTTTAACGTGAAGCTAAAAAATGCTGACAATTAGTTTGTAAAAAAACGAACGAAAAGAAAAGTATAAAACATCGCCCGTGACGGAATTGAACACGGATTGCCGAAACAAAAATAGAAGCCTTGAACCACTCGGTCATTGACCAATTGGAGAAAAAAAGTGTGAAACTCGATGAAAAATCGCGAGCCCGCCGTTTTACTAATCTAATCGATATTTTATAAAAGCATTTATTTTTATCCAATTTGTTTACAAACTATACTATTCATATGTATAGATAAGTTCGCTTCATCAGTTTACAGTTTTATGAGCATTATTGTGCTATCAACAAACTGCCAGCCCCCCCAAGCATTCAAGGCTCGTGAGTGCGAGCGGGAACGCATGAGTACTGGGCGGAGCTAATCGAGTTGCAGCGTGTGCGTTCACATCGATACAGCCAGCGCCAGAGGTGGCTGGGGTACTCACTAACGGATACCGTAGCGAAACCGTACCAAGAGCTCCCATAAGGCCTACGCTTCTATGCACATCTATGTTCTCTGGTTGGGCACACCGATACATAGCGGCGCCAACTACAGCCGGAAATCGGAACTATCTTTTCTGTGCCAAAAGTTAACACGGGACCTGCGCTTCCATATACTTCTATGTTCTCTGACCGAACTTAGCTTTTATCGAATAGTTTAAGCAAGCGTACGAATAACATAAGTCCCAAACACTTTTTTTTCTTTATGATCACTGTGTGGTTAAGGGCATGGAGTACAGACTCAGTCGGTAACAAATCGCCTTCCCTGTTTTCTCCAAAACGATTGATATGACGAGCAAAAGCAAATTAGGTTTTCATACTTATATCTATTGACTACAAAAACCTAATTTGATTTTGGTTGAAGCATCAAACATCACGGAGAAAATAGGGAAAGGGATTTGTTATCATCGGAGCATCGATACGTATGTATCACATGTCCTTAAGCGCACTAAAGCCAATAACCTTTATAAGGATTGCAAACATAGCTGTACTAAGATATGAGTAGGCGAGTAGATTTACAATAACGTATGAAAAACCGAGGCGCCTAGTCACGTGCAAGTAACATGCTAGTGGTTAAATCGATTCAAGCGTTGTAAGTTTAAGAGCTTTCTTTTTACTTTCATAATTCGTTATTCAGAAACTGTAATATTTAGTATTTATTACTCAGATAGGAAAACGTGCCGTGAAGCGGGTATCGTACGATTGATACCGCCGCCGTGCCGTCTTTTGTCTATCTGGGTATATATTGATTGTGAAGGAGAAATCCGTTAAAGCAATAAATTATTAAATTATAACGGTTATTCTCGGCATCCCGAGTTCGCGTCCGATTTTATACCATTTTTTTTTCCTTATTCAAAACTATTTTCTATTAATGTAGTCATCGTTTCTAAGGCGTATACCCTATATTCCTTAACCAATTCTTAAATACGTCACTTCCGGTTTGAAAATTTCATTTTTCGACCACAAGTGACGCCATACCTGAAGTAAGTCACTTCCGATTTGAAAAACATTTTTTAGGGTGTACAGCTCAGAAACGGTGGTAGGATTAATAAATACAAATAATAAAAAACAACGAAGAAAAACATCATAAAGTAGGACACGAACTTGTGATGTTAAAATTACCCGTAACATGCTTTAGTGCGCTTAACTACAAAACGCTCATAAAAAAAAGAAGTGTTTTCAGTTTATGTTAATTAGCACACTTGGTTTGGCTTAAACTATTTAATTAAAGCTAAATTTGGTTCAAAGCAACCTTACAGATGCAACTGTAGTACATAAGATTCGGATACGTGGCGTTTCTCAAACCTAGTTACTTTATGACGGAAATGAGTTTTGGCTTTAATGAATGTGGCATTAAGAGCATGTGAAACACTATGGAGTGCGAGAAAAATAGCATCAGTGGCGCTCCCAGCGGGGCGAGAGAACACGCTGAGAACGTGTTTCACATGCTCTTAATGATACCCCACCGTTTTTTAAGGTGGGGCTAAACATCAATATAACCTCAAAATATTTTGAGCATCCATTTTTCTTCAAACAATTTTATAAAATAAAAAACGAATTGCAAGGCGCACTGCGTATTTCATTAACGCAGTGCGCCCCGCAATGCGTTTTTCATTTTATAGAATCGTTCCGGAAAAATTAATGAACTTTTTTTAACTCTGTTTCTCTCACAATTCTACGTGTTTAGCCTTCCCTTAACTTCAGTAACGGCTGTTCGCCCTCACCGGCCAGCAGCAAAACAGTACGAGGTGAACGTCCTCGCGGAGCGTCGCCACGAATCGCGTCTGTTCGTGCGAGGAGAGCATTCTTCTCCGTTCTCTTTCCCTTGCATGCTGTGTATATGTAAAAACACACGCTAGCCTTTGGCTGTGACGTTACGACTGGCAGTGGGAGATGGCGTAGTCTTCGAGATCAGTTCGCAACTTGGTTCGGTGGTGCGCGCTTGCTCGTGAACCGCCGGCTCCGCTGCCCGCTGCTGCTTGGCACGGCCACATCGGAAAGTGTGTCACAATTTCGCCTTCGCGCCAACCGTCTGGCATTGCGACGATTCGTTAGTTCGCCCAGTTGGCTCCGAGCAGCGGAGCAATAAGGGTCACACGGTCGCGAGTGTATTCGCGAGGCTGGTGTCCTTATACTCGGAAAAACAAAAATTTAATCGAAACTTTGTTTGACGTAGCACGCGTACAAAAAGTTTACCGAGTTTCGATCATACCAATCGAGCGGCCCAAGATTTACTCGCTTCTACGTGGTCGCGGTGAGTGATTGCGTATTTTGTTTCAGCAACGTACGGCGTATCGTCCCACGGTCCAAGAATACCATACGACTTGCACCTTCCACACTCTTCAGTATTTTTTTTTTTAAATATTCGTCATTCACTGTACCGTACAAAGAATCGATGTCGAAGAATCGTGAAGAGTGTCTTTTCTCGGCGGGGGGGGGAAGGGGGGGCGCGGCCACACACCCTCTCATCCGAGCCAATCCTATCGCACGTTTTCAGGCACTCCTCTCTCTCTCTCTCTCTCTCTCTCGCCACCGCCGTGAGAAGAGAGAAACGCTTTGGGAACGTGGAATCTATAAGAGTAACAACGATCGCGATAGTCACTAACCTATGCAGTAAGAACCAACGAGAACGCTCGTCGCTCACTCGTGGAAAGTTGTACGACGATTTCTTGACTACGAAACAACGAAGGTCCGAACGTTCCGAGTACGCAACAGGTGTACACGTGTAGCTCTGGTCAACGACTTTTCGAGAAAACCTCGGTTAAAGGAAGAGTGTTCGTGTCATGATTTAATTATAAATAAATCCAGACGATTCTCACAATCGATGAACTTCTTTTATTGTTTCGTCTCATCAATGCTACCCCCTCCAGTGCCCCCCCCCCCGCTCCCGTTCGTCTACGCATCCACGAGATAAGAGAGCATACCGTGAACAATTATTTCGCACAAGTAAATATTTAATCACGTGGATGGTTAAAAATTCAACGTATAATAAAATTGATTTAACTACCGAGATAAGCGCATTCCTCGCGAGTTTTCTGCCTCGCTAATTAACAGCGCGTTCTATAGACCTTCAAGGTTTGTGTTACTTCCCCGTTCCGTCTTCAATGCCACATGAACTGCGAAGCCACCCGCTGCGCCCGTGTAACAGGTGCAATATCATTTTTCTTCAGTAAAGCCAATCTCACTGTCACAAGATAAAGAGATCTTCTCGCAGTTAGTTTAAAGTCTAACGAGTCATGTGTCGTCGAAGCGTCGCGTCGGAGAAAAAAAAGAAATAAAATTACGTAAGATATCCAGTTGCGCATTAGAAACTAAAACTTGTTTCGACAGTGGAAGTGACGACAGCCGCGGTGTCAGCTATACCTGCGAATTGTCAAGTGTAAACTTGTGCACACCGGCGTGGAATTCCGTGGATTTCTGCGACGAAAATAAAGATGAATGATGTTTTTTGATCCATAGATCGTGCGGAATCTATAGATCAAAGTAATGTGATTTATCGAGTTAAGGTAATCCTTGCGAATAGTGTTCACTTCTCATAAGTTTGAGAGAAATGAGAGGGAATTGCAAACACATCTGGATGATATAAAAATCAGAAAAAATCAAGCATATGGCACTGAAAAGATTAATTGTGCCTTATAATAATTCTAAAATGTTATGAACAAATTAATGAAAAATAAAATTGTTCAACAAATCTTCCGGAAACCTAACTTTTTTTAAAATGAAAATAATTCGTTCACTTTTATGAATACGTATGATTTTTTTTAGATTTTTAAATTCACTTTGAATTTTTTTTATATGGGAAAAACGTGTAGAAAGTCACAAAATTCAACGTGAATTTAAAAATCTGAAAAAAACGTATTCAGAAAAATAAACGAATAATTTTCGTAAAAAAAAAAGTTTGCTTTCTGGGAGATTTGTTGGACAATTTTATTTTTCATCAATTTGTGAATAAAATTTTGGAATTATTATTATGCAAAATTAATCTTTTCAGCACCTTTAATGTGCTTGATTTTTTTTCCGATTTTTATACCATTGAGAAGTGTTTGCAATTCCCTTTCATTTCGATGAAACTTATGCGAAGTGAATACTATTCGCAAGGACTACCTTAAGGATACAGCGATTTTTTTTTTTTGCACAAAAATATAATTTGATTTGCAGGCAGTTGATTTCCGTAACGTACACGCGGTAGAGTTCATATATTGCAACGCTAACAGAGTACACATGTGCTGTGCGCAATTGAAATGGAGGAGACCTAGTTAGTTTCATCAGTCACTCCAGTCTATACTCTTCGAAGTGCGACGATTATATTTGTCGAGCGAAGCTAACATCGGTATTTTGTTCGCGTCAGGTACGCAAAGTCACGATACAGCGTAAAAAAATAAATAGAGTCTAAAATTTGACCCACCGCCGTGCGTGAGTCGAGGCCGCTCACTTTGTTTAGTTAAACCTTCGTCGTTCTTTGTTCCTGAACTGAGTTTATGCAAATATGGTGAATTTCATTATGCAATAAAATGTGAAGAAAAAAAACAGCATAAAAATTAGATAGAAACTAAAACGTGACCCACCGGGCGAAAGTCGAGGCCACTAACTTTGTTTATACATGTATGGTGAATTCATTATACAATACAATGTGCAATCCTGGCTTTGCAGTCCGCGATTTCGATCTATTGAAAGTAAGACGCACAGTGAGTGACGGTACAAATAAAAACAGATTCCACTTTTGACGAATAAGCAATTTAATCTGTGTTGCAACGACAAATTGCGGCCGGGAAGCGTGGATCGCATTATGCACAGGCGTTACTCGAGTGAATGGCAATTTTTTTTAAATATATTTTTTTTGTATAGATTAGCAAAGTGACATCGGGATTCGAAGTCAGCATTCATATAAACGCTTTCCCCTTCTCTCGGATGCGCAGCAGCTCGTCACTGTTGATAACAGCAATTAAAGATTACTTAACATTCCAGAAGGACGCGGAGAGCTGCAGCGATACGCGATCTTGGCATAATTAACGCTGTATCATCGAGCTCAGATAACATTCAACATGGTATTGCTTATTCGAACGATTTTCCAAACTTTCTCTCTCAATGATTTGCATAATTCTCCGAAACAGAATTATGAACTTCCCGAGCGATTAAATTTTCATCGCGGAAGCGAGACTGCGGCCCTGTGTGAAGTTGGCAGGACTAGCGGACTCTGGACGGGTGTTTCGTACTTCGAACGCCCATGCGCTCGATGACGCAGGTTTTATACGAATGCAGAAAAAAAAACAACGCCACAAAGTGATCAACCGACAAGCATAAAAAAAAACACGCACACTTTGTGTGCCTTGGTAATTAGATTTCACAAACACGTGTTTGTAAAATACACTGAAAAAAAAAATCGCTTGCGGGCTGCCAAAGAATTTTTTTTTAAGGGGAAGTGACATATCGCTGTCGGTAATGAAAACTGTAATGAACTTTTCTCAATGGTGCTCATTTTTTTGAGTAAAAAGCAAATTCGAACCGGATGCGCACGGTAATTTCGCATCCGGCCCGAATTCATTTTTTTCTGTAAAAAATGACCATTGAATAAAATTAATTTGAAAATTGCAACTATCTCTCTCGCACGCACAGCGGTTTCACTTCCCCTTAATATAAATTTTTACAATTCCAGATGATACTGAAACGCCGCCGGCAAGAATGTCAAGTCGACATGTTATCGTTTCGACCCCGTACGGAATTGTAAGAATTGAAAGTAGAATTGAAATAACAATTTTTTTTCATTGGCAACCCGCAAACGAATTTTACTTGAATCAGATTTTTTTCCAGTGTAGGAATGCTGCTTCGCGCTTTCTTTTATAACTCGTCCATTCGTTAACCGACCGCAGTATCATAAAATCCTCGATGATACAAATTTATCATGCGCCGGTAACTGTTTTGACCTTGAGCGAGCTTTAACCTCACCCTGGACGAAGGAACGAAAACAAACGAAAATCGCTCGCTCGTTCTCTCGAGTCTCAGCTGTTGCTCGCACAGCGTCGAGCTACGATCGACGCTACACAAAACGTGATGGTCGCACAGTGATGATTGATTGAAGGCCGAGGGTCTAATCGCGCCTGGCGTGTCGTTCCGACGCGTTGTGCTGGGTCTCCGCTTCGGTAGGTCGCCAGCCATTTGTGGTCAAGGTCCGACACGTGAGTGCGAAACTGTGACCTAAGCTATTTTTTTTGTCTTGCTTCTCTTATCTTTTCACATGCCACTGCACCGCATGCGCAGCGACAGTGACGATGATAATACCGGGCTGTATTCGAGAAGAGCCCGTCTCGTCGGAGGGTTCGCGCGGCGCACGTGGTCTATTTTCACCGAGAATTCCATGGGCGTCGATATCTAGTATTTCTAGTCGAAATTCTCTCGCAAAAGTCTCAATCGATATTCGATCGGCTTGGCTCGTCGCGAGCTACTACACTGAGAAAAAGAAATGGTTGGATTAAGGTAGTCCTTGCGAATAGTGTTCACTTCGCATAAGTTTCAGAGAAATGAGAGGGAATTGCAAACACTTCTGGACAGTATAAAAATTTGCCAATAAGCGAGCATGTCACAGGCGCTGAATAGATGAACTTTGCATAATAATAATTCGAAAATGTTTTTTACAAATTGAGGAAAAATAAAATTGTTCATCAAATATTCGGGAACGTAACTTAAAAAAAAAATGAAAGTGCTTCGTTCACTTTTCTGAATACGTATGAATTTTTTAAGATTTTTAAATGCACTTACAATTTTTTTTATGTATGGGAAAACGTGTAGAAAGTCACAAAATTCAAAGTGATTTTAAAAATCTGAATAAATTCATACGTATTCAGAAAAATGAACGAATAATTTTCATAAAAAGAAAGTTATGTTTTCGGGAGATTTGTTGAACAATTTTATTTTTCATCAATTGGTTAATAACATTTTGCAATTATTATTATTATTAAAAAAAAATCTTTTGTGCATCTTAAATACGCTTGATTTTTTGCAATTTTTTTTATACCATCGAGAAATGTTTACAGTTCCCTCTCATTTCTCTGAAACTTATTCGAAGTGAACACTATTCGCAAGGACTACCTTAAGCAAATGCGCGGTGACATACGTTCAAAGGTCTATTTTGTTGGTATAACAAAAATGTTTGTTTCAATCGACAATTATTGAACAAAATGAAGCAATTAATCGTTTAACAAAAGAATGCTTTATTTGTACAAAAAAAAATAACAGCTTTGAACGTATCTCACCGCGACTTTTGGTTAATCCAACCAATTTTTTTTTACTCGATCTATGTGTCACAAGTTCGATTAACTCAGTTTGTCTATTATACTTTATTATCGACTTTCGGGATAAGACGCCTTATCGCGAATTCTTCACGGTCTGGAGCATCGAAAACCGAGATATCTTTCTCGCAGTATGCGATGTTTCGTCGACGTATACGAGGCCTCGTCTCGCTGTCCCAGTTACGCGAGTAAATGTGCAACGCACTCGTAACATCGTTATCAATGGAACTTTCACGCTCTCGCCCGGAGGATCCAGCGAGATCGTCGTCTGCGGCAAAGTTCAATTTTTTTTCTTTCCTACTGTCCTGTACTCGATTCGATCTTCGATCAGGTTTTTGTTTTTCTCCTCT
Source organism: Ichneumon xanthorius (assembly GCA_917499995.1). NCBI lineage: Eukaryota > Metazoa > Arthropoda > Insecta > Hymenoptera > Ichneumonidae > Ichneumon > Ichneumon xanthorius. Next base: position 1,417,282 of record OU824202.1, on the reverse strand, counting down.
GCATAGGTGTTCAGTTGTTTGCGCAAAGAGGCTGCGGTCGGTGGAGCCCTCGGGTTCATGGCGTATGTGTGTTCTTCGGACGTTGTGCATGCGAACGAGTGAACGGGAGTTCAAAGTCCACTTGCCGGATCGCACGTTCCGCCCAACCACGGTCACCGACAAGCAACAGCCGCTAAAACTTGCAGCGCGTTACTCGCAACAACCGTTATTACCGCTTTCTCCACGAGACGTAACTATCGTAAAATGCACGCCGAAGTGCTGCCCTCGAGCTCGGATCAGCCGACAGTTTTTTTTTTCTATTGATTTTATTTTAAAAATAATAATAATAGCAATAATTAATCCTCTTTATCGAACGTCGTTAGCGATTTTTCTGAGTCCAGCCGTCGCGTGAATTATACACCGGTTATCGTAGTTCATCACTATCACTAGTATCGTAACGTACAATTTTTTCTTCATTACAATAATAATCAACGTGTCTGGCGATAGTTCCGTCTCCGGTTAAATCGACGCACTGCAGTCGAGCTTGACTGTTGAATTTTCTTTCGCGCAATTACACCGCTTTAAGTAAGGTCAACTAGATATTCCGTCTGCTGTTCGTACTCCTCACTCCCATTGTGCTCTAAACACTCGCTCGCGGTGGCTATCAAAGCAACGATAATCGAAAAAAATTGCGGCGTCAAGCAGACCGTACATTGCGGCAAGTTGACCCACGTGAAACACATTCCTAGAAAGGTCGCGCCGCGAACTAAAGTCCGCACGTGTTCCGACCTGTATCCATTATTCACCGCGATTATTATTCGATCACAATGTAAAATTCACTAAATAACATTTCTTTTGTTGTTCCAGGCTTTGTCATCGATAGGAAATCACCGCAGGTGAGTCATGGCAGAAGCCCATTCTGCCGTTGCTTTCAGTTTCTCGATAACCCACGAGGGATGGGACGTTAACTTCGACAGGGAAGTACTCGATCTCATATGGCAATCCGGTGTCAGATCCTGGAAGAAAAGATTCTTCAGATTTAATGTGAGTTTTTCGAGAATAAAAAAAATAAAATCTAAATTATTCTTAATTTTTTTTATTATTATTAATTTATCTATTTATCAATATTTTTCTTATCTCGATTACAGAATAATTTGAAGAGCGGAGTTTATCCAGCATCGTTGGGGAGCCTCTGGCTGACAATCGCCGTTGTCACAGCGATACACTTCGCCGGGTACAAAGTCCCTTACGACTTGGTTGGAAAAGTCGCTCCTTATCTGTCCGGGTATGTCTTAGATCACCGCTGACGATTCGAGAGTTTCGCAACACGCGGAAATTTCTGAGATTAATTTTTTATTCATATTTTCCCCCCTTTTAATTGACAAAGCTCCTCGGTACCGGCTCATCTCGTCGGATCTATAGTCGTTGGACTTTTGCTGTGGCTCGTGACGATCTTGGCGTTGCGTTACGCGCTCAAGTTACTGTTGATATACAAAGGATGGATGTATGAGGCAAGAGGACCCGGAAGGACGCCCTCTACGACGACGAAAACGTGGGCGCTTCTCGTCAAATTACTATCGGGATGGAATACGCCGATGCTGTACAGTTTTCAGGGTTCATTGCCGCGACTTCCATTGCCGACGTTGCAAGACACTACGAGGAGGGTCAGTATCCTTTCGAAAGGGAAATTGATTTTTAACTCTACAACTCACGACTGGGGTCCAAACGGACCCCACGCGAATGCGAATAAATTAGCTTTTTGCTGATTTATTCCGTTTTTCAGTTTTCGAATGGGTTTTTCATTACCTAAATGCAAATAAAATCAGATCTCTCGTACACCATTCTCTTCCTTATGAAAAAAAGAAGAAAACTACGTATGATAAAGTCTGTTTATCAGTATAGAACCGGTTTTATGATCAAGAAAAGTGTGGGGTGCGTTCGGACCGCAGTGACGTGTTTGAAAATAAAAAAATTAAGTCATGAGCTGTAAGGTTAAAAAAATTTCTAATTATCTAAATGATAAATAAACGAGGCATAATTTGGTCGCGCTTAATCGGTTTAATCGTCGTTCGTACCGTGTTGTATTTGCAGTATCTGCGAAGCGTTCGACCGCTCGTCGACGACGAGAATTATGCCAGACTGGAAAAACTGGCGAACGAGTTTCAGACGGGAATCGGCACGAAGCTTCAGCGATACCTCATACTCAAGTCCTGGTGGTCGAGCAATTACGTTTCCGATTGGTGGGAGGAGTACGTTTATCTTCGTGGAAGATCGCCGATAATGGTCAACTCGAATTTCTACGGGATAGACGCGATTCTCATGTATCCGACGAAGGTCCAGACAGCTCGTGCCGCAAGTATAATCCACTCGTGTCTGCAGTACAGGCGTCTCATCGAGCGACAAGAACTGGAACCGGTCAGTCAACAGTGTGAGCGCGACCCGCAGCTCTCTTTTATCCCGATCGTTCATCAACATTTTCGCTCCATAAATCTCTTATTTATTCTGTTTTTTTTTTTTTTTTTTTTTTTTTTCTTGTCCTGTTTTTAATTCAGATTTTACTGCAAAACTTGGTTCCACTGTGCTCGTGGCAGTACGAGAGGCTCTTCAACACGACGAGAATTCCAGGCTTGGAGGCTGACAAAATTGTACATTTTAACGACGCTAAGCATATAGTCGTTTACAACAAGGGCAGGTATTACAAAGTTCTGATATACCACAAGAATAGGATCCTACAGCCGTGCGAGATCGAGATTCAGATGCAATACATATTGAACGACAAGTCGACACCATCGCCGGGCGAGGAGAGGCTCGCTGCGCTGACCGCTGGCGATAGAACTGCATGGGCCCGTGCCAGAACTGATTTCTTCTCCAAGGGTATGAACAAAAATTCACTCGATCTCATCGAGAAATCAGCTTTTGTTGTCGCTCTCGACGATATACCTTACGAGTACGATCGGGCACATCCGGAGAAATTGGATCAATACGGACGTATTCTCCTTCACGGAAAGGGTCACGACAGATGGTTCGACAAATCCTTCACACTATGCTTCGGAACTAACGGCCGGGTGAGCTTAAAAATAATCCCGAGGTAACTGATGTTTCGTATGGAGATCGCGAAAATTAAACTGACAAATTTAATTCCTTTGCAGATCGGATTCAACGCGGAGCACTCGTGGTGAGTAAACAATTCGATAATACATCCTCAATATCGTGTGAATTATTGTGTACGATTGGATGTTCCTCGAGACTAGCCGTCGAGTTTATTCCAGCGGAGACTTCCCCGGTGGCGATGTTGCGAGAAATTTGCTTAAAATTAAAAGTATAAGAAGGCAGATTGTGTTTTCAATAAAAATCGCAACCAAGACGGAACTCTCCGCTGTACGGCTAGGAATAAAGATTTTCTATTTAAAATTCTCAATCGAAGCGATAACTAACTGAGCAGGGCAGATGCTGCAGTGATGTCGCACTTGTGGGAGTTTGTCCTATCCGAAGAGGCCATATTCACCGAGTAAGAAAATTTAAAAAACCGAAAAATCGATCATAACGATAATTGTTATCTCTGTTGTCTATTTCGCCTACGACTCTCTTCTGTTTCTCTTTGACGCTTTGAGATCGCGCTTACCTCTCTCTACCATTCTTACCCCGAAAACGAGAACATCGACGACACACGATCCTCGAAGTTCTCGTTTCACGGCGATTTAATTCAAACAGCAAAAGACCGGTTTTTCTTTTGTACAAATATTGTCTCTAGGTGCAGGTTGCTCACAGCTTCGTTGTGTTGCCGGACAGCTCAGCAGATTATTTTCTTGTATCCTATTATTATTGATAAAAAGAATGTACAATGTCTCAAATATGCTCTTTGTCTTTGAATTGTCAGGGCGGATGCACCTGTAATGGGAGCCATGTGGGAATTCGCTATCGGTACTGATGTGGAGACTGGGTAATTTCTTCTCTTGCCGCTACTCTAAAGTTTCAAAAAAAAGATAATCATACGTTCACGTCTTCTTCCCCCATCTAACCGAACAAATAAATGTCTCATCGTCTCTGCGTGTACCCTCTGGACTCACGTCACCCGTCGTTCGTAAATAACCATTACTATTTATAAGCTCCCTAGTCGCACTTCGGCAGCCTGACAGTTTTGCACAAATATGCATTTTTTTTTATTCCGACACATTGATTGCCTATTCACGTGTCGCTTATCTTTTTTTTTTTTGTGAAAGTATCGTTTGAGGCAGAAGTCGGTTTAGAAATAGTTATTTTTCACCTCCTCGTATCTTGACGGTAGTCTTGCTGCGAAGGCGACTCAGACTTTTTTAACATTACTCTCTTCCGCGCAAGTCAGTGTAGATATTATTTTTATTGTTTTTTACGCTTGCCTTATCTAACGTCTCGGACGATAAATCGTAAGCTTTGTACGCGTTTCCTTTCTATCGAATGCTTGCGTTTTTCCTTATTTCGTTATCTCTCGGTCATTAATATTTAGGAACTAATGACGACGATTCTAAAACTAACGTTATTTAGATACAAGGAAGACGGACACACGAAAGGAACCCTGGAATTCGATCCACCGGTTCCCGCACGTCTGCACTGGAATATGAATGCCCCGTGCATCGAGGCTATCGACAATTCGTACCTGGCGGCCGACAAGCTTTTGAACGACGTGGAACTCCGTATCTACGTTCACGACAATTATGGCAAAGGTTTTATGAAATCTTGCTCAATGTCACCGGACGCTTATATACAGATGGCACTGCAGCTCGCTTATTACCGGGACGCACAGAGATTCAGTCTCACGTACGAAGCCTCGATGACGAGATTGTTCAGAGAAGGAAGAACTGAGACTGTTAGACCTTGCACCATCGAATCCACGGCGTGGGTCAAGTCTATGGAAGATTCGACGTCAACCGTGAGGAGATTATATCAATGAACCAATGTTAATAATGCAACTTTAAATTTTTTTTATTTTCTATTTTCAAAGGTCGAAGAGAGGTACAAACTTCTGCGAGCCGCGGCTGCGCAACATCAGAAGGGCTACCAGGACGCTATGAGCGGCAAGGGGATAGACAGGCATCTCTTCTGCCTCTACGTGGTATCGAAATATTTGGAAGTCGATTCCCCGTTTTTGAAGGTAAACGCTTCATTTCTTATATACTCAGAGGATCGTTGAAATATAATATAGTGAATCTAATATGTATTTTGAAAAACTGTGGATTTATTTGTTTGAATGTTTGCCACCCTCCCAGCTGGAAAGCGAGTTGCTCCGTCCCCCCCCCCCCCCTTATTCAGTGAAGCACACAGAATTACTACAATTGTATGTGTTTAGAATATATTAATAGTACGTTGCGATACTAGTACGGAAAAGCGGTCTTTCGACGAAGGTTGTGAAATTGGCTGCACGAGCCGGATCGAGAGCTACAACGGCACGAGGCGAAGCCGAGTGACGTTTGTAGCTCGAGAGGAGACGAGTGCTGCCTACTTCCCAACCGCCGACGGGAAACCGCTTTTTCGTAGAAGTATCGCGTATTACTTTTTGTGAGAAGTGTACGAAAATTCCGGCTTTTCGTGCCTGTAAAGTGCATTCGGAAAAATAACTACAGTGACTGAAAAGTAGCTAGAGTGTGAAAAAAGTGTGCGAAAAGGAACTAGCGTGTGAAAATAGTATCTACAGCATTTTTCGCGCGTCCTCTGCTAGAAAGCGCCACTTTCGACACACTTTACAGGCACGAAAAGCGGGAATTTTCCTGCACGTGTTATAAAAAGAAAATTTAAATTTAACATTTATAAATTAAAAGTTTCACTTTAAAAATTGTAATACGGTAAAAATGAATTAAACCATGGCAACACCTTTACTGTAAATGTGCGAGCACGAGCCAAATCAACCTGCTTCTGCCAAATGTCAAGAAGGTTTCAGATTACGAAGCACCTCGATGCATCAAAATGTCTTGCGTTTCTAAACACCTCCCTACACTGCTATAATATCTACACAATAAGAAAGTTCAAGTCGATTGGACACGCACTGATACTCACAGATTCATAAATAATCATGTATAGTTGCAAATACTCACAGATACATGCAGATACATACAGATACATGCAGATACATACAGATACACACAGGCACTCACATAGTAATTCGAGCACGCGACCAACATATCCGCCAGTTAATATATATTCGCGGATGTTTCAGGAAGTCCTCAGCGAGCCATGGAGGCTCTCAACGTCACAGACTCCCCATGGTCAGACCACGAGACTGGACTTGAAGAAATATCCAAATTGCATATCCGCAGGAGGCGGATTTGGTCCGGTAGCCGACGACGGTTACGGCGTATCGTACATTATCGCTGGAGAGGATCTTCTCTTCTTCCATATCTCTAGCAAACTGAGCTGCTCCAAAACGGTGAGTTAATAAAACAAATTGCAAAGTAATCTCCCTCGATGACTTTACGAAAACAAACAAAAAAAAAAAAAATCGATTCGATGTTGCAGAGTGCATCGAGGTTCGCTGTGAACATTGAGAAAGCTCTCGCGGATATGCAGACGCTCTTTGTCGCCAAGAAGAAGTTGAAGCTCTAATGAAATCGAGCGATTTACTACGGGTGGCTGTTCCACGCATATCAATTCGTCAGCGCACAATTAAAGGATATTCTAAACACGCTCGCGCGCCCCTCGCAACGCGGGAGGGAATTTTCACGCGATAGTTCATTGTAAATATATTGATTTCGACCGCGCGTTTAGTAGAAGAACAAATTGATCTTTTTTTTTTTTTTTTTTTTTTTTTTTCAAAGCTGGCACATTTCGCAAACGGTAGTTTAATGTCTGTGGCATTCTATATTGACAGGAAGCGAAATATAATTTTTTTTAAATATAAATTTTATCGCTCGAGACTATCACGAGATCGTTCAGACGAGAATATACGTATTGCGCTACCGATATCGCCTAATAGTTTATATAGATTTTCAAGTAATTGGGTGTAACGGAGGAACAGCGATAGCAAATTGACAATTGGGTATCTATAGATAGATCTTGTTTTAAATGAATTTTGTACGTACAATTGAGCTACGACAATGACGGACACACGAATTACGGATAGAATCTTCGCACGATATTTCTTTTCGTCTTATTTAAATAACCGTTAATGAATTATCATGCCAGAAATAATTGATTTTTTTGTCTTTTTTTTTTAACACCGAAAACTTTATGTATAAGTATATCTGCGAAGAGATGCCATGAACCCTACGTGTGCAACCTATCAATGCAAATTATTTTAATAACTATATAAATATATACAATAGAATATTTTATACCGGGGATTTCGATGTGACCACATTCTCTATTGGTAATAATGATAAAACTTGTTGAGAGTATATAGTTTAGCGGTATTTGGTGCTTTTTAAACCAATTGACATTTTTATTTTTTTGGGTACTGTTTAATGTTATTGTTTATTATATTCATAGAAAGAGAGTAAAAGCAAACGAAAAACATGTTCATCGGCATAAACGAAAGAACAGGAGTCTTGCCTTTTTCTAAGTTATTATACATTGCTTGATTACGAGAGAGAAAAAACACAAAAATGCACCGCACAAACAAATAAAAATATTGTCTATTTGATTGTCAAACTTAAACTATATCGTCGGATAATATGTACAAATTGTTACTTTGTCAAGACTCCGATTATATATCACAAATCCCTAAATTACATTGACTCGATTATTTCAGCTCTGTACCTTCTCCAGCTTCTTGCGACCCGTGTCTTTGATCAAACGACTCTCTGAAAACTTGTCGCATCTCTGCTGTTTGTGCCTGTTGGACAGGACTACGTTGCGCAGTGTCGAATGGAGAAATCTCTTGTTTACAGTCTCTCTTGGCTTAACCCAACCGCTTGGACCCATTATCTCGGCCCTTCTCGCTCCGACCTTTGCCTCTTCCATCAAAGCTTCCGCAGCTAATCTGAAGAAAACAAAAGAATTATCAATCCGAGATAATGCGACGAAGTAAGGTTCTACCTGTTCAATGTTTCTTCATCCATAATCGCAACTGAAACGTTGAAATTTCAGGAGTGACTGTCAGACCGTTTTATTTTTGCGCATTCTTAATTCGAGTTCGTCCCGGAATGTCCATTAATTATTGTGCCCGAGAAAATACATTTCTGATTCGCTCGCAAACATGACAGTTTTTACTGATTACAATAAAAACATCGTACAAGTATAAATATTGTTGAAGGTGCCGAGAGGGCCACGTTACGCTCATTTAATTTCAGCCAAAACGCCAAAACGCCAAAACTCATTTCTGCCAAAAAGTAACTGGGTCAGTGGTAGTGGCGCCGAGTTGCGGCAGCACCGACAACTAAGTTTCTCTGTAGTTCTTTCCACCACTTCGCGCAACGTCCTCGTCTCTCCAGTCTAGTGTTAAGTATTTGGCATTGCGATCGGGCTTTCTTGTGTCCTTTCCTCTGCTTCACTCTGCTTTCCTCATTGTCAGCGGCAACGTCTGCGGTGGTGCATTATATGTGCATTATCTTGATACGCATTCGCTCGAATACGAGCCGTTGAAAGTAGGAAATATGATAACGAAATAGCCTCGCGTCTGACACATTACATACGTTCCGTAATAATATAAACAGGTATGATTAACGATTAATTCGTCGCTTCACATGCTTCGTTAAACGTAATAAACATTGTTATTGTGGACGTATAGGTTAGTCATTGTTGTTGATGTTTTTAAAAATTTACTTTATCCTTCGATTCCGTAATCGTTACGACAAACTGGGATTATCGAATTGTTACTCGCCCCATTTCTCAATCGTTCATAATTTTCCGAATCTGACTTGATAATTGCACAATTATCGAGAGTGGAGAAACAAAATATACAAACAGAACTCCGTTCAAAACAATCACGTCGCAATGAAATTAGAATTGTTTTTTTTTTGTTTACTGTTAAATTTTTATTCTCGGAAAGCTTCAAAAATGAGCGAGGAAAACCACATAAAGGAACAGTGGCAACTCTTGCAGAGCCTGCGGTCGACCGTCGAAGGTTTGCTTGTCTATGGAGTTTCGAATGTCTGGAACGTATATGGCGGGTTAAACAGGTTACACAGTGTCATAGAGCAGATATTCAAGCATGGATGCCGTATTTTTGATCCTCTGGTGAGTCTGCATTTTCCAACACAAGGAAAATATTTCCTTTTAATCAATTTTGTTATCGGAGAACAACAAAAAATTGTGCTGTTGGAATCCTGTTGTCAAGTTATGTAACGCAAAGAAAGTATCTATGACACACGAATTGTCTTCCTTCTGTGCTTCTAGTAATCATCATGATACATGTAACAGTATTATGTAATAGAATTTGTCATGACGTATCGAATGATGCTTACTGTTGTTGTGATAATACTCATTTGTTCCTGCAGGTTGCGAATGATAAAATGTCTGTATTCAACTATTGCTTCCTCATAAAGTTTTCATGAAAAAAAAAAAAAAAAAATGTGTGTTTTTAATGAAAACATATTCGGAATGTTTCAAAACATTGCAAAAATCATATTTAAAATAAATATCTAAATCTGGTGTCTGTTGGACCTGAAAAATTGGAACTTATAACGTGAGAATGCCTCAACAGATCAAACTGAAATTTTATACACAATATGTGTGACTAATAGTTAATGTTTCTTCAAACATTTATTAAATAAATGGTCAGTTGTTTTGTTTGGATGTGGTTTTTAGTTTCTTCAAAAATGTCCGTACGCACTCTTATTCTTACAATTTTTTAGCTATCGGGACAAAAAGTTGTGTACAGCTGCAGTTTGATTGCTCGATGATCCCTATTAAATTTGGGGAGAATTGATTGAGTCACTACCATGAAAAATTAGTAGTTTATTTTAGAAACATTTTTTCATATTAGATATTCATCGATGAATAAAATAAGTGGTAGATGCGTGATTAGCATGGAAAAATAATGAAATATAATCCTGGAGCGACAACTAACGAAAAAAATGTATCGAGAATATAGCAAAAATTAAAAGAATTAGTGATTTTGCGTATTTTCAAACAGTGATTTCTTTGCTTCCTGATGGCAACGTGGAAAAATTTACGTGCCTATCATGTCTTACAGCAAGAAATACACAAGATGATGGATATGACAGGGTTACAAATGCTACATAAAGAGGTATCACTTGGATTTCTTGAGTAAAAATCGAAAGAACAAAAAATAATTCAGGCATGCATAATTCCATGTATTTTTGGAATGTGACGTTGGTATATTTTTACGCGCTGAACCTGAATTGGCCAGCCGTTTTGCATAAAAGTCTAACACAACGTTGACGTTGAAAAAAGTTTAAAAGTGAAGTTTTCATATAGTTTGTTCATAAAGGTTGAAAATATTAATTTTCATATCTCTTTCTCATAATGTTCCTTTATTCGCGAAGCTTCCCCTGCAAGGAAGGCAAACATCCAGAAAATGCGTTCTCATAAAAGAACAGGTTTGTGAATAAAGGAATATTATGATACAGCGATATGAAAATGTCAATTTTCTTGTCATATTGTATTCAAATAATAATAATATATTTACTGTAACGATATTGTTTTTACCCCTGTATCAACGAGTCTCGGGGAAAATGGCGTTGAAAATGTTTTATTTATATATCCTTCAAGGGTGAAATCGTATCCCGTAACAGGAGATCTTAATTATTTACGATTTCGTGCTATTTCTGTTGAACATAAATAAAATTAACATACATAAGGTAAAATTACCTCATGCATAAGTCTAAGTCATACATGGCTATATGACTTTTGGTTTGGAAACGGCATTTTCGAAGTAAATGTTGCTAAAAAAAAATTTTAGGTAAATTTTCACATATGTGGGTACCAATAAAATTTCCCACGACGACTGTTTTGATTATACCATTAATATTTTGGATAAAAGGAAATGAGGGGTTCGTCTGCGATAGATAGTTGCATGAGAACCTAATTGGATTTGGAATCAACAGTGTCAGTGCTCGGATGCTATATGTATGTACTCACTTTCAAGGGCGAACCTGATTGCTGGGTGTTCATACAAGGATTAAATTGGCTCCAACCATCTCTAGCGATGTCACCCATTGTCGGTCAGTGTGACGATTATTTGGCCAATGTACCGGCCAGAATAGCATCGCGCAAAGATGTACTATGGATATACAAAAGGTAATAATAATAATAATTCCGAAACACTGTATTCTCTAAAACGTATTGCAACACAAAATACGAGAATACTACGATTATACGTCATACGGATTAGTTTGCCAGAAAAACCATTTTATTATCCTTACCACCATTCTTATGGGAGACCATTTTATTTTTTCACAGAGGAAAGTTTGTGATCGTGCAATCTCATGATCACTTAAGGACATGTGAAACGACTCAGTCGGTAACCAAAATCTGTAATGAATGCGATTCAGAGACGGTAGACTTGTCGGGAAAAAGCAAAGCATTAGCGGATGTACAATTTAATACTGCGTCCGATGATGCTTCCGTTTTATCCGAAACGTCAACCAGTTTTAAATGGCATTGATTCGAAAAATTCATCAATCTCTCTCGTACTCATATGTCACGTGGTACATCTTTCACATGGCCTTAATATATTTTGTTATAAACGTTTTTCCAACTTTTATTGGCACTTTTTTTTATCGGAATAATGTCAACACCTCTGCAACCGTTCACAGTCTAACAGACTAAGTTGGATGTTGTATAAAGGAGGCGAATGCCATCACCAGCTGTTTCTAAGAAAGTAGTGACGGGTTATCACAACATAGTCATTTATCTAATTTAACGAAAAATTCAAACGATGCCACTCCTTTGAAAGTATTAACATAAAAAACATTCAGTGTTAAATTATGCAAATTCAGTATATTTTTGTAGGTCTCATTTATACGATTGTTTTGTTCTCTCGTCGTTATTGTTTGGTGTGCAGTGACTTGTACATCGCTATTAATCTAAAGAATCTACATATAGGGATATTTTCATTGCAGTTTGGAGAATCATTCACTGTCTCAAAAGTTGTCATGGCTCTTATCTGACAAACAACATTTACTGTCGTGCCTAGAGCCGTGGGCTTTTCTATGCCAAGAAAGCTTGGCTGAAGTCACTCTTATTTGCTTGAGGGCTGTGGAACGAAATCAAGCGGCCCTACTGACAGAAATTGACCCGTGTTTGGTAACGCATTTGCACATGAATTATAATAGCGTTAATCAATTCATACTTACTACTGTGCCTTCACAATTATGACACGTATTTTTACACTTCTTAAAACTTTGTTTACACGATACAATTCGAACAATGGAGCTCGGAAATATGTTTTTTTTCGAAAGCAAGGACCAATTTTCTGCGAATTTTAATTTTTGTTGGAACCCAGACATATTATGCGGATCATGTTGCATTTATTTTTAAAAAATCCAAACATTTCGTAAGCTCGCAAGCTTGCAGACATGCAAGGCTAATTGTTTAAGTGCATTGGAATTGGGACATAAAAATAGTTATTTGTCGTTTTCAAAACCTATGTTACGGGTCTACTGGGACTTTCGATAAAGAATAACCGAGATTCTTTTACTTCTGTATTTGTAATTAAAGAGGTTGTTATTTTTCAGTTCCTACCAGGTGGTCGGTTTTTGAAGAACAGTCCGAAGAGACACCGACGATCGTCGTCATATCCAATCAATTTTGGCAATACAAGAAACCAATCGAATTTTGAAATAAAGGATAATTGCGAGGATAAACGTAGCGACGATGGCCTAGCGATATCGCAAGATAGCGGAAACGCAGAAAAACGGTACGAGGATAACGTGGATACATCGGCACCTGCGACAAACCTGAATAATCCGGAAGAAAAGGAGAATGGGATATCTCTAAAATCGTGGAACAGTCTGCCCGTTCTGTGCAAAGACCATGAGATTTGTCAAAAAAGTTGTGCGTTGCCGCTAGCTGCATTCATGGCAACTAATAGACCGGAGGAAAATGTGTCTGTCCGTATACCTCGAACAATCGAATTATCGGATGTAATAAAAGTAGATTATTCAGAGGTGAAACAGTCGAGTTCGGCATCAGATACGTACGGAAAATCAAAAAAACCGAAGACTCCTTTGCGAAAACAGAGAACTAAGACGAAGAATTCCAGTGTAAAAAGGATGGAGAAGAAAAACAGCAGTGGTAGTTCCGACACGTTAAATTATGAGGGTACAACGAGGACCGTGATCATGGAGAACATGGGACGAATGACCCAAGATTGTGCCAATTATCATATGGACAATCCCACGAGTGAAAATATTAAGATAGAAACGCACCAGAAGACGAGAAGAAAAAGCTCATTCTTGCCGTCGGGTTCCGCACCTGAATTTTCCGGTTCATGGAGTTTGGGTGTCGAAGGCCAAAAAGATATTAGGATTCCAAAGAAAAGTTTCATGGAAGATGGTGGTAGTAGCGTTCAACCTATGGCTACGGGCTATTTTCCACGACCTTTGGAAGGTCAAAGTCTCACGAGTTTTCTCTCCTCCGCTCAATTCTCCCGAGCTAATGCGGAGTTGGATAGAGAAAATGCGCATTTTAGTATTTCCGAAGCGATGATAGCTGCTATTGAACAGGTTCGTTCACTCTCGCCTAGTAAGTATAACAACATTATAACTACCATATAAGTGTTAACAATGTTAAACTGTTAAACAATATTAAATTGTTAAGCCATATTAAACTGTTAAACAATATTAAATTGTTAAGCCATATTAAACTGTTAAACAATATTAAATTGTTAAGCCATATTAAATTGTTAAACAATAATAAATTGTTAAACAATGTTAAATTGTTAAACAATGTTAAATTGTTAAACAATGTTAAATTGTTAAACAATGTTAAATTGTTAAACAATGTTAAATTGTTAAACAATGTTAAATTGTTAAACAATGTTAAATTGTTAAACAATGTTAAATTGTTAAACAATGTTAAATTGTTAAACAATGTTAAATTGTTAAACAATGTTAAATTGTTAAACAATGTTAAATTGTTAAACAATGTTAAATTGTTAAACAATGTTAAATTGTTAAACAATGTTAAATTGTTAAACAATGTTAAATTGTTAAACAATGTTAAATTGTTAAACAATGTTAAATTGTTAAACAATGTTAAACGGTTAATCAATGTTAAATTGTTAAACAATGCAAAACGGTTAATCAATGTTAAACTGTTAAAAAATATGACACTGTTAAACAATGGTAAACTGTTAAAAAATATTACACTGTTAAACAAATTTTAAACAATGTGCTATACATTGTTAAACAAATTTTAAACAATGTGCTATACATTGTTAAGCAAATTTTAAACAATGTGCTATACATTGTTAAACAAATGTTAAACAATGTGCTATACATTGTTAAACAAACTTTAAATAATGCGCTATACATTGTTAAACAAATGTTAAACAATGTGCTATAAATTGGATGCTGAAATGATGTTATGGGATATTCACATCATAACTTCGGACCAAGTTTGGACGACGGTTTGCTGAACAGTTTAATTTGGAGGAAATTTGGCTAGAATGTTGGCAGAACTGTATCGTCTCGCCGATTCAACCTTTTCATTTATTAACAACATTTTTTAGGTGAAGTGTAATCGACAATTACGTCTAATCGACGAGACTGTTGATGAGAGTGACGAGGAAATAAATAACCTGAAGCAGCGAATTCGTCTCAGAAGACGCCAGAAGCAAATGGAGCAGAGAAAGATCGGCAATTGGAGTCGCGAGCTTTTGAGCGATGGAAAAACCGACAGTACGTTTTTATCAAAAATGTTCTACAAAGTGTACCATTAGTTTCGAATATTGTTATCTAATCTATTTTATTGTCATTTTAATCAACATTATTCATTTAGCCACGACTACAGATCAAAGTGTTAGCCCTTTGTCGAGTTCGCCGGGTACGCCATCCGACACAATTTCCACAGACGGTGTGGAAGACCTTGAAATTGATGATGCTCGAAATTTGTCGCGACTCCGAACGTCGGGTATGTATGAATCTCATAAGTGAAAGCATTCAAATTGTTTCGAAAGTGGCTGCGTAAATTAAGTGGCATTTTACTTACATTTCTTCCAACGTATTCGGAAATACTGATACATTCGGCAACATCATTGTTTTCCATTGGCACGTGCATGAAAGATAGTACAATTCGTTATCAATTTTGAGGGACAGGAAATTCATATCATTTACAAATTCAGCATCGAATCCCAAAATTTGAATGAATCTCGTTGAATAATATTGAAAAAACTACGAAACGATCCTTTTTAAGATAAAATTAAGGACTAGGCGTTGAGAGTTTTCCAATCAATGAAGTTGTCGGTATCACCAATATTATCACAACAATATAGAAATGTAAACATATGTTTTCTCAGTATCAACGGTCTATCGGTCTATCGGTTTATTCATTTCAAGCCTCTCAAGCTCGTACATGCAAAATATCGCGGGCAGCAATGCAAACTGTAATCAAGTTTTTCCATTGGTGATTGCATTTATATAACATATGCCTGCATTTATGCCAATTCATGCTACAACTCATTACCGGATAAAAAGCCAGTTTCACTAGATCAATGTGTTCAAAATTACTATACGTTTTCAGGCGTGTCCATGTCAATGGCTTCCTTGTATTCAGATGCGGACTTGTATTGTGCGTCACCCCGGCAGGGGGCTGAATCTGCGTTGACTGATAGTATAATCTCTGCAGAAGGGGTTGCTTTGTGTTTGATAAGTAGATTCAGTGAAAGACATTTACCAAGAGCAAGTGAGCTGGAATGGCTCGTCTCGGAAAAAGATGCGCCACAACAGGTATTTAATTGTCGATAATAGATTGGTCTCTCCTATAAATAACGTAACTCACGGTAGCCATTACAAGACTATAACAATTGAGGGTTTAAATTGCCACTGTGGGTTGCTCAATTTGCTGTAAGGATAGCCGAGTTATGTGGCGGAAAATGATATTCGGCTTCGGAATTCGGAAACGGATATTCGGAATGAGTTTGGGATTTCGATACTAGACGGATGGATAGTACCCTAGAAGATATAGTTCAATGTCATAATTGATTATTGATTAGTCGTGTGCTATCTCACAATTTTATCACAGAATTCTGTACAATTGCAGGGCAATAGCTAGAAAGAAAAAAAATTATGAATCATCTCGATAATAGTCATTAAATTGTTTGTTGCAAATTTTCGCATGCTCTAATTATGCACACGTCTAATCCTATCGGTGGTTTAATTCTAAAAAGGCATATCGGTTGTGTACAAACATAGACTATATGCCCTTCTAACGTTAGACCATCGATATGGAAATGTGATAAATTATAACGCCTTTTATCAAACCCTTAACCGGATACGAATCAGAAATTATTTATATCTCATAACAACTTTGCATGTACAGTTACTGCCACTGCCAAAAAATTGGTCGGCAAATCCCGATAATGGCGAGAACGAAGAAATAAGTCAAGTTATACCACTCCGCGGTACTATAGAATGGGCGCCCCCTCGTCCGCAAATTATTTTCACACCTCATCCACCACCAGCGTGAGTTTTCATTACGCCGTATGAACTTGATATATTCACTTGGAAATATTGGAAAACATATCATTTGTTGGAAAGGCTATATATATTATATAGTGAAGTATAATAGGAGCTTTTTCATATGTTCATTTTTATGTCTCGAATAATAATCTTACTAATTCTTTCTGATTGCAGACGAAAAATTCTCATAGCTAAACAGAATTACCGATGCGCAGGTTGTGGTATGAAAGTGGCAGTGGAATATGCAAATCGTTTTCGATATTGCGAATATTTGGGAAGGTATTTTTGTACAGGATGTCACACAAATCAAGTGGCACTCATACCTGGAAAAATATTATCCAAATGGGACTTTAATAGGTACGTTTTATTCAAATATTACTTCCATTATGTGTTTGTGTGCATTTTTCATTAACAGGCTAAGTCGGTAGAGTTTATTGAAACAACTAGTGGTTGTTGTGACTCGCGCGCTCGCAACCATCGACACTCACGGACAGTCGGAGACACTCAGAGACACTTGAATTGAGTATCTATGAGAGTGCCCGTGATTGTCTATGAGTGTTCGTGAATATCTATGAGTGCTTATGAGGGTTGTGAAAGTATCTTCGAGATTCCGTGAGAACCTCTCGTAGCCACGCAAGGAGACTGAAGACCACTTTCATGCACTGTCATGGACAATCAACGGAATTCGCAAACACCCGAAATATGAGTGTCTATAAGTGTCCTCGAGTGATCGTGCGAGTTTTAAGTGGTCTTGTGCTTTGTCATTAAGTAGAAGTACCAGGACGAAAAAAAGGTTCGAGATTTTAGAAGCCGATAGGGATTAATGTAGAAATATATGGAAAATCGAATTCGTCCTAAACATTACAAAATGGGGAACTATAATAGTACATTTCGATACGAGTGCGAAAAAACTTTTTCTGACGAGTGTGAGTTTGCAGTACGAGCCAAAGGCGAGTGTTGCAATCACACGAGTTCAGAAAACGTTTTATGTCACACGGTGTGAAAATGGCGGTTTTTTCGCACGCTTCGCGTGTGAAAACCCCCATTTTCACACCTTGTGAAATAAAATTTTGTTCGATACTCGTGCGAAAAACGTTTTCCGAACTCGTGTGATTGCAACACTCGCCTTCTGCTCGTACTGCAAACTCACACTCGTCAGAAAAAGTTTTTCGCACTCGTATCGAAACGTACTATTTCGTACGAGTATCGAACAAAATTTTTTTTGACAACGTGCGAAAATGCCGGTTTTCGCACCTTTGTGAAGCGTGCGCAAAAACCGTAATTTTCCCACCGAGTGAAATCAACTTACTGATGAGTTTAAGGAAAAGTTTAAAGTTTCTATATACTGTCTACAAGTTATACTTTCAGATAGATTGCCCCCAAATGTTGGTGATAACGTTCATTCGGTTTTTATGTGAAGTATAAAGCTTTCTTTGTTGGATGACGTGTTATGTATTTTTTTTATCCAATTTTTACAGTCCTGTTCGTTATCCAACAGTCAATGTTGGGTAACGTCGTTAAAGAAAAACGTTTAGCAACCGATAGATTTGCTCATTGCAAAAAAGTGAAGTTTTTTTTTATCAACTTTATAATTACACCTTTCTGAAATATAATTATCACCTGACCATGTAAATATGTAAGAAACTTAAGAAATAAAACTGAAAGCCGTCGTTCGTGAAATTTTCCACAAAAATTGAACAAACTCTGTATTCAGCATTTCGTGAACACTAAAGCGAAGATGCCAAGAGCGTGAGCCAAAGCAACCTGGCACTTGATTTTTTAATTTTTTACGCGATGCCCGGAAACCAAAATCGCTCTTTACTGACTTGGATTTTGCGAAGACCGTATGACAATCGCTCTAGATATCGAGGACGATGTCTTAGTTAACGCAGTGAAACGCAATAACTGAATTTGCACAGTTTTCAGAAACTTTACTTTCTCAAAATTCCATCTAGTACAATCATGCTGGATTTATGTGTGTTTCAGATATGCAGTCTCAAATTTCTCGTACAGATTATTGGATCAAATGGCGATAGATCCGTTGTTCCAAGTGAACGATTTGAATCCGCTTTTATACAGGCGTGTGAAGCAACTAGAACGAACTCGAGTTCTTCGGACACAACTATATTTTCTCAAAGATTTCTTATTGACATGCAGGTTTGCACAAAGGTATGGTCTATGATCTACTATTTTAATTATGCTAAATGAATAAATTATTATTCATTTTGGATCTCTTATAGAGGAAGAAGCTTTGTGGAGACAATGTTGAAATTGAATTCTAAGAAACTTCTTTCAAGACTTTCATGTAAATGTGTTTACAATGAACGAGGACTCCCTTGACTTTAGCAAAAACCGATAAAGTGGTTCATATTAAGGTAGTCCGAGCGTTACAGTCCCGCCAAACGTGAGTTTCAGAGAAAATTTCGAACAGTTCTCGATGGGATAAAAATCTAAAAAAAAATCAAGTATATGGGAGGTGCTGCAAAGATGTTTTTGCGAAATAATAATTCCAATTTGTCATTAACAAATTGGAGATAAAAATCATCATTCAACAAATTACCCGGCAACTTAGCTATTTTTCTTCATAAAAATAATTCGTTTATTTTTCTAAATACGTATATGGATATTTTCAGAATGTTTTGAAATCTTTGAAAATTCTGTTTTTCCACAGCTTGAACATAAAAAATGCAATTTTCAAAGATTACAAAAAGTTCTGAAAAAATTCATACGTATTCAGAATAATAAACGAATCATTTTTATGGAAAAAATAGTTAAGATGCCGGGTAATCTGTTGAACAATTATTTTTATCGTTAACTTGTCAATAACATTTTGGAGTTATTATTACATAACAACAGTATTTGCAGCGTCTTCCATATGGTTGATTTTTTTTATTTATTTTTATCCCATCGAGAAATGTTTGAATTTTTCCCTGAAACTCACGTTTGGCGGGACTGTACCACGCGGACTATCTTAATTGATTTTTTTTCTTGTTGGTTTTTAACCAAACAAAAATAAAGTTCCAGTAATAATCAATCTGTTGAGAACGGTTTCATAGAACATTAGTAAATTATCTACAATCCTTGGTATGAACTCGCACTGTAACACATCTCGAGCTACCAAACTACAATTTGACGCGTTACTCAAAGTAGATGCCCTTAGGCCGTAATCAATTACGCCATGAGTCATAGTAATTAATCGCCGTTTCACGCTGGACTGGTAGCTCGTTCCCATACACTTGCCATTTGATTATAATGTGGGAGAGAGGGAATAAACAAAAAAAATCATTATGGACAAATTTAGTGAATGAAAGGGAGAGAGGAGATTTCCTTTACTGTCCAAAATTTATTCTAAATTTCAAAAAGTTTATTACGTTCAGTGTAAATTAATAATATTAACACGACAATTTTTCTCTTACATTTCAGCATTCAGGAATCACTCAAAAAGCAGTCAAATTATATATTCAACGATCCGCATGTATATTCGATTCATGATCTGATGGCGGTCAAAGTAGGTGTCTTGACCAACAAATTAGGCGAATTGGTTCAGGAGTGTTGTGCCCACGTTTCCGAATGTGTGGTAAGCAAATTTTTATATTACGCTTATAAAATACCATATTAGGGTACAGCAGAACCTCGATTATCCGAACGCGTCGGGACCGGGTTCAGTTCGGAGAATCGAAACGCACATTTTTTTTACGCCATCATATAATGTATATAAATAAGACATATATTATTGAAAGAATAGTATATATTAAACTTTATGTCCCACGGTGGGAAAATGGCGGTTTTTTTCGCAACACTCGCCTTCGGCTCGTGCTGCAAACTCACACTCGACAGAAAAAGTTTTTTCACACTCGTATCGAAATGTACTATTCAAACACATTTTCAACATATTTCCAACATTGAAGTCTTATTTCAAGGATTCTATGAAATAAAGTCGTTCATTTCGCATAAGTTCGAGAAAAATGAGATAAAATTGCAAATATTTCTCGATGCCATAAAAATCTGAAAAAATGCATGCATATTAAAGGTACTGAAAAGATTAATTTGGTATAATAAAAAGTCCAAAATGTTATTAACAAATTAAACAAAAAATTAATTGTTTAACGAATTACCCGGCAAACAAATTTTTGTTTACTACGAAAATGATTCGTTTGCTTTGGTTTTTTTTTAAATCTGGAAAAACAACAAAATTCAAAGCAAATTTAAAAATCTGAAAAAATTCATAAGTATTCAGAAAAATGAAGGGATCATTTTCGTAATAAAAACATAAGGTTGCCGGGTAATTTGTTAAACAATTAATTTTGATTTAATTTGTCAATAACATTTTGGCCTTGTTATTATGCAAAATTAATCTTTTAAGTACCTTTAATATGCATGAAGTTTTGAAACATTTTATATCATCGAGAAGTGTTTGCGATTTTATCTCATTTTTCTCGAACTTATGCGAAATGAACACGAAGCGACAGAACTATCTTAACGCTGAAAGAGGAAAAGCGCGCTTCAACACGCGGCGAGCAACAATGTATAATCTTCTGCGCTATCCTTCGGATAACCGAGCGTTCGGATAAACGGAGTCATGATTCGAATAATTGACGGTTGCGATGATCGAGGTTCGAATAATTGAGTGTTGAAATGATCGAGGTTCGGATAATCGAGGTTCTACTGCAGATGTAACGGCTTCGATGTATGTTGTCTCCGAACATGTGTGCACTATATATGTGAACAGGCAACTTTGTAGCAACTTTATCTTGATTTCTGTATTATGAATGACTGTAGCAATCTTCGACCTAATGTGCCACAATTCGTGGATTTTGAAAAATTCGATAATAATTGCTAATAGAATTTAATCGAGCAAAGATCTTCTGATTTTTCTAAGTATTACATCTTCTTGGAAAGTCCGAAAATAAACGAGTTACTTTTTATATGAAATAAGAGGAACAACGGTCGGTACATTTATCCTAGTTAGTATTTGCGCATAAGGAAATCGTAAAAATTTAAATCGTGTACTCATTGGAAAGGGTAGCTTTACTGAAATATTCTTACAGCTCTGCGAAGCCCGAGGATTCGTTTGCGAAATATGCTGTTCAAAAGTACAAGATACAAAAGCAATTTTCCCTTGGGAACTGTCAAAGGTAACGAGATGCAATCAATGTGGTTCCTGTTTTCATATTGAATGCAAAACTGTGGCCAACAAAGGGTTCGACTGTCCACGGTGTGCGCGATTACAAGCAAGGCGGTTGTCCAAAGAGTAAAGCCGTGATAAGTAGGAAATAATGTTATTAGTTTGAGATTGCACCTTCTTGTTATTTGCCATTCGATATATACGTTAATACCTTATGATTTATGATACAACTCGAATGAAGACACTAGCCCCAACAATAGCGTCCTCAAGTATCTGCGCGGGTACTATTCATTTACGGTGGCTTCTATCTTGTATCGTACCACCTACAGTATTAGTCGTCATTTAGAAACGGACATATTACGTTCAAGTGGGTTACCAAGCGAAACAAAATGTCATGGATATATAGGATTAAAAAAAAATTGTTACGCTTTTATCGGTTATTGCACATACGTATCTGAAAAAGATCTTGAATCGAAATATAGTAATGGTCCAAATAATTTTTCAGAATTTCTGAAAGGTATGGTAAATTCGCCGAAGTTAATTAGTAAAAAAAAAAAGTCTTAATAACAAGATAATACAAGTGAAAATTATGGATTTTTATTTTGTATTTCAGTTTTTAGTCAATTAAAGATTAAAACCTACCTTCTAATGGATATTGATGCGTTATGAAAAATTAATTTTTAATCCAAAACAAAATTACCACAATAATGGAGCGCAATATTATAAAATTAGTTTCCAAGATTTTCTTTAGATAAGTATGTGCAAATATGAAAAAGACTATTGTTAGCGTTGACAGGCGTAAAATCGATTTCACTTGCTCTCCTTACAAATTCAAAAAATTATTCCGGGTATTCTGTGAATTAGTATGCAGTCAAATGAAAGTCCACAGTTCATCATATGATAAATGCCTAACATTGAATGAAAATCTGTAATGCATTTTGGTAATTTAGGATTATTGATCGTCTCTGGCAGCATATTAATTTGCAAATTGAAGTGGACATCGTCTAAAAGTCTTCAGCGTTTTAAACTGTCATAGCGATTGGTAAATGCGGACTATTCATTTTACCTATAATAATTCAAAATACTAATCTCGAATAATTGCAACTAAACAATGTTGGTTTAAATTGATGTCGCGCATATAAGTATTCGAACTTGAAAAAAATAATTTTCGCAGTCTGTCGAAATGTATGATGGGTTAAGTATTATCGTGTAATAAATTACACCGAAGCAGGTTAATCAGTGTAAAAGGTTATTAAACAGAAATTTACTATTAATCTGTTATACCTCGTAAAGCTGCGCTCAACCTTAACTCGTGATTCATGATTATACATTTCACCGTTATAGATAAAACAGATATATATATATTTTTTATACAACCAAATTAATAATACTTCGACAAAGAGACGATTTGCCTATTTGTATTTCGCAAAATGAACAAATTCTAATATTTTGCTGTTAACCGTTCCCGTATTGTTTCCTCGGGCACGAGGTAAACTCCACGGGCCGGAGACGGCTTAGCAACGTGGGCAATGTCGGTCTTTCCAAAATGAAGGGCCTTCGAATAGTGTGAACTGGAATTTGTTATAAGAAATATAAATAAGTCTACTGCGCAATTATTACAGCCGGATTTTTTCTTGCTGGACACAATAAACAAAAAATGCGATAAAGAATTTTGTAACATTAAGTTTGTGACGCACTATTGCCAACAGCTTGTAACCCACAGTATACGCGATACTGTATAGATAAAAGGATATATAATTGGCAACCTACCTGCAAGAACAACGTAACCCATTCTTTAAAACCGGTTGTGATAAAAAATGTCGTTGTTTTTGCACTCAGATTGTCAATTATTATTTCCGAAAATCTGAAATACATTATCACCGGAAAAAACCATAATTCTAAAGGTGAATAGTCATTCACGCTGGCAGGACGGTCGTTTAGTACACCTTCTTAATATACCGAAATAGGCGATTGTTTAGTATTTACAGGCTTTTGATGGATACGTCCTCTTTACATTACAATTACATTTCTGGCGTTTACGAGTTTTTGGCATTAGTTGCACGATATTCGATGTTTCTTTTATTCATACTTACTCACAGGCTGACGAACTTTGATTAATTACCAGATTAGCAGATTTAATTCTTTGCCGTATTCTCAGGATTTCTTTGCACAGTTTATTGAATGAAAGAAAAACTAGCAGTTTGAAATATCGCCTACTATTTTCGAACTAATGCCGACGCGCATCAATCGAGTAGTAATAATATTTTCCAAATTCGATAAACAAAATAAGCCTTCAGTCGGAGAGATGTGCTACTACAAGTGAATGCTGCCCAAAGGCAACGACATATAACTTCCCTTACACAGCAGTAAACAAAAAAAAAAGATTTCTCACTTTTCGATAAAAAATGTTGCTGTGTATACATTTCGTGTATGGTGAAAAAGATGTATTGGGTGGAAGAATATATTATAATACAGCCTTCTAAATTTCATATGAACTTGTTGTAACAGTTCCGCGTACATACTCTTTTGATTACAGTTCACGGAGATCGGATTTTTAAAATAATTCCACCGATTGTACCTGAACCTTCACGACTATTAAAGAATGTTAATTTCGAAAGTGAGTGTTTCGATGTGGCTGCGGTTACGATCGATTGAGAAATACTTGAAGAGAAAAAGAGAAAGCCGAAAAGACTGAAGCTTTGTGAATTTTGTTTACACATTTGTACTGAAAAAATTTGAATTTCTATAAAATCTTTATCATCTTCATTGGGATGAAATTATAAATAATGCCCTTCCTATTGGTCAAACAAGCATCGAGAAATTTAAGCTAACCCAGTAGACAAGCGCCACAAAACGGAGCAGTTGGCGCAATTTCGTGGCGCTTGTCTGGGAATATGATATTAATTTAATAAGTTAATTATAGTAGTAATGTATGATTGAAGCCGTATATTGTTAATTTAATCCTGTTATCTATTTTACAGAAATTTATAATAAAATGTAATCTGGTCAAGTAATTTGGTGTCTTATCATTCTGTTTTATTCGAACTATTTTCCCAAAAGTTGTGTATATATATATATATATATATATATATATATATATATATATATATATATATATATATAATTTTCGGAAATGGCTACATGCCAATCTGCTGGGATATCAAAATATTTCCAATTACGGAACAAAATACATCGTCTATATTACCTATATTACCTAAGCCTTAAATACCTCGATTATAATGTATAAAAGGGCTGATCAGTTTACCGACCGGGTGCAAAGTCACACATCGCCCGGCGAAAACAATGAAAGACAAACAAAACAAAACTCTCATAACCCATTCAAAATTAAGCTGTACCGAACATCAAAATCTTTCACTAAGCTTGGTAAATAGTCTAGATAAGAACAAAAGAAAAAAAATGTAACACTGATCAATTTTGGAGCCTGATTTTAATCGCAGAACCGGGCAGCTTGTATTTTACTCGCTGCTATTATGTCAGAATCCTTAACTGGCTCCTCTATCATACGGAATACGAAATAAAATTGTATGTATAAATGTAGTACGAAATTGGTTTTGAAATTTGAGAATGTTGTACGGATTTGTTAAATAATATAAAAACTCATAATATTGACACTGCAAATCAAATGTATTACATAAGGAAACAAGGTATATACATCACGTATAGGCTTATTACATACATTATATACAGATCATACGTAGTATAGTTTTACAATTTATACTGCTTTTTGTATTGATAGAGTATGCCGTAACGGAGTTCATATGGCGACACAACGATTTGATCGATTCCGATGTATTTTTGTTTTACTGAGGCATACTGAGGCATACCGAGGCGTATCCTCAACATTCTCCAGCAGTTTCAGAAATCGAAAAAATAATTTCATCCTGCACAGTGTTTTTAATTGTTCTAACAATGCTTTTCCATTTTTCTGTGGAATGGCATAGTGTTAATCTTCAGTGCTCCAGTGCTAATGTTGCAATTTAAACAAGAATCAAGAGAAGTTTCATCAAACGCCAAAAAAAGTTAATTTTTTATTATTGATACTGTACTGCCAGTGGTATATGTTTCGCTTTATATATGAAAGGTCCTATTTGTCTCTGGTAACTCTGCAATTGATTAAAATATATCTTCCCGCACTAACTTATCAACATGCTTGATACGCGATCTCAAACACGCTTTATGTTTCTGCGTTTCCCTCGATGACTTCCGCAACTGTGCAATGACAGTGCTTGTCGTTCACCGAAAGCTGCGACCCCTCGACAAATTAGAACAAAGAGAATTGTTGTATAAGATTAAACGAAAAAATAAATCACAGAACATTTTATCAACACAATGAAAATGACAAAACCTGTCCATCAGTGTCTACTTGTAAGTTATTGTCAAGTTGTACTTCAAGAAGTGGCAGTAAAATTACATAATGTGCAGCCTTACCCGATAGCTGCACTAATGGAAAGGTTTCACCATATAAGTAATATTTAAAAGAGTGTCTACATGACCTTTCCACCATTCGTCTTACAACTACATCTTGCGATTAAGGAACAGCTGCAATTGTTTAAATTCCGGCGACTGTTTGTAAGAACTGTGCCATTGCTGCTGTTGTCATAAGGATTATTATATCACACGCTTACAAATTGCTGTAGTAAGCACTTGCAGTTGGTTCCTGACAAAATTTTTCGTATCTTCCGAAGGATTTTCCTCCAATGCCTGCTGTAGTTTCACCAAATGTGTTTGCATTCCTGCTTTTACAAAAGCTTTACAGAGTGTACACATTTTCCCTACTGCAATGACAAGGCAACACCCTCCGAGTACGAGGTATATAATATGTAATACATTTTAATATAAGAAACGACATTCAAATAATACATGATTTTAAATCGAATAAATAATTTGGTGTACCTGTCTGTTGTTTGTTCGTTCGAACAGGTGACGTGGACTGAGTTTTTCTAACAATTGTCTTTTCTGGGACACCTTGTAGATGTATGGTATTTATGCTCTCTTCCACAAGCGTGGGTTTAGCTTCCTGTGCATTCTTTCCTGTCCATTCCTGTTTTCCATTAACATGAGTGGTAGAAAATATTTCGTCAATGGGTGAATTTTCTGTATCCACATCAAACACTGTATAGACGAGGCTCTCAGTCTCATGTCGGAGAATGTTTTGATGATCTGACTCAAACTCTGGAACAGCATGTTTGGCAGTTTCAATTTAATAATTATTGTAGATTGAATCATAACTATATTATTTAATTACATACGAAACCCTGCTGTATTATCTTTGGTTCGTTTCCTTGGTGGTTCATATTCGATATTATTATTCTCAACAATTTTGTAAGTCGATACCTCAATTTTATCTGATAGTAAATGGATAAAGCATGGTATTAATATCTATTACTATGGTGTTGTATGCTTATCACTCAAAATGAAACCAACAATACATAATGTTAGTACCTGGCAAATGCAGCGTAGGCACAGCAGTGGTAGTGAGTTTCTTCGCCAACATGTATTTTGATTCAAAGTGAATCTCGCAGATACCTTTTGTGCGGAGTTGCTTTATTGAAAAAGACAACAGACTAGGATTTCCAGAAGCTGCTAGCCACTTCAAAAAACGCTCCTTGTCCGTGTTTGCTTGAGGAAATTTAAATTTGTGCTTCACATCCGCGGTGCAGTTTTTAACAGAACACGTCCGAGGCATAGTTGACGCTAATTAAACCAACAAAAAAGTTGATAATAAGCAAAATATATTGGGACAATTGACTATTAATTTTTATATCCAATACAAAGACAGTTACACTCAACATTCAAAAGTTAATAATATGAACGCAAAAAGTTAGTCCGTGTAAACATTGTCATTGGTTATGGCTAAATATATTCTGTCAAAGTGATCTCGTATACATACCTCGAATTTATAAATAACGAAAAAACAAACGATGCGCAGGAAAATCGCATAATCAGATAATCAGAAACTGTATAAAAAGCAAAGAATATTGGGAAATTCGTCGGAAAGTATGAACTACGTAAAATTGAAAAAACGACGCTACGAAAGAAAGATGGCAGAAATGTCTTCATTCGACTAAAGAACGTACGTGTATATCTATATAGAAGCGTACGGCCTATTCAAGCCTGCTTGAAGATAGAAAAGTTGGGGCACTCGGATATCACCCCAACGGTAAAATGTCGTTATTGTGTGCAGCATATGGGTATTGTACGTGTGACTCACGCACAGCGGCACACATGCTACGACCAATTTTACTCCCCTCACTCTCATAAACCATGGTTGGGCTAACCGTCATCATGTGTTGATTCTTTTCTCCACACACCCGTTCGTCTTTTGTTATTTTTACTCATAATTCGTCTATGCATTACTACCCAGGTAGCACAAAAAAAATTAGTTATCAGAAAGTGATCTAAATGGGTTACATATGTCCGTCCGCATGGTAACTATAACCCTGGCATACTGAAGGACCGAAGAAGCGACCCTAAAAGCGACGGTTGTTATGTTCCAAAAATTAACCACACTAACGACCGCTGAAGCGACCGCTCTGACGACACATTTTTATGCCGTGTTTTGGCAATGAAGTCGTTTGTTTCATTGGCGACCGACTAAACGACCGTAATAGCAACCGTCTAGGAAACGGACGGTTGCTTTTACGGTCGTTTAGTCGGTCGACAATCAAAGAAGCGACTTCACTACCGAAATGCGGCAAAAGAATGTCGCCTGGGGCCTTATTACAAGATATCATTCGGCGATGATACGGTGATACAGTGATATAAGCGCCAACGGCAATAGTTGGAAGTTCGTTCATAAAAAAGTGAAACGAGTCTCATATGACAAGTGATAGAATTTGAGCGGGCCAGAAGCATTCCCTGAGAACCTCTGGTGAGAACTGTCAACTGTCAAAATGTTTCACATAAACAAATACGGTAAGACAAATCAAAATTTTAGTGTAGCAATAATAGGTTTCCAACCTGGTAGGTCTGTCCGATAATGATCGATACGTAAATCGTTACAAAAGCGCGTTTTTAAAAACTAATTTTGAGTTCAAAGATGTTACAATATGAAATCGGTTTAAAAATATTATTCTAGTAAAAACTTTTTAACATCGCCATTGCAGTATTAAATATCTCAGGTCACATTAATTGTATTGTTTTATTTTTCTTATTTTTCGATATAGCAAAACGAACCTTTATATTATTATGATACCTATTATTGCTACACTGGAATTTTATGTGAAATGAAGTTTGACGGTTGACAGATCGCACCATAGGTTCTCAGAAAATGATTGCTTGCCCGCACAAATTCTACTACTTGTCATATGAGACTCGTTTCACTTTTTTATGAACGAACTTCCAACTATTGCCGTTGGCGCTTATATCACTGTATCACCGTATCATCGCCGAATGATATCTTGTAATAAGGCCCCTGGATGGTGTCTACGAAACGTGAGTCCGTCGGTTTTCGATATTTCTAATGAACATCATTGTATTATAAAACTTTTTGACTCTATTATGCAAGCGTCTCAGGTAATTCTATACGAAAATTGTATTTGAGCGCGGATATTCTATCTGTTCTACATAAATGATTTCAGGCAGTAATGTGCAAAAGGCCTTTGTAGAAATTGCAAATCCGGCCGAGCGATTTGTCAACCGATCGGGTTGGTTAAAAATCGCGTCACACTCAAACTACTGCTAGAAAAATATTATAATTTTTTTACATTATGCAGTGGTTAGGCGTTCATAGGTAGTCAGTGCCATGCGTGTATTCATCGGGATTTTTATATTAATCACAAAAATCATTATACCATTAAACTTTTTGACTAGATTATGCAAACCTATCGGGGGATTCTATACGGAAATTGCATTCGAGCGTGGATTCCTTCGATATTTAGTTAAAAAATTTCGGACTTAAACTGCGCTAGAGACTTTCGATATGATGAGGCTGGTCATAAAATAAGTTTCGCATTCGGTCAAGTGGATTGTCACCCGGTCGTTAATGTGGTTAGTTTTTGGAACATAACAACCGTCGCTTTTAGGGTCGCTTCTTCGGTCGCTGTTCACGGTCGCTTCGTTTGCTAGGGAAGCTATCCTATGTCCAAAAGTTAACTTTTTGGATGGGAGGTAACTTTCGGATACCGTCCAGACGGACATGTGTAACCCATTTAGATCACTTTCTGATAACTAATTTTTTTTGTGCTACCCGGGTAGCTCATGAGCGCTTCGCGCGCGCTAACACGTTTCGAACAAATAACCATTTCATCTGAAATCAAATAACTGTGCTCGACACCAGACCCTATTACCCTGCTTAGAAAATCCTATTAAAACCAATAAAAAAAAATTTATCGGTATGAATGAGTTTCTTGTCAGGGGTATTTCCAATTCATAACCATTCTTGTACTCAATGGGAATAAATAGGTAATACTACGTACCTGGACGAATGAATCGACTGTAGACTGCTGCTCCGTATTCGGTTTTACATGGACTTATCCTATTGGTATTTAATCGGAAGTAATGAAGTTCAATCGGAAATTATATTAATGGTATGGTAAATTCTTGAATTGGTATCAATGGGAATATTCAGCCATTTACGTCAATCGGATCTTATCGGCGGCAACCGGTATCAGTAGCAATATTTAATAGGAACCTACAGGAAGAAACTGGTGAATTCTATTGCTCTGAATGGGAATTGCCTGCGCTACATTTAAATCGAAATCATACGGATATTTTCCCATAGACGACAATCCCGTGCAATGGGAATTTACAGTAACCTATCGTAACCCATGAATCGGTATCAATGGGAATATTCAGCCGATCACGTCAATCGGATCTTATCAGTAGCAATATTTAAAATTAAAAAAAATATGTGTATCGAAATCTCAAAAAAAAATCGAAAAAATCAAATCAAAGTAGCCAAGCAGTAGTACATACAAAAAATTCTTCAAAAAATATGTTTATTGTGACGTCGCGGTTGACTATTTAACGTTGATTTATTTTATTAGAGTAGCCAACTCGGCTACAGAACGCGGTTTTAGGAAGGAAAGACTCGGTTTACACTTGGTGAACTGCTCGAACCGTTTATTAAAGTACAAACTGGCAGAGTGACGTTGTCGTACAGAACTTCGGTGACTTACTGACTGGCTAGCCTAGGTGGAGGGTCGTACTTATAGATCTATCCCGTGGGAAAGTTCAGATAGTGGGGAAGGAATTTGGGAGTCGGAAAATACTGGAAAAGGCAGATGTTTCGGATTCCTGGAAGGTGGTCAGTGGTGAGAAAAAGGGAATGCAATAGTCGAGCATAGGATTGTGTATTTTAGGCGGGGATAAGGAATAGGCGTTCGAGTCCTTCTAAGAAAAGACGGGACGCACGGCGGTGCGACTAGCACCGGCGGCGGGTGGAGAGATATCGGCGGCAGCTGCACTGTGTGATAATCGCGTGAGAGAGAAAAAGGCGCAGGGAAAAGAAAGGACGGTGGAGAGGATCGTTGTTCCAGTATGCACAGCGAAAAGATGATATTCTGGCTGGACCATCGTTACACCTCCCCCCTTAGATTAGAAAATCCTTACAATATAAAAAGGATTTTCTAGGCTTTCGTATAACTGAGATTATGTCTACTGGTACATCTTACAGAGTGTTATATTGCAGCCGATATGATCGGTGGTATTCAAATGGAAGCAATTATTGTTGGTATAGTAAATATTGTAAACTGATACATAATCCAATCTTGCTGTCTTGTGTGCGGTTACACACGGGCGATAATGTTTGGGCGATGTTCAACCGTTCACCTTGGTGGGGTCGACGTAGTTCGCCATGGTCAAGGTCTTGTGGAACATCATCTCATCTCTTAAATATTCGAGGCTGACGGCTTCGGAGATTGGTTTCATTTGAAACAGTTTTGCAGATGTTCCTAGCAGTAGGAGCAGAAGTAATGGCATGACCTAAACAAACAAGCTATTAGTTTTTATAATAAGGTTTAAGTTTATTGACGTGGATCGGTTTTCTTCTTTTACGGAGTAGTATTTCATAATTAACGTCTGATGTTCGATTAAGTATGATCGCAGGCCCTTCCCACTTCGGCGCGAGTGGGGACTTATCTCTTTCTTGGGCGACCAGAACTTCGTCGCCCTCATTAAAGATAGGTGCAGGTCGACGGATGTTAGCATCTTGCGTTAACTTGTAACGTTCCTTTGCTGCGACGAGATGATCGCATCCTTTCTTCAAGATTCGCTCGTGGTCTGCGCGAAGTCCCTCGAAGTATTCGTCGATCGTGGCGTTTGTGCGGTGGATGGGGATGCTGTTCGGAACATTTGGCTTTCGCCCGAACTGCATTTCGAAAGGCGTGAGTCCGATGCCTTCTTGCTTCGCAGTGTTGTAAGCCATGGAGACGAATTTCAGCTTCTTGTCCCAGTCCTCGTGGTGATCGTAGATGAGAGCTTTTATCTGTTCTTTTATTGGTCCATGGGCTCTCTCGAGGCTCCCGTTGCTTTGTGGGTGAAAAGTCGTCGTTGTCATATGAGAAATCTTGAAAAGCTTTTCCATGTGCTTAAATGTCTGGCTGATAAAGTTTCGGCCTCCATCCGTGAGGATCTTCTTCGGTGCGCCGTGAATGTAGATGAAGTGTTGTACCAGAGCATCGACTGTTGCTCTAGCGTCTTGAGTTTTGAGCGGAATGAGGGTGATGTACTTCGTGAGTTGATCCTGTACCGATAATATGTACTTGGAACCATCGCTCGATTCAGGGATGGGTCCGACGAGGTCCAAGGCGATCTTATCGTTTGGTCGTTCAGGCGTATCCGTAATTACGGCCTCTGCCTGTGGACGTATGCGGACCAACTTGATTTTCTGGCAAGTGTCGCATCTTCGGATGTACTCTTCGATGTCTTTTTGCATGTTCGGCCAGGTAGCAATAGTTTTTACGCGGTCGAGAGTTTTGGCTACGCCGAAATGTCCAGTGGCCTTGGTCCCATGGTGTTCTTTTATGATGCGCTGACGTTCTTCCTCGGTACCTGGCTCATAGACTTCCCTGTCAAAGAAATATAGGGACGGTCGGTCGTTCCTCGATGCCCAGATGAAATTGATTATTTGTTTAATTCGGCTCTTCGTTCCGGGGTGAGCACTTAAATGTTCGCAGCCCAAGTAGATTTTTATCGGCTTAACCACCTTGGTTAGTGCAGTGCAAATCCGGTTGTACCAGTCGATTTCGTCCTCCGTAAAATCGATGTACAGGCAGTCTGCAGCGTCTGTCGGTGAATCCACTATTTTCAGTGCTGGAGTATCCCTCGGTGGAAGATCTTCGCTGATTTCAGGAACTAGTGGGATTTTATCGCACAACTCGAATTCCATGTACAGAGGTGGCTCCTCTTCCAGGTTCTCGGTTATAGAGTCTTCTCCTACGTTGTTGCTGATGCTGCTGATGTCTTTTGCGGCGGTGTCTTGTGCGATCGCCCGTTGTTGACCTCGGGTGGTCACAGCATAAATCCGGGAGAGAGCATCGGCGTTAGTGTTAAGCGAACCTTTTTTGTAGATGGGTTCATATTCGTACTCCTCAAGCTTCATCCGGAGTCTCATCAGACGACTGTTGGTAGGAGGGTCAGTAGCCTTCAGGATCCAGATAAGCGGTTTGTGGTCAGTGACAATCTGGAAGTGTTTTCCATACAAGTACTGACGGAAGTGTTTTGCTGCCCAGCTTATCGCAAGCATTTCTTTCTCGGTGGTGGAGTATCGCTGCTCCGCTTTATTTAGGGTTCTCGATGCGTAGGCTACAGGTCGGTCCTTACCGATTGTTCCCTGTGATAAGACGGCACCGAGGGCGAAGTTACTAGCGTCGGTGGTCAAAATGAAAGGTTCGGAGAAGTCCGGGTATTGTAGCACGGGAGCGGTCGTGAGCGCCGTGCGTAATAGGTTGAAGGCTTGTTCTTCCTTCTCTGTCCAGACCCAGGTAGCTCCTATCTTTAAAAGTTCCGTCAGCGGTTTCGCAGTCTTGCTGAAGTCTTTTATAAATTTCCTGTAATATCCCGCAAGTCCTAAGAAACGTTTAATTGCTTTAGGATCCTTGGGTCGCGGAAATTCTTTTACAGCTTTAATTTTTGCTGGGTTCGGTTGTACACCATTTTCTGATATTACGTGCCCCAAGAACTCCAGTTCTGGCCGAAGGAATTCACACTTGTCTGGCTGGAGTTTCAAATCTGCTGCACGTAGTTGCTTAAAGACATCAGTCATTTTTTTGTTGTGTTCCTCGAGTGTGTTACCGTAGACAATTATGTCGTCGAGATAAACGAAGCATGCGTTGCCTATAAGACCACGTAACGCATTGTTCATCATTCTTTGAAATGTTGCCGGCGCATTCTTCAGGCCGAAGGGCATTCGATTATAATGATAGTGTCCTGAAGGTGTAGAGAACGCTGTTTTTTGCTTGTCTCGCTCGTCCATAGCGATTTGATGAAAGCCGGAAGCCAAATCGAAGGCAGAGAAATATTTTGCTCTCCCTAGTTGGTCTAATATTT
Source organism: Ichneumon xanthorius (assembly GCA_917499995.1). Classification (NCBI taxonomy): domain Eukaryota; kingdom Metazoa; phylum Arthropoda; class Insecta; order Hymenoptera; family Ichneumonidae; genus Ichneumon; species Ichneumon xanthorius. The sequence continues at coordinate 1,383,115 of OU824202.1, read as the reverse complement.
CGTCGATGCACGGGAGAGGATAGGCGTCGTGAGCTGATTTCTCGTTCAGTTTTCGGAAATCGATGACGATTCTCCATTTCTTTTTCCCTGATGCATCGGATTTTTTTGGTACAACCCACAGTGGAGCGTTGTACGGTGAATCGCTTGGTTCAATGAGCTCCTGCTGCAGCATTTCATTCACCTGCCGGTCGATTTCCTCTTTGTGTGCTGGCGGGTACCTGTATTGCTTCACGTTTATTGGCAGATCGTCGCTGGTGATAATGCGATGTTTGACCGCCTTCGTACCCGGTAGAGGGTCTCCAGGTAGCGCGAAGACGTCTGGGAAGGAAGAGATGATGTCCCATACCTGCTCCGCTTGGTCTGGTGGCACGTGTTCGAGTCGCACGTTTTCTTTCAAGTTTCGGATTCGACCAGCGGTATTCTGACTTTCGATGTGGTAAATGTTTGCTGCGCGCGGTGTTACGTCTTGGCGTTCCCTCGAAGGCGAAGCGGTAATTCCGTCCAGCGGGATCCCGCGCAGCAATGGTATTGTGACCCTCCTGGGTTCTTCCGAGTCGTTTATTACCGGCACTCGGGCCTGGTAGTCCTTGGCTTCGAAAACGCAAGGCACGATCGCTTCTGAATTTTCTTCAGCTGTAATAGCTGGTCCGTTTTTGATATCCGTACGAGTTTGAATCCAGTAGATAGTTCTGGCTGGAATGGTTATCTCATCCGGTTCGAAATCGAATCTCTGTTCATTAAACTTTAGATAGTCCTGCGGGCCGATACCTATGACGGTTTGGTACTGTTTCATGAACGGGATACCGACGAGTCCGTCCTCTAAGAGGGGGAAATCGTCGGGTATCACGTGAAAAATCTGTTTTTGTCCTTCAAATTCCTGCTGTGTAATGAACAATGATTCATGTTCTTCATTGCCCATTGTGAATTTCGTGTTGACCTTTTTGTTGACTAGCGATTTCTCTGTCAACATCCCTTTTTTCAATAAATTGATAGCTGACCCGGTATCTAATAAAAATCTTCCCGTTCTTCTTGTTTCTCGCATTGGTAATTTGACCACTCGCTTGTCTGATCCAATGGCGTTGATTTTTGGTAGTCCTCCTCTTCCTTCTCTTCCAAGGTCTGCTCTTGTGGTACGTGGTTCACTTTTGGAGGGGGGTGAGGTTGAGGCCTGTCCCTTTGAAAACCCGACTGCGGTGCAGAGGAGTTGCCGCGATTTTGCGAGTCCCGTACCTTTGTGCGACAGTCTCGTTCGATGTGTCCAATGCGCTTGCAGTAGTGGCAGGTCACTGATGATCGCCGTGTTTCCGACGAGGTTGCGGATGGTCGAGACGCTGGCTGTGTGTGGTGGCGAGGAGCAGCTGTTAAGTTCCTATCGGCAGCGTTAAGATTTCGAGTCATTGTTTCCCTCGTCAAGTCATAGGCCTCTGAAGCCTGGGCTTTCGCTATTGCTGATCGGATGTTGCTTGGTCGCTGCGCTCGTACTTCCGAGGATATTTCCCTTCGCAGTCCCAGCAGGTACTGTTCGAGCCCTTGTTCCCTCTCGTACTCAATTATAAATTTGCGTTTGTCTTCATTCGTGGTGGAATTCGCGAGAACAGCTAGAACTTGATTTTGCACTTCAAGGAATCTGTTCGTAAATTTGGAGACACTCTCATTCCGGCCTTGGAACATGCGAGAACGTTTGTCTCGGTAAACACCAACCGGTTGCAGATTCCCGAACAAAATACGAAGACCCTCGTACAGTTTACCGTAGGTGCTGATATCGTATTCTTGGAGTTCGCGTGCCGCGTCGCCGATAATTCTTTTCGCGATTATTAATCGGCGGAGGTAGTCTTGCCGGGCGACTTGCAGTCGCACATCCTCGATAGAGCTGATAAATCCCTCGACCCCGAGATTTTTCCCATCGAATTCTTTAATAAGCTCTATTGCCTCTTTCGGTGTTATTTCTTCTAAATCTAGGCTGGATGCAACACTTTCGACTCGCGACAATTGTTCCTGCGAGTTGTTGCCCTGTTCGTTTTGTTGCTCGCCCATCTTGTTTATTGCGGCTTTGAGCGTTTGAGTTATGTTCGTGATCGACATCGAATCGGTAATCACGGAGTCACTTTCGGAATCGGTCGCGATAATTCTTGGTTCGCGATATTGAGTAAATGGACTATTACTCACAGATGTTTTTCGTGAATCCAGTGTTGACTTTGTCGATTCTCGCAGATTCTTCGTGTCGTCGATCGTTCCTATGTTCCCAGCACTTTGAGTTGACTACCCCACACTTAGCACCAATGTGACGTCGCGGTTGACTATTTAACGTTGATTTATTTTATTAGAGTAGCCAACTCGGCTACAGAACGCGGTTTTAGGAAGGAAAGACTCGGTTTACACTTGGTGAACTGCTCGAACCGTTTATTAAAGTACAAACTGGCAGAGTGACGTTGTCGTACAGAACTTCGGTGACTTACTGACTGGCTAGCCTAGGTGGAGGGTCGTACTTATAGATCTATCCCGTGGGAAAGTTCAGATAGTGGGGAAGGAATTTGGGAGTCGGAAAATACTGGAAAAGGCAGATGTTTCGGATTCCTGGAAGGTGGTCAGTGGTGAGAAAAAGGGAATGCAATAGTCGAGCATAGGATTGTGTATTTTAGGCGGGGATAAGGAATAGGCGTTCGAGTCCTTCTAAGAAAAGACGGGACGCACGGCGGTGCGACTAGCACCGGCGGCGGGTGGAGAGATATCGGCGGCAGCTGCACTGTGTGATAATCGCGTGAGAGAGAAAAAGGCGCAGGGAAAAGAAAGGACGGTGGAGAGGATCGTTGTTCCAGTATGCACAGCGAAAAGATGATATTCTGGCTGGACCATCGTTACATTATCAAAACAATCTAAGAAAAAAACAAGATGCAAAAATCTTGACAAAAAAAAACTTGGCGTGCCAGTTTTTTTTTTACAATAGCTGTCGTACATGGTTCATTCAAATAATCAAGGGAGAGGGAAAGTAACTGCAATAACTGCAGTAACTGTAATTGTGAAAAAAAACTGGCACGCCAAGTTTTTTTTTTAGATTGTTTTGCATCTAGTTTTTTTTTTAGATTGTTTTGATAAACATATTTTTTGAAGAATTTTTTGTATGTACTACTGCTTGGCTACTTTGATTTGTTTTTTTCGATCTTTTTTTTGAGATTTCGATACACATATTTTTTTTTTAATTACTTTGATGAACGTCTTTTTGGAAGAATTTTTTTGTTAAGAGACTGTTTTGATAAACATCTGTTTTGGCAAATTTTTTTATTTTTAAGAGGTTTTTTTGATAAACATTTTCTGAACGAGAATACAATTTTTAAGTACTTGGCGTACCTTTTTACTTTTTTTCAAAAAAGTATTTTTTGCTTTCATTTCACCTATTTTTGACATCCAGTCATGAAGTTTGGTTGATTATTACCAACATACAGTGAATAAACAGAATCATCATCCGGTAAAATATATTCGTGTAACATTTTATGCTGACGAAAGGCACCTTCGACATCTTGAGTACCTGCTCTTGATGCTCTGGTTCTTCGAAGGCAACTGCGTTAGGACCAGGAGGTGGTTTTCATCATGCGTAGCTGAAAAAAAACTTATCTCTGTGGCATGATGGATAAAGACATCTTTTGGTGCTGACGCAGTGCCTCTGAAGTTCTAGAGCATCCATGGCATCTGTATGTGGAGCTGGCGATGCCTTTCACCACTATATGTAAAAATGATATATATAATATATTATAAATTTTCACTGCGAGCCTTTAATTATGCATTGACAGGGGAAAATGTCTCAAATAGAATGCCAGCTCTGTCAGGAAAAGATTTATTCCTCGGTTTGGGTATATGTAAATAAGTGCACATTTTTCTGACGGACCATAGATTCCATTTAAAAAAAAGTTGAACCATCTTCCTGACAAATATATTTGTGTAACATTTTATTATATATTTCAAAAGCTAAAATAAAACGAAACTTGAAAGATAGGTTAGTCATAAAAAGATCGAGGAAAAATTAACTTTACACGTTCAACACAGAATTAAAAGAATATAAAAATAATTAACAATTTTGAATAAAAAGAAAATACTAGGTATGTTTAAAAGACATTTTATTTTTGTTTACACGAATTACTCCTGTATCTACATAATAATAAACGTCGAGATGCGTTTCATGTTACACAAATAATCACTGCTTTAATCGCTTAATTACACGAATCACTGTTTTAATCGCTTACAGAAAAACAATTTTTCAACAAAAAGTTTCCTGTCAGGCAATATCCGACTACTTCAGAGGCTCGATAGAATCCTGAACGCAGCACAGCAGTCGAAAGACGAGCCAGCCGATATGGCGAACGCATGCGCAGTAGACGCGAGACGCATGCGCAATAGACGCGAGGACTCACATCACATCACATCACATCACAGGACACTTTTATAATATTTTCGGACCTCGAGAGGTACCCGATGCCCATATCTCGGCATCTACCGCAAAGTTATAATCGGAACAGGGCGCGTTGAAAAGCTTGTATCCTATATATATGAAAAAAGTGTCGTCCGAATTCCGATCTGCTGCTTCGTTCCGAGAAAATTGGGAAGCAAGAATCCACTAACGGCATTTTGGATTTTGGAGTATATATACTTGGTAGCAACACGCTTTAAAAAAAATCTTTTTTTAAGTACTTGGCGTCGAGACCGCGTCTCTTGATGGTAGCGTCTCTTGATGGTCTCTTGATGGTAGCTGTACCGTAGATCTCGCGATATTTTTGATCATCCACGGGAGTTGTAAATTCCCGTGCGCTATGTCGCGACGAAATCGGTTAGTACTTGTTGTTGTAGAAATTAATCGGCAACAACTGTTTTCGTGTTAGGGAATTGTTAAGGATACAATATTTGAACAACGATAAATTGAAACTGTATTTTACAAACTTCACGATTAAATTAAGTACAAGTGTTAATGTGTGTGTCGAAAGTTTCTTAAATGACTTTCGATGTTGACTCGGCAACAAGTCGCTGAAGACTGACTACAAACCAGCAGGACTCAAAAACTCTCGCTTCTTTTTGCAGTGGGAGGAGAAGTCGTATCGCATATTCTCATTGGTTCATTTGTGTACATAGCACGACTATTTAACTGATTGGCTGTAAGGGTTGGCGTACCTCGCAGGTACCGAGCGTCTTGAAGCGTCGACTCGCGGAAAAAACCCTAACGGTCAACCCGCAATAAAACATTTGGTCGTCCGAGACTGACTCATAGGTTTTCCCAGTAATAAAACATCTGCGTGCCAAAACTTAATACTTTCTTTTTCAATGTAGGATTAAATTCGAAAAGACCCTTTGAGAATATGCGTTTGCCCGTGGGCCTGTAGCCCTTGAATTTGTATATTTTGAAAGGTGTGTATTTGCGAATGAATGTATGTGTTCTAAGATAAGTATTTTTTACATATACAATTGGACGTCGTCGCTGTCGACGATCCAGTAGCGTCTCGTCAACTCGCTTAAAAAAAAATCTTTTTTTAAGTACTTGCCCAGATAGAAAAACGTGCCGTGCGTTCGTCACTCCGTGTCGGCACAATGCCGTCAAGTACGTCCGCATGTGACGATATTGTGACGGCACGGCGTTTTGATACCAAAACCTGCTTGCACAGTTCCAGCTCACTGTGGAGCTTCACGTCAAGATGGTGGAGCTTCACGCCAAGCTGGAACTGTGCAAGCAGCTTTTGGTATCAAAACGCCGTGCCGTCACAATATCGTCACATGCGGACGTACTTGACGGCATTGTGCCGGCATGACGTACGTACCCGTGCTAGCACCGAGTAGATCCTGTGCCGTCCCATGTCTATTTGGGTGGCGTCGAGACACTACCGCGTCTCTTGATAAGAACCTACAGGAAGAAACTGGTGAATTCTATTGCTATGAATGGGAACTGCCTAGAGCATCACGGAAATCGGAATTATCGGAATTGTATCAAGAAGAACTTCGCGAAAAAAACTTGCCAACCCATAACTAGTCGTAACTAGTCGTAAAACTTGCCAACCCGTAAAAGTATCCAATAGCACGGAATTTTGTACAAGCTTTGAGTATGTATAGGTTGTAATTATCAAAAAATTGACATGTTAAAAATGGTTGCGATTTTTTATTTGGTGTCGGTCAATACCGGCCAGTACCAATCTACCTCTATAGATACGTTTCTGATAGGTTGCAAGCATACATACGCAGCAGTCCACCCCGTTTCGAACGGTCAAAAATGCGACCACTTCCAAAAAAATCATTATTTCACCACAGTTTATAATTATGTAAAAGAATTTTTTCAGAATTATCGGATCGTTTTTTTTTAATTTGGCAAACTTGATTTTTGTTGGTCGAAAAAAAATATTTTAGTCTATTTTCCATCTAAAAGCACCTTTTCCAATAATAAACACATTCGGAAAGTTCATTCAAAACTCCATCTTTTATTCCTTGAACATTTTTTTTTGTATACCTAAAACTTTCAAAGATACAGCGGTTTTAACAAAAAAAATTACCAGTTTGGGATATCCTAAAAAAATGATCTAAAAATTCTGAAAAAATTACAAACATTTCTTTTAATAATTACGAATTGTGGTAAAATTACGATTTTTTGGAAGTGGTCAAGTTTTTGATCGTTCGAATTGATAGAATGCCTCATTATATTCTATAAACACCAATTTACATTAATTCCGATTAAAGGACAATTTATTACTTCCTATTTCTTCCGATACAAACTTGTGTGTATTGTGACGAGTAATAAAAATATTGATTGTAGTTTTAATTTAATTTGCCGTTTCCTAGTCATTTCCGATTAATACGAATTGGGAGAAATACACAATTTCATATACACTGACAGTGCAATTCCGTTGACGCGATCGGTCAACGTTTGCTCATTTATTCCTATTGACAAATCGCAAAAAAAAAACATTTGATTCCGATTGTTCGACCGGGCAATGTATTCTCATATATTGTTGTAAAATTCAAATCGTTGTAAGTCAAATAGGTCAATATCAATGTACACCGATTGATTTGTTTCTCATATGTATGTATATGCAATCAATATATATAATGTATGCAAATTCGGATTGATTCTAATTAAAGAATGATTCACCAACTCCTGTTCGTTCCTATTCAAACTCTGTAGCTGAGCATTATGATGATAGGCAGATTGATACCTATTGCGTTCTAGCTCAACTATAAGTTGCCGTTTCTTATTAATTCGTGATAACGAAATTGACAATCTCTCGCCGATTCATTCCGATTGATCGCGACTTGAGTGCAATACGCCATTTCCTATGTCCTCTGCGGCTGAATCTTTATAGCTATTACTATAAAGATTCAGCCGCAGAGGACCGTCAACATTGGCTGATTCATTCCAGTAGACAGTTTACTTACAAAAATACATTGAATCCGATTGTTCGGCCGAACGATGCATTCCCATAGAAGTATTGAGCCCAACAAGGATTTCACCGATTGCTTCTTGTTCCATAATTCAAATCGCTGTTAGTCAAATAGGTCAATACCGATGTATACCGATAGATTGGTTGCTCATGTGCACATGCAATGTATGCAAATTCCGATTGATTCTAATTAAAGAATGATTCATCAACCCCTATTCATTCCTATTCAAAGTCTGTAGTTAAGTATTGTGATCACAGGCAGATTGATACCTATTGCGTTCTAGCTCAACTGTAAGTTGCCGTTTCTTATTCATTCCGAAAGAAACGATGACGAAATTGATCAACTCTTGCCGATTCATTCCGATTAATCGCGACCCGGGAGCAATACGCAATTTCCTGTTAATAGCTATAGAGATTCAGTCATCGAGGTCAGTTAACGATACCTGATTCATTCCAGTTGACAGTTAATCGGAAAGAAACACATTGAATCCGGTTGTTTGACGGGACAAGACATTCCCATAGAAACATTATACTTACCGATAGATCCCGATATATGATCAAACATTACAACCCATTTCAATCCCATAAGCTTGATATAGGGCCACTTTTCAACGGTACTTTCCGATTAAATCTTGTATAAAACTAAAATGGGGGAATTTCCTATACAATCCGATTCGTTATTTCAATGGGAAAGTGAGCATTCTATGGGATATTACCAGGACAAAAAACTCATTCAAACCAATACGTCGTCGAAAAATATTTCCTACCGGGAAGCCAATTTTATCGGATAATAACGATACGTTCCGATTGATATCACGTGCCAATTCAATCCTACTGATACCTATTCATTTCCAATGGGAGCGCAAATTGCTCTCCGATTAAGACTATTCATTCCGATAGAAATCCTGTGGGTTACAATCGGTTTCAATCAGTATCTATAGGATTTTCTAAGCAGGGTAGCCTGTCGGTCAATTTAATGACATTTTCCCGAGTCATGACACCACCGATTTCGAAAAAATTACATCTAACTTAATCAAAGAGCAGCGATGAAACAAATCTAGTGTGTTCTGCGTCTAGAGCCATGTGACTACTGTCACTTAATCGCTGCTCCACCGCTTGACGTTCGCCACCCCAATATTAACCATCAATAACAAATAAAACTTTTTCGCAATGTACTGCGACATATTTTCAACTTTCTAACATTCAACAGTGACGTCCCTAGCAATTGATGGACCGCAAACGGAACGAAAAACGGACACATCCGTTGGGGAACAAAACGGACCGCAAAAAACGACATAACGGACTATACATTTTTTGTTGGCATTTGGTATTTTTTCTGTTGCGGAAACCGAAAACGGACCGAACGTTTTTTTTTTTTAATTTGCTTTGATCCGTTTTCGGTTCGCGTAACCGAAAAAAGATCAAGATCGTATTTTTATTCTGTCCTTTCATTAAAAACAGAATTAAAAGCAAAACAACAAAAAATTAAAAAACTTAGCCAAACATTTTAATAAAAAAACGTTCGGTCCTTCCTCGGTTTCCGCAACCGAAAAAGGACTAATCCAAACGTACGGTCCGTTTTACCGTTTTTGTGGTCCTTTTCGATCCCCAACGGACGTGTCCGTTTTTCGGTCCGTTTTGGTTCCTCATAGAGGAAGCTTTTTTTAGTTTTTTCTCTAAAAGCAGCCGTCCGTCAACTTGCTAGGAGTAACAGAAATACATGTCGCACATGTCGCAAATATCGCGCCAATATTGCTACTTTTCGTGCCGCTTGTCTATCTGAGCAAATTTTTCAATATTATCAGTTTGACTGCGATATTCAGTTCGGGTATCAAGTCGTTTACTCCATAATTTGCGGTATCCAGGACTATTGCCCCATAGTTTCCTCCATGCAGGCCTACCCCTTCATATTTTTCAGTATTCAGAACTATGTCTCTATATTTTTCGATATCTAGGTTGGTCCGTCCGTAGTTTTCAGTGTCTAGGTTGATCGCACCGTTGTTTTATATGTCTGGATCTTTCATAGTTAGGGTTAGTCAAGTAGTCAAACGCTCACCCTGCATGCACATGAAAATCCGTCAAGAACGTGAAAAGTTCGTATTGAAAGTCGAGTATGCAAAATACTCGACTTTCCATGCGAACTTTTCACGTACACGATAAGCAATACAAATTTTTTACGTACACAATATACAACACGAACTTTTCACGTGCACAACGTACAATACAACCGTGGTGAAAATATTTCTTTGAATATGTCTGAAAATGTATGTGAAATTTATGCAAAATTCCATCCCAAAATGTTGAGTTGTATTTTTTGTACACCATGTTTTATTTCTTCTATAAACCTGTTACGTCCTGATCAGCATTTTCCTGCATCTACGGTAAAGGAGATTTCTCTCCCTGTTACACGTTTATCGCATGTGACGCTTTATCAGAACAGTGCCCCTTTTGAATCTAACCTTTCGGAAATTTATTCAGGGATGGGCTGAGTCTGCATGTCGAAAAGAATATAGCTCGATGATCTTATAAGGTGTATCACGTTCAAAATATTATGATTCCTCACTCGACCCTGACACACCGTAGCAAGGCTGTGTAATTAGATCCCTCACGGTCGCGCAATGCTGTCCGCCACCGACTGAAGGCCAGCGTTATCACCAAACGTCGAGTTCATTGATCTATACCCTGGGTTTCTCGAAGAAAGATCGAAGATCTCGACTTCTAAATTCAAAACTATGATTTATCGAAACCCTGATTATTTATTAATAATGATTCAAGATAGTTAATTAACATCCGGTGAGATAACAAAAGAATAAAATATTCGCGCAGAGTTGAAAAGATAAAATAGAAGATTCTAAATAAAATGATTTGATGACTTACGATGATTGTCAATGAGTGACACTTATGAATGAAACGATCGGAAATGGATGAAAGATGTCGATTCTGAATTCCGACTTCCTCCTTCCTTCCTTCCTTAGGATAAAATTCGTTGAGTCAACGATGAATGTTGAGAAAGATGAATAAATGCTGATGTCGAGATATGCAGGTGATGAAATAACTTTTCGTTGAACTCCAATTTATTTATCCGATGATAACTCAGAATATTTATTTAATTATTAAATCCAAAATTTCAAATTTCAAGTGTTGGTACAATATTCCGTGAGGAGTCAAAGACCTCTGAACAATAGTTAATTTTCCGCGGATAATGACTGTAGATGTATGTCGTAATGTGTCGCCCGCAAAAGACCGTCGTGAAGAGGTGGAGGTATGTCGCCCGCAAGACTGTCCTTCCGCCCTTGGAGGTGCCTCTTTTATTGTTTTGATCGGGGGGCACCCGCGCCTCCAAGCTGTCCGTTGCATCAGCCGCCCCCTTCTTTGGTCAATATCGATCGGTTTTGGGGTCTTCCGCAGCTTATTTTAATAATTTCAAAATTCTAGTTTTTATAATGATTTTCGGGATAAACAAATTACTTTGACAATCTTTGATTTAAATAATAAGAATTTATCAATTTGAACGAAGTTTCTACGATTCTCCTATCAAAAGTTATAATCCTGATTTATGAAATCGTTATAAATATTATCTATAAATTCCTGGTTCTCAACGGATAATTATTTAATGCCTTTAAATATTTTCCTCGGATTATAATAATTAATTTTCTGCTACTGACTATTTTATTTGACTATTCTAGTGATAGTAAAATATGATTTTAACGTGTTAATTAATTTCCCTGATGATAATAACAGATAATAATAAGTCATAAATGTTTATGACAACTTTATATTAACGACTTGACCCAATCTATGTTTCATTCGTGATTCTACTAGATAATTAATTCATTCATTATTTCCTGGCGAAATTTCCACGTTTGGTATATTCTGATGTTGTTTTTATTAACAACAATTGAACATTTTTTAAATCATATTTTGAATAATGATGCCCTGAGAGGTGCTGCACTCGTTAGCGCTGACGGTGATTTTGCCAATCAGTCGCCTCGAGACAGTCACACGGATTCTCTGGCTTCACCGTTGTGTGCGTATGTGCGTCGCTTCGCTCTTTGTGTTGACGCGATAAGGCTCCGTCTCCCGACGCATATAGCTAAAGATTCGGATTGCCCTTTCCGGTCTCAATTAAAACAATGGGATCTTCAGGTAGCCTAAGGTATGCTCGCTGCCGATGATACCTGTCCAGCAACCTGAATATACCCCTTGCGATATTTTTTTTAGTTAACCAACTGTTGCTATGCCAATCACTAAAACGAATCATTCAGTGTTGGCTGACGCATAATTAATGAACACGTAATCCATTATCAATGATTACTTGTGTTTTATAAATTTCTCTATCGATATTTCTATGATCTTTATGACTGTTATTTTATTACCAATTTTGTGGATTTTTAGCCGGTTACGTCAGTGAATTTTTGGTAAAATTCACCGGACGTAACAAACCCGTCGCGGGTTTGTTACGTCCGGTTTGTTATATTTTTGTTCGGGATCGTTTCCGGATTGTCCTATACAGGACGCTTCTCGATATTTCGCGCAGGTCGTTAAATAATTTAGACAATGTTTTATAATGACTCGAGTTGTAATTGTCGAAATGGCACGGATTATTGTTGATACAAAGGGCTCTAATAGAAGATCTAATAAATGTGCCGGCAAGTACTCACACATACAAACGCTCACACACACATACAATCGCACTTACAATATTCACTCAGAATAAATAACACATACAATCGTTGATCGCGCTCTCCTCTCTCTTTCTCTTCACTCCTCTACACTCTTCCTCTACACTCGTGATCACACGCACTTAATGAATACACGACTGTATAGTTCGTGGCGAGATTTGAGAACCTTATAATTAGCACGAACAGACTCACCACCGCGGCGAGTAACACTCTTTGGGCTCCTTACGGCCTTCGCGACTTTCGCACGCACTAACAGACCGGGGTGTTCCCTCGAGATTTACTTTACTCCTGCGGGTGCTGAACGAGGAGCCTTCCGAAGTTCAAGCTCGCGCCTTCGATGTATCTTCGGGACTGATTTCCCCGGCCCGTTCATCTGCCGATCTCTCGGCCGTCGGACGACAAGCCGGGGAGAATTTCTGCAAAATAACGAAATCGTACCTCGCTCGCGATTCTCGAGAAAAATATCGCGCGACCCGCGTCGCGTAGAATAACGCCGCGGTAGGCGCGATGTTGAAACGGCTTATTAGCCGTTTCAACATCGCGCCTACCGCCAAGGGAAATTAAAGGAACATTGATAAGGGAAATTAAATATTAAAAAGGCAACGGAATACATCCTGTGTATTCCGATACCTTGATAGTTAATGCCGCCGCTGACGAGTCTGTACGTGCCATATCGTGAGTAGAGCGAAACAATTTTATATGAAAATTGTTCTAGCGCGGAACGTGACACTAGCACTCACAATTTTTTAGCCATCTAGCTAAAAACGCGTACACAGATGGAATATGATTACCTGAAGATCCCATTAAAATTTCAAGAGAATCGATCTAACCGTGTCAATTTTATGTCATTTTCAATTTGTCGAATTTCATTAAAAAAATGTTCGGTTTCGAGACGCATGTTTCCATATTAAATATTCATTTATGAATTTAAAAAAGTGTCAAATTCATGATCAGTGTGAAAAAATTAAATATAGTCCCGAAGCGACGACTTTATGAAAAAAGTTTATCTAGAGTTTTTGAAGTCAATAATACAAAAATATGATATTTAGCGTATTTTCTTTGCTTTCCAATGACATCGCGGAAAAACCCAGGTGCCTATCGTGATCTACAGCAAGGCATACACAAGACGATGGATATGACGGAGTTGAAAAGATATAGAGATAAAGATATAGATATAGAGGTATCACTTGGATTTCTTGAGTAAAAATCGAAGTGCAAAAAAAAAAAAAAAAATTCAGGAGCGCATACTTCGATGTATTTTTTTGCGCCAAGCGCAGAATCGACAAAGAGAAGCGTGACGATGGAGTATTTTTTTGCGCGCTGAACCTGCGAATCGGCCAGCTCTTTTGCATAAAAGTCTAACAAGATGTTGACGTTGAAAAAAGTTGAAAATTGAAATTTTCATATCGTTTCCTCATAAAAGTTGAAAATTGAAATTATTATATCGCTTTCTCATAAAAGTCAGAAATTGAAATTTTCATATCGCTTTCTCATAATGTTCCTTTATTCGCGAAGCTTCCTCCACGAGGAAGCCAAAAATACAGACAATGCTTCCTCATAGAAGCGGCTTCGCGAATAAAGGAACATTATGAGAAAGGGATATGAAAATTTCAATTCCTGACTTTTTACATGTGTAACGGCCCTGCATTGCATATAAGAGGACGATTCGAATGAGAGAAGCATATAGGTGACATTAGCGCAGTGGTTAGCGCTCTTACTCAGTAACCGATTAATCCGGGTTCGAATCCCGGTGATCACCATATGTTTTCTCTCTTCGATACTTCGCCCGTCCATCTGCAATACTAATATCTACAAGTCCCCAAACTCTCCGCTCGATCATTACATGGTGTCAGAAGTTATCGAACCAAAAACAACACGTCCACACAACGCATCTGAAGCAACCACGGTACGACTCTTAGGTAAAGCGGCATGAGACACAGTCCTAGAAGACCGCATATACAGGACGGCACGCAAAGCGATAAGACCGACGACGAGAGCAAGGGCCTGGCACTGAAGAGCTGCGACGAGGGATTCAACGGGCGAGGGAAGAGCTCCGACGAGGGACATATGCACCGGTACCATGGCTGTATTAGTTATCACGTAATGTGAGATCCGCAACTCTACACAGTCGACGAGGACGTCGATTTCAGTAAGAGGGGGTGTGTAACGGCCCTGCATTGCATATAAGAGGACGATTCGAATGAGAGAAGCATATAGGTGACATTAGCGCAGTGGTTAGCGCTCTTACTCAGTAACCGATTAATCCGGGTTCGAATCCCGGTGATCACCATATGTTTTCTCTCTTCGATACTTCGCCCGTCCATCTGCAATACTAATATCTACAAGTCCCCAAACTCTCCGCTCGATCATTACACATGTAATTTACATAAATAAATGCGAATAAAAAGAAACTTTACATAGAACTCAGATAAAGTACCTTTTCTTTTCAGTAATACTTTCAATCAATAAATAAAGTATTCATTGTCCACTCACTTCAGATAAGAAAACTTTTGTTACTTTCAAATCTCGATGGGAATGAGAATAATTCAAATGATAGGCTGTAGCGTACCGTTAAGGTTCCAGGTTAGCATGTGAAAGGTGCCAGGTTCGAGACTAACTTTAGGTCGTTAGGTTTACTTCTTTCTCCGAAATGCGTAATATAGTATTGTATCCTAAATTGATATAATTCACGATGACAATAGAAACCAATTTTTTTCACTATTTTTCAAAAACACCGTGAAAACATGGTGATTTTTGCAGTGGTTGGGTCTGCTAGGGGATCGGTTGGTCAATTCCATGGTCGTTGCGTCGGTCGAAAAACGAGTTCCGGCCACCTTGGAATGGTCGATTTCACGTTCGTTTTATCGGTCGAAAATAAAAAATGATCAGACTACATCGGACGTGCAAATCCTGTGGGTATTGAGGGTTATTGGTCGTTTCTATGGTCGAAACGTCTGATTTTGAACGGTCGAAACAGTGAAACGTTCGTGCAACCCGCTAGGGCAATATCCATGTTCCAACGTGATCATCACGTATATCATCACGTTTGAACGTGATGTTACCTGGGATCATAGACAAGGTACAGTACAAAGAACAACATTTTTAGTCTGTCATATGTAATATACAGTTTAAATAAAAATAAGCAGATATATACTTAATGTAGTATAATCAAAATCGTAAAGTCATAAGTCAACAAAAAATGGATACTTAAGCCCTTAAATTTCTGAACCCCACTTAATACACTCAGAGAAATATATTGTGGGGTTAACCATATTTCAACCATATTGTATGGTTCCCTGAGGGGACGTCGATAATTTATAATTACTGTAACATGTAAAAATATAGTTTGGTGTACCATATTTGAGCAATCACACGAGTTATATCTGTATATTAATTGCAGCTATTCGCTCACTTACTATTCGTAATGTACCTTAAATGTAAAAAAATAGTAAATTCTCATAAAGTATATAGTTACGTTGCCATCATAGATAAACGTCTCAATCACACTACACAGGGAACGATCAGATGTAAATTTTCACATTCAGTTTCAAATATAGCTGTATTCACATAAGGTAAGTAAGAAATATATTGTGGGGTTAACCATATTTCAACCATATTGTATGGTTCCCTGAGGGGACGTCGATAATTTATAATTACTGTAACATGTAAAAATATAGTTTGGTGTACCATATTTGAGCAATCACACGAGTTATATCTGTATATTAATTGCAGCTATTCGCTCACTTACTATTCGTAATGTACCTTAAATGTAAAAAAATAGTAAATTCTCATAAAGTATATAGTTACGTTGCCATCATAGATAAACGTCTCAATCACACTACACAGGGAACGATCAGATGTAAATTTTCACATTCAGTTTCAAATATAGCTGTATTCACATAAGGTAAGTATTGCAGCAACTGTTTCTTTAGTCGCAAGTGCAATTTTCAAGTGTTGTCTCGCTTAGTAGTACTCGTTAAATATACTAACCATAATCTGGAGCTTTGTAGATAGTGTATACTCATATGTTACGAACTACATTATAAACATGTTGTGTTGACTAAACAAAATGGCAAGGCGGAAAAAAATTACTGAACAATGTAATTTTGTATAATAATTACTACCATATTTCATACAATTTAAAATGTTTTTATAGTAGCAGTTGCTATCGAATTTTTTTGTCCATGCGTTTTTATATGACCGCTCCTGCTATGCATATAGCAATTCGTATTACATGTATAATAATGAGTGATATTCGATATTTTTTGGTGTACGACGTTCATGTGTCAGGTGAATAAATTAAAACGTAAAAGTATAAGGCACAATATTTATTGTTTTGTGAAACATAATACATCATACAGGATATGATAACATACATAATAAATTAACAAACATAATATATTTTATTGTTCATTTTTTAAAAATTATGTTATTTTAGACGTACCCAATGCTTTATTATCAGTAATCAGTCTCGAATGATCAATTAGTCTTACATTGCACACTACTGTGACTGAAAGTATAATATCAAACGTATTATTAATGCGTTGCTACGGAATTGATATACGAATCAATCATATCCGTTCTAAATAGCTAAAGAGGTGTTATCTATACACAATTTGTACACTTACAGCCTCATCATCATCACATGAATCATTACATGATCGATGATGATTTCGCATAATTTCTTGCGGTCATGCGAAGTCAATCGGATACATCTGAGCAATGCCTGGCCCTTAGGAGATTTTTGCAACAAACGCTTCAGTTGCTATATAAAACAAATCATAATACCGA
Source organism: Ichneumon xanthorius (assembly GCA_917499995.1). Taxonomy (NCBI): domain Eukaryota; kingdom Metazoa; phylum Arthropoda; class Insecta; order Hymenoptera; family Ichneumonidae; genus Ichneumon; species Ichneumon xanthorius. Next base: position 1,366,239 of record OU824202.1, on the reverse strand, counting down.
TGATTATAAAGGATACTGAAGTATCTCTTTAGACAATAAATTATTTATCTTTTAAAAGATAAATAATCTACTATCTTGGATAAATGAGGAATTTAAAAAAATCTCAAAGTAATGAGATTTCATCGGAAAATCACACTAGCAAAAATTGAATGCAATTAAATAAAGTGACCATTGTTAGAGAAAATTAAAAAAATTCACGGCATATGAAAAGAGTGACAAAACCCAGCGAAATATTTGTAATTTAAATCATGAAATTCTAAGAAAAGAATTTTAAATAAGTTTCATTTACATTTGTTTTTAATGTAGTTTTATCGAGTTTATCACAATTAAAGAGTATTTTTAACGAGACTAGTAATATTTTCGAATATTCTATTTAAACGTAACTTTTTTTAACATTCGCAAATTGTATATTGAAAAAATTATCCATGTAGGTTCGTGAATAATTGTCAAAGTGTTGCAAAGGAAATTTTTACGATCGTTAAGGAAATATCGGGGAAAAGTGAGGGATGATTTAGTCTGCAGGAAATTAACAAACCTCTCCTGTAATAGGCCCCGGCTCCGACCCCGGCCTCGGTACTTCTGCAACTGCTTCCGATAAACTCGTAGTGGTAGAAGCAGACGTACTGTCCGAAACAAGGCTCACGGTGTCATCGAGATTGGCAAACAGCTCGTCCTAAAAACAAAATAAAAATCACGAAAATTTGAATATAATGTAAGACAGTATTATGCTATTTGCAAATATCGAGTTACTTACCGGATCTGGTAAACCTTGTGACTTCAAATACGCCAATCGATTAGAAAGAAAATCCATTCGATGCCCAAGGATTGGAATCAATTCTTTCACGTCCTCAGTAGTGATAACGATGAACTTTTTGTCATCTATCGCTTGGGCTGTAAAATTCCCAGAATTATAAAAACCATGTAATCGAATTTACCGAATTTACCTAATCCTATTATAATTGTCGTATTATGCACTTTTCGAAAATTATAACTCTACATTCACGTGTAGAATAAATAATCGTAGTATTAATTCTGCTCAATTTACGGATAGTACGACCAACAATACGTATGGTAAAAAGTTCAATCATAGTAAGCATGCCGGCCGAAACGAAGGAATAAAAGTCTGATTATTAGTACAATAGAATATTTAAAATTACTATTAACTATAGTCATTTTTACAATACTTGAACATTTTTAGATCTCCGAGCATTCTTTGTCTTCGTCACGAGCAAATAATTTTATATTTTATTTATACGTATCTCCAGTTATTTTTTCAGCATAAAGGAATCAAATATCGCCAATAACACTGAAAAAAGTTTGAGCGAATCTTCAAACAACCAATTATCTTGGAATTATACTAATTTTTTTATCGTGTCCGAGATTTTTTCGTTCTGTTAAATTCCATTATTTTGTCATACAAAGTCTTACAATAGAAAATGACGGCCATTTTATTTCTTGGTGCATAAAAAAACCAAATTATCATCTCGCATACCTTTAAATATTCACATCCGACAAGCTGATAGTAATAATCTCATTTGATCAATCCCGAAGAAAACGGAGTATGATGACTATTATACTGTTTGAGTATTCACGCGGGCAAGTTTCACACTCATCGACAAACTTTTCAGTCGACTTCCATCGCGTCACGGCACAATAGACTGTCTCGAAGTAACTATCGATATGAAACGACGCTGATGTAGCCATAGAGTGGGGCGATCCCGGGATAATCACGAACAAGCGTAATGCCATGACAATTATAGATTGTATTTCGTATTGGTCGAAATGTATAACTCTATAATTACATATAGTATGAATAATCAAACTTTTGTTTCCGCTTGCTATAGGGACAGTACAAGTTACAATATGTATGGTAAAAGAGGTCACTGGTAGTAAACAAACGACGACTTCTCGTCGAGCCGTTACAAAGTCGTCATGCTCGGCGAAACAAAGAAACAGCAATCCGTTTACGTGTACTGTACAATATCGAAAGATTACTGCTATTTATGGTCATTTTTACCATACTTGAATATTTGGATACCTCCAAGCATCGTTTGATTTCGTTACCGGCAAATTATTTTTTGTGAATATTTAACCAACCAAACGCCAAATGTGCTTTTTAATTTAATTTGTACTAAATTGATTGCCTACCGCAGCTTCGTTTTATATCGACCGTAGGACTTTGTAGGAATAAAATATTATCAATAACATTAAGAACAATTGGCAAGAACTATATAATAACCGACTATTTGCGATGATCATTTTTTCGTATCGAGAAAAGAATGGCAACTTTTTAACAGTAAATAATTTATGTCGGTGGGAAAATTGCGATTTTGCACACGGGCCGGGTGCGTGTAACCCGTATTGTACGATACTCGTGTGAAAAACCATTTCTTAATTCATATGATTGCAACACGCGCCTTCGGCACGTGCTGCAAACTCATACTCGTCAGAAAAAGTTTTTCGCGCTAGTATCGCAATGTACTATTTCTTACCTTGAAATACTCCGATGTACTGAGAGAGATTCCACTCTCCCAATTTCTCAGGCACTGATAAAGGCCCGTCGTCCTGGGTAGCTGCCGACATTTTCTATGTGTCGGTGTTAGCACTCGTTGATTCACTTGATTCACGTTGATTCACGTTGATCACTTGGCACCATCGATCTCTCACTTCGCGACGTAAATGAGGTTGCCTCTGCCGGCCCAACGTGTCGTAGCTTTCGGCTCGCGACCCAAAGAGTGGGGGGCATCTCGTTCACTTTTCGTCAAGAATCGGCCGATAAGAGAGAGAGAGAGAGCGCGCGGGACTCAAACACACGAGACAGAAAAAGAGACACGCCGAAAAATAACATTTCCGAAGAGTCAATTTTTATGAAATATTTTTATGGTATTGTCTACTAATCGTTCTGTTGAGCTTACCTTCCGGCAGAATATTGTCTGCATTCTCAACACAAATGTAAAACCATGCACCGTATCTATATGATATTACTGAGAATGTCAATAGTTAACATCTATATCGTTACAATCAGAGTATACACCGTGAGCGTCACATATCGACAATTGACAATCACGACATCAATGACTGAATATTTTCATGTTGCTTAAGATTTTAGATGGAACATAATGATGTATGCACCTAATAAAATTTCTATTAAAGTTAACAATAAGTTTGTCACGATTACTATACACGATATCAATGGCCGAATATTTTGATCTTGCTTGAGATTTTAGATAGAACATAATGATGTTTGCACCTAATAAAATTTATATTATAGGTGACAATAAGTTTGTCACGATTACTATACACCGGTACACAATGCTATCACACTGGCTAGTACACTGTCCACTACGCATATGCTTATGTTAAATATACCTTGTTAGCAATTCGAAGTAATAACGCATTGACAAAACGTATGGTACGTTCAAATATATATTATATTTCCACCAGGGGACAACTATACTTTACAGTGGAAGATTCTAAACTTAGAAAGAGTCTAAATAACTGTAAAGTAGTCTCCACTAAAAAAGTGCCACATTTCATCAACTAAATTTGTTTGTCTCGGGGACGCGTTCCGCATATGTGTAGTGAGCTTCACCAAGAAAAAGTCAACAGTAACTATTTGAATAGTACAGAAATCAAATGCGATTGAGTACGTTTTCAAGGATAAAAAATAATGACATATAGCGCTAAGTTATATCATGTTATTTGCTTAATGAAATTGTTATATATATCATACATTTTTTGTTGACGTTTTGAAAATAATTATAGTAGCCTTCCATATGGCGTATTTTTATGAACACTATGGAAATCATACGTTTAATATAATTTCGTAAATATAGTTCTTTCAACAATACTAATGCTAAACTGTGCGAAAAATATGGTTTTCCCTACCATAAAACAATTTACAATATGATTTCGTTGTAAATACCATGGCCTTTTTTCTCAGTGTAGACTTATGCGATTATCACCCTAAGTCCCGTAAGTCTATTAAGTGGAGTTTAGAATTGCAAGGGTATACGTTTTTAAAGGAATTTAGAATAATAAAGGCTTAAGTCCATAAAACGGTGGGGTGGGGGAATCTCCTGCCCCGACCCATTTGATCACCGCCGGAGTTAGTCCTGTTCATCCTCTACCCCATTCGAGGGCGCGAAGCGTGAGATCCACTACCTCCGCTAGTAATTAATATGCTGCGCATATGTTTCACATTTGTCAGAACTGTAATACTAGCCATATAAAAATTGTCATCAATACTCAATGGACTCAAAAAATATTGGAGTTCGTACGAAGGTTAATGCGTTTAATATTTTTGTTCCGAAACAACTTGAGCGCGGTGACCGGCAACTGCTGAAGATTCTTGAAGAAGAAGGTCTCCCGTACACCATAAAAAAATTGCCAATACACGTACGGAAGACCTTCGTTAAAAAAGAAATCGCTTAAGTTCTGTCGGTAAAAAAATAAGTAAGGCGTTAAAAACGGGTTCAGCATCCCTTTAACGCGGTACATTCTAGAGATAGTTCTCGTTTTTTTCAGTAAAAATAACTTCAGCGAGACTTTTGATAAAAAGAAAAACATTGGCCTCGAAGTGCGTTTCTGTCGCAGACAAGGGTTGTCGAGACCGCCATTGGAAACCTCCGTGTAAACAGCTCCAATATAAACGTATGAATGAAACTTCATTAATTTGATCAAATATTTTTTATTTCTTTATTTTATACTTTATTCTTTATTTATTTTTTAATTCTATTGCACTCGGAATCGAGTTTAAGAATGTATCACACATACATTCCCAACCAAAAGTTTAATTCAATAAAACTTTCAGTACTTCGCGTCATGCCAAAAAAACTGAAATAAATCAGCCGTATTAATTGTGTCAACGCTTTGATTTTGCATAATAATAATGCCAAAAAATTATTGACAAATGATTTAAAAAATTAATTGATTAAAAAATTCAGTCTACTGTATTATCAGACACTGTACTATATTTGGTATCAAATTTATGGATTTTGAAATATGTTAATTTTTTGAAAATGTTGCTTTTTATATTTGCCACGAATTTATGCATCAAATGTTGCCCTACGAGTAAATTAATGTGGAGATTCGTAATCAGCGGGGAAAAATACATAACACTTGGCTTCAAAACATCGAATTATGCGAGTTTCAGTTAGCGATTTCGTACAATAAATTTTGTGGTAAATTTTGATCTTTTCAATTTTATGAGCTGCAGACATTTTTTTATGTTACGGAAAAGTTGCAAAGTAATTTGCACACGGCTTCCTCATTTATTCCAATTCTGCGCACAGCTTTTTAGATATTTTCGCTCTGAATCGAACTGGCCAGTTGTTCCATAAAAATCAAACCAACGCCAAGTTGAAAAAAGTTGAATATTGAATTTTCATATGGCTTTCTCATGTTCCTTTATTCGCGAAGCTTACTCTATGAGGAAGCCAACGATACAGAAAGTGCTTTCTCATATAAGAAGAGGCTGTACGAAGAAAGGGACATTACGAGGAAGCCATATGAAAATTTCAATTAGCAAGTTTTATGAGACGGCCAAATGGAAATTTCCATTTTCAACTTTTTACCTGTTATATGGCCTTCAGAACGCATATGCTGTAGGTGCCCCGTCGTAAATCTTCATCGGACCACGAACTGGCGGTGAGCCCTCAAATAGACGAGAAATAAGAACAAGCGTCCGCAGTTTACTTTATAAATATTATGTTTGTTTAATTCTGCGACGATTTTCAATTTTGGCAGCAGGAGATCGCAACCGCTCGTAATTTCTGCGGATCGTTTGAGAGTGCTTTGAGCTGCTCGATGCTCGATGCTCCAGAAACGTTCGGATTTGTAAATTTTGTTGGATGTTGTCTTTACGGGTAAAGTCATCGGCTGCATCTACAGTTCGCTGTAAGTAATACAAATGGTAGTACTAGATAATAATAACCCCTCAAGTTTGGTAATTAATTTTCGATTATATTTCGAGGCGTTTACGAATCAATTATTATTTCTTTTTATAAAGTCCATACATTCGAAAACAATTTACATAATAATAACATTTGAACTATAGTTATAGCATTGGCAACAGTTTCGCAATCACTTTCAAGATTATCATTATCCATAATCAATGTTTAAAAAGAAATGATTCACATTGAGATCGGTTCAAAGTTAAATATCCACATAAAAGATATATAATTGCATTGGTTTTCAGTCTCAAAAAGTCGGTGTTATAATCAAGTCTATTTTGGTGCATAATTGTTCTTGCTTCGACCTGCGGCATTCTCACTAGATGGCCCCGTTCCTGCTTGTTCAAATTTTCTACAAAAAATTATATAGTATATAGTTGGGCGCAAATAAATAATAAATTATTTATTTTTAAATAATAAATTTAAATAATAAAATTAAATAATAAATTTAAATAATAAATTATTTATTTTGTTAACATGAAAAAGCTATCGATCAATGTAATGAAAAATATCAAGTCGGCAAAAGGCAACGAACCTTTTCAATATTGCAATCTTCAAGCAACGGGCTGTACATTTTCTGTGAAAACGGATAACAATAATGAGTAAACAACTCTGGTAAAAATTTGTCTCTGACAATTTCTCTGAAAATTTCTAAACGAACCGTTTCAGTGATTTCATCGATTTTCCAAAAATTTTCTCTGATTTTCTCTGCTATATGTTAAATATTTCTGACATTTTCTCCGCAAAACCTCCATTAGTCACAATATATCAGAGAAATTCAGAGTATTTTCCGAAAAATTCTGGATATCTCTAATCTTTTCTGATAAAGTACGTTAAGAGAAAATACGAGTTGTCTCCAAGATTTACTCATTCTGTTACTCGGACGAACAGCAGACTAATTCAGAGAAAATTTTCTGAAATTACACACTTTTTTTCACACGCTAGCTACTTTTGCGCACAGTTTTTTCGCACTCTAGCTACTTTTGCGCACACTTTTTTAACACTCTAGTTACTTTTCCCGCTGACTTATCTGTCACTGTAGTTATTTTTCCGAACGCACTCTACAGGCACGAAAAGCGTGAATTTTCGTGCACTTGTCACAAAAAGTAGTATGCAATACTTGTACGAAAAAGCGGTCTCCCGACAGCGTTTGGGAAGTAGGCAGCACTCGCCTCCTCTCGAGCTACAAACTTCACTCGGCTTCGCCTCGTGCCGTTGTACGTATGTGTGCCGATCCGGCTCGTGCAGCCAACTTCACAACCTTCGTCGAAAAACCGCTTTTCCGTACTAGTATCGCAAAGTACTATTTTGCACTCGTATCGAAATGTACTATTTTCATGAAAACGTTGCTTCCTCTGTGATGAAGCAAAAACAATCCAAACAAACGACGATGATTTTTAATTAATGATATTGTTGTAGCATTAGGAGAGATGATATTTATAGTAAGCGTAGATTCAAGAATATCTGAGCCAAGTCAAAAGGATATTGTAGTACAAGCAAAATCTTTTAGTCATTATCTATCATTTTTTTGTCTTGTCTTTTTAACTTAAATATAAATTATAATATACGTTCGTTATAAGACACATTTATACATTTATACTTTGATAATTGGTCAAGGAGACATCCGTCAATAAATAAATAATTAGACAATTGTGTATCCGTTGATTACCTGGTGAGCCACTCTAAGAGGCATACCTAGTGAAAGACATGTCTACATGCTGTGGCGGAAAGAGCCTTGGAAGGTTGCAAGTATTCTAGGCAAATTCCACACGCAGTTTTCATTGCGTCGAATAACTTGAAGCGGTTACTTAAGGAGGGTCGAGAGTTACAACGTCATTAAGAAAAGTATGCTGATTTTTTTTACGCATTGATATGAACGGTCTAAGTGTAACTGCAAAGTTTGAATGCGTTCGTCTTCACCGTTTTGGAGAAATGTTTTTTTTTTATTTTAACCATTTAACATTGATTCTTATGGCAGATTGACAATAAGCGATGAATTTTAATGTTTCTAGGGTAGTTTCATGCGGAAACGTTGCAAACAAATTATTGAAAACTGTAAAGAATATCGTCAGGAAGCTCTATATAAAAATGTAGACTCTTGTTCTTCACCGTTAGTTAACAATAATGACATGGAACTTTACAGCTTTATCTCAGCACGCTTGGCACGTGCGAGTGAGAGGCCGCATAGCGGATCCCTCACTCGCACACGACCTGCCCCTTGCGCCCCACCGAGCCTATCCCCTCCGAGTCTCGCGCTCGACCCTCCTGAAGGGCGGGGTATAAGTTTATTCGGTGAAAAAAACACTTTTTCAAAAAATTTTTTACAAGATTCGGGCAATGTATTTTAAATTTAATGATTACATTTCAAGAATATTTTCTGAAAATTTCAACAGAAAACATTAAAAACTAAGGCGTTGGCAGCAAATCTCCGGAGACGTCTCCGAAAAAAGTTGTTTTGCGGTGACGGTTCTAACTCATCACTCGATCATCTGAAATCAAAAAATCAAATTGATTTGATTAATTTATGAGTTTCCCCAGGTAACGCTGTCGAGTTTTTTTTTTTATTGATTTTTGAATTTTTGGTGACACTGGAAAGTCAAAAACGCGGTTTTTGCTTAAAAAATCGGCAAATTTGTTATTGTAAAATAAAAAATAACAACAAATAAAAAAAACTCGACAGCGTTACCTCGCGAATTATACAGAGAAAGAGTGTACCAAATTTCAAAAGGATCGGTGCAATAAATTTTAAACTACAGCCGTCACCGACTTTGAAAACGTGAAGTGTGGGAAAATCGCTTTAAAGTTTTTGACATTAAAAAATCCGATTTTTTCTTTTTTTCACTATATACGTACACAGAATGATCGATCCCGGCCCGTACAGCGAACAGCTATCACTCATGATGTCCAAAGCATCTTTTTGTTCTTGTCTTCGGCGAACTCGACCTTCTTTACTTTCCTTTGTTCCTTGTTCTTCCGCTCGACTTGTGCGTAATTTGTCGACTACGCGCGCCCATTCGTGAGAACTTGGTCCACTTTTGATTTGCATCTCTTGCATGATGGTTAGCAGAGCAAAATAGCCTTCATTGAATGTCCATGCTGCCACATTAGCTGCAATTTCAACCAGAACTGCGGTACCACTCACTGATTTCGGAGCAATTTTCCAAATAAGATGATTCAGGCTTTCATTGTTATTTTGGGTAAAGCCGCCGAGACACCGCTGCAGAAGAGTCTCCTTGCTCAAATCCTCGTAGATAGGTTTCATAGCACTGAGAACATCACTAGGAAGCGCAGTATAACTGTGTTCGAATATCTGCAAATTATTTGCCGCTGCAGCTTTCTGAAATTCGCACCAAGAGTCGTCGCCGCTCGGGCATTTATTATGCTGCGGATTCTCGTCTGTTGATGAGAAGTGATCATATGTTGCCCAAATGGCGTTTTTCATTTTATCCACAGAATTATGGTTGCGACGAATAGCTAAACCATAATATACGGTTAGCTTATCGATCATTTTAGCCGTAAGTTTTCCTTTACCAGAAAGACTTTTCCTTTTAACTTTTTTTCCAGCCTTTGTCTCCGTCTCTACTACACTCGTCTTCACGAGAACTCGCAGACGTGTACCCATCCGTTTCTGCACATGCCCTACGCATTCTTTTTTGTTGATCAAAAAATTCTCACCGTAAGGTTTAGAATTCACGACGCCAGTGTACGTCTTCGAATCCCCATCTCCAATGTAGTTTCGAAACCGTACTCCAAAATTGGTAACTGAACGATTGAACATTGCTACAATAGCTTCGACCTCCATGTTGCCAGATGATCCGACGTGATTAGTCTTGCATTGTCCGCTATTTGCATGTTCCTCAAGCCACTCTTCATATTCTGCGCTGCATAACTTGCTCTTCCAAACTTCGCAACTGTGACAATAACTACTTTTCACAAAAATATCAACAACTTTTCCAGTGTAGTGTCCAATCAACGAAGCAACTCCATACAGCGAAGAAAACCCTCGCTTTTTCCATGTACCGTCTCCTGATACAGTTAGTTCGGATGTTTCTGCAATATCATTTATCTTTGCACGTTGCTTCTTTTTCTTCCTTTACGGCAGAAGCAAAAAAGGCACTTGCAACTTTTTGTATAGTTTCACTCATTTTTTTGATGTACGAGTTATAGCTTGCTCTCGTCATAAACGAACTGGCTAAATCCATCAGCCCGCAAAAGCAAATCTATAATTTATCTCATAGATACCAGATTCGATTCTTTCACTCGACGGAACGTAATGAGGCTGTTGACATATTTCGCAAGTAACTTTTATTTTGAAACCGAGACCTTCCCTCTTGCAAGGCCGGAATAATACTTTTCCTCCACACTCTGCACACTTTACTAATGTAGCAAGAGTTGAAAACACTAGAAGAAAATCTACAACTCTATAATGTTTTTGAAGATCTTCTACACAAGTATTTCCACTTATTTTCCTCGACGAAGTACTTGTAGCCTCAACAGTGTCTTTCTTGCATTTGTGCGGAGGTACAATTTTTTTTGATTCGCTTAATCGTGAACCACTTCTCTTTCTTTCTGATCTGCTAATTTTTCTCGGCATTTTGCACGAACAAACGACACGGCACTGAAAATCGAACGAAATCACCTCGGTAACCTGTCATCGCTAACTGCCCTTCACGGGCGAGACAAAAGCGCTCGAGGTGTTGATAAGGCGACAAATAATCGATATAGATCGGCGGCCAGCTACGTCACGAGGGCATTGACCGAGTTCGGACTCGGTGACGCTCAGCTGACCGCGCGATCTCCAGTTTTCGAGCGAAATCGGAGCGGAGCGACTCAGAGTCTCGGTTGGTTAAAATTCCATATCTCCGTTAGTTTCGCTCCAATTGCTCTAAAAATTTGATACAACATTCTTGAGATGTTGTGCATTTATAAAATAAAATTTAAAAAAAATGGATTTTTTTTTTTTTAACTATACCCCGCCCTTAAGAAGACAACGTCTCACTCAGTTAGCACTATAACGAGATATACATGTGAACCTCAGAGAGCCGCCGTTTCTCAATCTTCGAATTACTCTTTTGATTATATTTTCCTAGGTTTTTTGTTGGCGACACGGAGAGCACTCCACGAGCATTCGGCCGGCAGGAATCAGATTATCCAACGCTCTCACTGTGCCCTCGACCCGACAAGGGTAAAATTTCGGTCCTATCGGTGGTTTTGTTATTGTTTTCTTTTCCTCGTTGACAAGCGAGCCTCAACCGCGCGCGTGAAAAATCTGTCGGTAACGAAGTTTCCCGCCTTATCGATGTTATCGGGACAAAGAAAATAATGTGACGAAATATTCGCAGCAGACTGCTCGCTTTTTCCTCTTTTTTCATGAGCTTTTTACTTGAATGATGATGATGATATGGCCTTCGGGGGGCATATGTTGTATGCGTCGCCTCGTGCGATCGTAGTATAGCGCAGCATTCACCCCTTACTGTACCGTACATGGTGTAGGGTAGACGTATACGTGTGCGTGTGACAGAATTGCGCTATTATAAAAATTATATTTATTATAACTCCAAAACGGCTTGAGATAACAAGTTGGCATTTGGTTCACGAGTAGAGTGGTCAAATCCCTTCATACAGTGCAATTTTCATGAAGATTGAGGTCTAATTGGAAACTTCACGCGGTTTTGAATTTTTTGAAAATCCTCTGCAGTAATTCTAACTTTCGCAAATTATGCTATATTTAGCTATCGTCCTAAAACTGTATACAAATATACTACTATGATCAAAGACCATTGGTATTGAATTTGGCCGAAATATATCCAACCAGCCAGATCAGATACAATTTTTATTTTTAAAAAATACTAGAAACAGTATAATTCCAGTAAACATGGTAGTAGTTCAAATTTGTCAAATTGATAGATTAAGTTAATGGATCGGGGGCGAAGTGTCTGACTTAATAATAATAAAATCATATATTTCTGATTTAGGTATTTTTACGATAAATCTTTTGTTGTCATTTATTTCAAGATTTAATGAAAAACTGTTTTTTTAAATATACATTGAAAACGTTTCCCTTAGATTTTCTTGAGGCACAAAACAACAAAGGGTAATGCTACAAATACGACATAATCGAAGTGGTAGATGTCTCAGTTTTTCAATATTTTGTTAACGCAAGATAAATTTTGTTTGACTTCTCAGATTCGTTATGATAATAGAATGACAAAAATATTTAATAGTGTTGAATGTTTTCCGCAATCGACATTTAAATCAAACTGATATAATTCGACACATTTAGTGGGTCACAGAGATGTTTTTCGATGGGGTAATTCTGTTGTAACATCACAGAGTTCATGGTTAACATTTCGCTCGCCTCGTGTAACCCCAGGGTTAATCGTAAGCTCGAACGCCTCAGAAACTACTTTTATCAAAGACTTTTTCGAACAAAAATGCAGGATTATAATCGATTCTGTATAGATTTCGGAGTATAAATATGGACTAATCGTTCGATAAAATGCAGCAAAGGAAAGTCCAAACTTGGTACGGATTACCGATCTCAATTTCTTATGTACGCATTACAACATGCGCCCATGTGTATAAGTCGAATATATATAAACTACAAAAATAATGTTAAATTCTGAATTCCCAAATGCATTGCAGCAGTAGAGAATCGTCCATCGCATATTTACGTGCTTGCAATTTTGAATTCATTTGTATAGCAAAATCGGAAACACGTCGTATCATCCTACACATATATATCTTATAGTAGTAATTTCTAAATTAATGGCATCATTATTTACCATCGTCATCAGTCTATACAGTGTAATAGTGGATGCATAACTACGCGCCACACTCACGACGAAATGGTAGTTCGTTGCACATAGACCATCGCATTGTTTACCACCGATTTTATTCCAGGTTTATTCTATCGCAGTTTTGTACAATAATAATAATAATTATAGTAGTGATAACCTTAATACGTTGGGTCTAATACGATGATATAATTCGTAAGAATGGAAACAGGAGAGTAGTGGTTCGTTGAAAAGAAAAAAAATCTACAAATGAATATAAATTGACTATTAGATAAATACAAAAGCGTTGTGTTAAAATAAATTTTCGACAGAAGTAAAAAAATGTTAAAATAACTTAATATTAAAATAGCAATTGTGTAAATCGTGGTTGAAAAAAAAAAAAAACAAAACTAAAAAGTTACATAAATACATTTAAAAAAGTGAATTGTACCGGTACATCCATAGAAATGGTGGATATGCTGTGCGAGATAAATTTGAGCTTCGCTTAGACCTGTTTCCAAATATGAAACATTCGTTTGTTCCCTTGTTCGTTTGAGCCTGCGCTATCGTGGAATTATGATTAAATTTGAATCTTTTTTTGTCCCTAATCATCACACAGAATAAGCAAGCTTATCGTGATCTGCACTCGAATGCTTCGCAAACTGTTCTGACATACTTGTGGCATCGGATTTTTCGATTAGGCTACTGCGAAATTACGATACAGTATTTCCCAGGCCTAACTATCCATTCGTAGTAAGCCACGCGTCTACCTACAATTATTCGCACTTACGTGTTAAATTCACTATATACCTAAAACTTCTTTTAACGGCACCTTGGCTACCTCGAAGAAGATCCTAGAATACAAAGGAATTTCATTGTGAATAAAATATATTACATAACAAAAGAAACGATAAAAAAAGTTTAACTTACTTATGGCTGTATTTATTGCGAACCGTTGCTAAAGCATCTTTGTGTTTTCTGTGAAGTCCTTGGTTCAGTACATTTACAATGTCTTTGATGTCGTCGACCGTATAACCGGTATAATATTCGAGGGTTGGCGTCCAACCTCCTAGATCTTTCATCTGCAGAGCGAGAAGTAGTGCTGACGCGGCTATCTTGCTATCGCTGAACATTATCGTTGAATAATCCATCAACGAGGATTCCAAGATGTAACGAGCCAAGGTCAACGTTGGCATTGAGACTTTGGCGCACTGTTTACAAGAAAATAGACATCGGCAATGTTACTCAGAATAAATAACGTTTACTTTTCAAAATTCATTTCATGGCCACAAATTGCAGATTCAATATTTATAAATATCTTCTCAATCTGGTATAACGTGAATGTTGTACTGTGAGTCTTGAAATAAAGATTTTTCATGAAGTGAATAACCCTCGTTGCTACAAGTATTGTATATGCTGGTTGTATAAAAAAAGATACAGGGAAGATCAGTAATGCCGATATAAAATCCATTGATGAAACGATGCACAGGGCTTGTTAGGTACATTTAAACTCGGAAGCTATATTTTTAGAATCACATTCTTTGATGATTTTAGCGATTATAAGTTGCTTAGAATCACCGCGGTCGATATTACATTTCTACAGTTACATAATTTCTATAATTCCTACAGTTCAACGGTTAGGCCCGTAAACAAATCACAAAAATATGAAAAATTATGTGTAAAACATAAAATAAATTTTATAAAATGAAATAAATTTTTTATCTTCTGAACGTATTGATATTATAATTCATTGATGAACAAATTGATTTGTATCCTAACAATAGAGATGGAATGTTTAATACATTTTTTTAACAGAAAAATCATTATTTTTCGCTTCAACCTATGAACAAGAAATGCACCGCTTTTTAAACCCGATGTACTCGAAAAATATATGTGTGAAAAGCATGCAAAAACGAAAAAAAAAATTTCAACGGTTTTCGTCGTGCTATATTTTTGAATATCAATAAATATTTTTTTCGAAACCTGTGTAGTTTTTTTTTTAATTTTGTAAAGTTTCCAATATTTAATCTGCCGCAATTTTGGTGTTAAAAATGAAAATGAACTTTTTATGAAAATTTTGAAACACATAGTCCAAAAAATAGACTGTTGAGAGACTTCTTCGAAAATAACCTCTAGGCCTGGAGATCTTAAGAAATGTGGTAGTTGAAGCGATTGCTAACCCAGTTGCGGCCTTTACTCAAGTGCGTCTTTTTGTTACCTGGAAGTGTAGGGTTAATGAACGATTCAGTAAATCTCAACATTAAAATTTAAAAAATTTCGCAGCTCAGCCTCCAAAACGTTTCGACGTCACATCGTGTTTACAGATTCCAAAACAACACAGATTCAGCTCGAAATACCAACTGCGCCCAGAAAAATTCTACACATCACCAACTCGACATACATTAGGCACATCGCTGGGAAGTTTTGCCCTATCGAGTAGGCGACGTGTAGAATTTTTCTGCGTAGTTCCCTGTATCGAGTTAGGTCTGTGTTGCTTTGAAATCATCACATTCCGCATTTTCATTCCGGAAGGCCGGATTGGCAATATGCAAACAATCGAAACTGGTTGTTTGAATTTTTTTTTAATCAAATTATGTCGTACTTTGTCATACTTTTAAATAAAGACCATTACAACTCGATCCCTGTATCATAGTTACGAGATTGAATGGTAACGTATTTGCTTCTTATTTTTATTTTTTTTTTGGTCACCTGCCCAAATTTATCACCGTTCGGTAATCGCCGAAAAAGGTATCTAGTAAAATTGATCAATGTTATATTTTCATTGAGAGAATAATTAAATACATTAATGGAAAACCGTGAAGAATCATACACACCCTGGCGTAACGGCGAAGAAACCTGTAAGACAGCGGTATGCCGAGGTCAAAATCGACCATTTTGAGGACGTTCATTTCCATCCGTATGAGCTCCCGTTGACTGTAAGCACCATCGCATATATACAAGAAATCTTCGACCATCGGAGGAATTCGCTCCTGTAAAGTAGAAAATAGTTATTATAATAATACGTTGCAAGGTATATCCTTTAAGAAATAGTTTAGATTAACTCCTCAACGTTCTTTAGGAATAATTCCACATTAAACTTGTATGTCGTCATTAGTAAATATGCCAGTATAAATAGGGGCAGAGTTTCCAATGATATTTCAAGACGTTGACTTTAAGGTAGTACTTGCGGACAGTCTAACCCCACGTGAGTTCAGAGAGAATTAAGAGAGGAATTGCGAACACTTCTCGATGGGATAAAAATCTGAAAAAATCAATCATATGGAAGGTGCTGAAAAGATTCATTTTGCATGATAATAACTCCAAAATGTTATTGACAATTAAAAAAAAAATTCCCACCAAATCACCCGGCAACCTACCTTTTTTTTTATAAAAACGATTTGTTAATTTTTCTAAATACGTATGAATTTTCTCAGAATTGGGTGTAATTTGTGAAAATTGCGTTTTTAGTGAATAAAAACGTGTTTTTAAAAAATTATATAATAAAGATAATATATATATATATATATATATATATATATATATATAACAAATCAATGATATATATATATATATATATATATAGATATCATTGATTTGTTACTAACATTTTAGAATTATTATGATGCAAAATAATTTTTTTCAGCACCTTTTGCTTGGTTTGTTTTTCAGAATTTTTACCATTGAGAAGTGTTTGTAATTCCCTCTCATTTCTCTGAAAATTATGCGAAATGAACACTATTCGCAAGGACTACCTTAAAGAATGAAGTCTTAAATATTTCCTGAGTTTTTGTTGTTGAAGCCCCAATTCCTTCTCGTTTAAAGAAGACTAAGTAACGACTTTATTTTCTTCGTAATAATGTTATGTGGAACTGTTTTAAGGTGATGTGGTATAACCTTCCGCGCGCCTGCCCCGCGCCCAGTTAGTAACAAAAACTATACTGATTGCCGTTTTGAACCGTAGCCGAGGAAAAAGAAAAATGCCTTTTTCTGCATCTGCCAATTCCCCAGGGAAAGACAATTTTCTTTTTCCTAGGCAGACTGTGGTCTAAAAATGGCATTCGGTAGTTTTTGTTACCGGCGACGGTATTTCACATCACCTTAACACAATTCGACAGAAAATAAACTAATATTTGTGGTGTTCATTTTTATTTTGTTCAGAAATATGCTCCGTTGATGCTGACATTGCAAATCAATATCAGTATTAAATGAAAGTTGAGAATCTAAAGTAGTTATAGTATAGCAAAGTTATATAGTATAGTTATAGTTTTTTATCCAAGTGTTCACCGAACGCGTTGATTCGTTCAAAATTGGAAAACGAAGAAAAAAACATGGGCTAACGACATTATTTTGGGAATTATCATTTTAAGGGATTGTTTAGTATGTGGTGGAAATTTCATGTCAAACTGCAGAATTAACTGGAAAGTTACATTTTGAAATATTTAATGGCGAAAGTTATAGATTTTTCTTTATGCTTATTGGTTAGCAAATGTCTTGGATTTTATGCAATGCAATTTGGCTGATACAGTAGCTACAAACAAACCGGAAGCATTCTGTAAACTATATTTACTGCTTTGACTAGCGGACCTCGGGAGGCCTAAGGCTGAGAAGTCGACTTCGAAGAGCCGCCCACTTTAGTCTCTCTGTTATCCTTATCAATTACCTATAATTGCTTTATTCGATAAGTACCCCTGCCATGTAAGTAAAAGAAACTATAAACTTACATCAAATTTGCTAGCAATAAAAAGACTGGCAGCACCAAGAAGTTGCAACGTTTCCTTTCCAACTGTGACTTTCGTTAGATAAAGGTCGACCAGCTTTACGGCAAGGTAAAGAGTTTCGTGATTCAATTCGAACGATTCCTGCACTTCGACCATCCAGTCAACGAGCAAAGATCTCATCCACCGCGACAGGCACACTTGTCTTTCCATGTAGTCACTTATCGGAAACAAATGTTCCCGCTGCTTGAGGTATTCAAAGATGTCCATAGCATATTGCGAGACTTGATAAGGATCCCGCCAGTTTTCGGCATCAAAATCCCACTGGACACCAGCAGGCATTTCCCTGTCCGGCACCGCATCGAGACGAGCAGCGGGTGACGACACTTTTCCAGATGCAGTCGGCGAAGTTTGAATCGTGTCAGCTTCCTCGCTTGGCTTATTATCCTCCGTCTTGCTGTCGACCTACAAAAATAATCACCTTTGTACTTTTTATGCGACATACAATGAATACTAATCTGAAAAAAGAAATGAACGCATTTTCTTTTATTTAAAATAAATGTAACTATTTCGCATTTGGAAAGTTTGATAGAAGGAAAGTTTCCTTCAATATTTTAAAGCATGATGATTAAAAAAAGTCCACGATATTTATTTCAGATCCGTGCGTACAGCACATCACAAAAATGTAAAGATCTTACGTTTGATCCTACGTAAATGTGAGCGAAATTTCAGAATTTTCGGAGCGGAAGTGAAAACTTTCCTTCATTTCATTAGTCAGAAATAATTGAGTTGACATGAAATACCGTGTATCATCTGAAAGGTCTAAGAATCTAAGAATATCAACGGTATATTACCGTTGATATTCTTAGATTACTTGCGGACAATATGTTTTTTGTACACTATTGTCATATCATAATTATGAAATACTTCCATTAATGTAGATATCAATACCGAACTGCAAATATTGTAATATTGGACCCCATGATTCTATACGGAAATAAGATTAAATTGAAATTTACAATTCGCTTCCTTGTAATTTTGGTAGATTCATAAAGCTCCTTCCATTATTAAATGTCTTTTTGTCAGATTCGTGATTAGCGAAAAAGAAATACGTTGGAGATAGCATCAAAACACGACAAACAACTTCGCTGGCTGACGGATATCGCGACAAAAACAATGACTTCCAGTATCTTCAAACAGCGAGATAGTTGCTTCACAATACAATTTTGGAAATGTCGAAGTGTCTACATTGGTCTGCGGTAAAAAAAATACAGAAAACACCTGGAAAAATTACAATAACGAGCGGATTTCCAGCCATTTCCGAAAAATTACAAGATTTTCAGAACTTTTCAAGCACTCTGGCATTAAAGTAACCCATGGAAAAATAACACCGCCTGGGGGACGCGATGAACTGGACATCGAATCATTATTGAGCTTGGAAAATTATTGACGCGATAGGAACTCACCTTATTGCCGCTTTTCACCGATTTTTTTGCACTATCATCTGGAACATCCTCCAAAGCACTAACGTACAGTGAATTGTCTTCCGATTTTTCGAGGTCTAAGCTACGACGTATGTTGACAATCTTGCTCGGTAGTTCGACCTTTTCGTCATTTTTCTTAACACTTTTCGCCCGTGGCACGGGTTTCGTTTTTGTAGCCGTAACAATGTCGGGTTTTGTGATAACTTTCTCCAGTGTCCTTAACGAATTAGTAGTTGGCTTAACTTGTACCGCCTGTGCTTTTTTAACCACCTTCTTCGGCTCGTGCAGTTGTACACCCAACGATTTTCCAATAGCCTGCGAAATAAAAAAAAATATAAGAATTATAATTATTATATCGTAGAAAATGTCGTACATCAATTCATGTAAGTACCGCCCAATCTATTGTCTTTCTGTAAGGTAGCTAAGGTAGCTATGTCGCTTCCCGCTCAACTCGCATAAATTCGAGAAAAGTAAGCGAATATTACAAGTACTTCTCGATGATATAAAAATCTGAAAAAATGCATGCAGATTAAAGATACTGAAAAGATTAATTTTGCACAATAATAATTCCAAAATGTTATTAACAAATTAATCAAAAAATTAATTGTTTAACAAATTGCCCGGCAAAACAACTTTTTTTTTCTATGAAAATGATTCGTTTATTTTTCTGAGTACGTATGAATTTTTTCAGATTTTTCAATTAGCTTTGATTTTTAAATTTTTTTATATGGAAAAAGTGTCCGAAAAAACACAAAAATCAAAACTAATTGAAAAATCTGAAAAAATTCATACGTATTCAGAAAAATAAATGAATCATTTTCAATTAAAAAAAAAGTTGTTTCGCCGAGTAATTTGTTAAACTATTAATTTTTTCGTAAGTTTGTTAATAACATTTTGGAATTATTATTATGCAAAATGAATCTTTTCAGTGCCTTTAATATGCATGAATTTTTTCAGATTTTTATACCATCGAGAAGTACTTGCAATATTCACTTACTTTTCGATAACTTATGCGAGATGAGCGGGAAGCGACATAGCTATCTTAAAAGATTACTTAATGGGTCAAGACATTCTTTAGAGTTTAATGGTCAATCGCGGAATATAACAGAAAAATAGATTACAATTAATATTAGTTGCAATACAATTACGAAAATGCAAAGATTTAGATTAATTGACATTTAGATTAAATTTCTTTGGTTGTCTTTTGCCTGGGGTGTGTTATAGCGACGATATAAACGTGTAATGTATGCACGAGCACGATGATGCTCGTGCGTGGCACACATGTGTGGCCGAGATGTAAAAGTGTTTCATTAAAGTGGCCTTATGACTGAGAAAATCCACGTTTAATTATGGATAGAGATTCAATAAGGCACAGCTTTATTAATTTACGTACTGTAAATAAACAAATTCAGGATATGGGAGTCCGATTCTGGAAAGTAGATTAATAATACGTCAGGACCGTGTCAAACGGGTGAATGGAGGGTGAAATTCCGACTGAGTCGGTGCGGGTACGTCATAGATAGTTTTAATTTTTCAAAACTATTGTTCTTGGAGATTATTGACATTTTGAGACAGCCTAGACGTGCTAAAACTGCTAATAAACAGAGAATCGTAACTTCTGTTTCGTTTTCAAGGCAATTTTTCTCCTGAAACGTCGACAATCTTTGAGAATATTATTTCCGAAAAAACAAAAAAGTATATCGCAAGGGTCTTTTATTTGCCCTTAAGCGGACCCACAATCACTTATGCTCGATGTATCTACTAGCCGATTTTTTCGAAATTTTCATTTAAACTCGTTCAGAATCTTCCAACCTGGAGAAAAATTATATTTTTAGAACGGCTAATCCTCGTTGTTCATTTCAATTTTTTGGTCGAACACGCTTTCAATACGCCCGCTGTTACAGTTTTTGAGCTATGGTTAGCTAGAAGCTTGTACACAAATGAACTATTTTATCGACCAGTGACGCATATTGAATTTGACGAGAATCGATGGAACCGTTAAAATTTTGTGCGCTTTGAATTTACTTTGCTTCAGACATAAGTTTCCGCATAAAATATTCAACTGGGCGTAAAATGTAGATTTGTGATCAGCGAGAAACAATACATTAAATATAGTCCTGAAACGACGAATAGAACAAATATTATAGGGAATTTTTATAGACAATATTGTGGAAATTCGCGTACTTTGGTATTTTCACAAAATACACACGGAAGGTGGGGTATAAGATGGGGTTTTAAAACCATTTTTCCACGGTCATCATTGAACAACGAACATTGTAAAAAAAATAACGGATATTACCTTTGTGATGTCTACCCTTCAAAATGAAATTTCTACATTGCTGCCCCATAATTTTATATTATTTTCATTACAAGGCTGTAAACAGATTAGCAGGTTGCTTGACCATTTGTGGCAACAAATTTGTAATAACTATTTCTCTATTAGATGACTCAATTACAATAGTTATGAATTATAACTGTAACGTATGAGGAGATCCAAATCTCCCAAAACCCAAATTATATTCTTGTTGATATTTCTTGAGAACATTTACAAATATTCGGTTGGCTACCTATGTACATTATTGATATCAGGGTTACAAGTTTCAAATATATCAGGTTATTCAGGTCATGTTCATGATATTTCATGGCTTTCCAGGTTGTTACACAGCGTATCAACATCAGAGCAATGTTAAGATATTACGCCTAGTTAGCATTTCTGAAAAATTCGTCAAAGTGAAATTGATGTTTCAAAGATGTCTATGACAATGAGGTTATTATGCGGGTCTGGAATAGAGTATTCTGTGTGAGTTTTTTAAATTCACATTTTCTCCATGTGTAAGCCCGATGTAAGACTTTAAACACTTCTGCAAAATCGGTGACCACGATATGCCGAACACAACCGTATTTATCTACTTCAAATACAGCAAGCTTTTTTCAA
Source organism: Ichneumon xanthorius (assembly GCA_917499995.1). Lineage (NCBI taxonomy): Eukaryota > Metazoa > Arthropoda > Insecta > Hymenoptera > Ichneumonidae > Ichneumon > Ichneumon xanthorius. The sequence goes on along the minus strand of OU824202.1, from coordinate 1,344,375 downwards.
ACTTAAAAAAACAGTCCTTCATCGATGGATTTGTCTTCGATGCAATTTTTTTATCGACGAAAATAAAGCATTTTTTTAACTGAAAAATGGATACTCTCATTTCGGTTTGTGCCCATTGTGCCCTAAGGCAATACTTTGAAAAATCGTGTGTTCAAGTATTAAGTAATTTCGTACAATAACTAAAGCCGATCAAATTTTTAACCACGGATGATTCACTCCTCAGCATGAGTAGTCACCGCAAAGTGCCCGGAGCGAAAAACGTTTTAGAATGTTGATTATATCACCAACATTGGTGGGTATTTTTCAATAATAAGGAAAGGAAGGTACTGGAAACATGTTCTGTACCGTAATAAAAGAAAAAAATCCTTTCCTTTAAAAATCTGACTGGTTCCCTCACGGAAATTTCCGGAAATTCCTGATTTTCATCTGCAAACGACGCGTATCCCCATAAACTATTCTGCACCGATTTAATCAAAATTGTTTCTCGGGTAAAAAAGGAAATCAATTTATATAAAATACTTACATTTGTGATATTTCCCAATGCAGATCGTTTCGTGGTTTTATCCTTCACCGGGGAAGCGTCAGCTTTTCTTTTAATTCTTGGGTCCTTGATAGCTGCGGATGGCTTGACTGTGGCATTGTTACTGATTGCCTTCTGATTTCGTGTAGTTATGCCTCTCCGCACAGTTACGACTGGGACGCTCTGCTTGTTTTGATTACTCAGTACTTTTGTGGGAGCCATTTTTGCGAAAGGTATGGAAGTAATAACCTTCCGATATTGTACTGGGTACTTCCTGCAAATATATTAGCATTAGTCGAACAGGCAATAGTTTGTTAATTCTTGCCGGGGTAAGCTAGATCATTACATATGGAAATATAATTAATTTTTACATATAGCGTCACAAATAAATTATTATTTTTTAAAGAACCTTACTTAACGATACTTTTGTATTATTGGGTAATTATTATACAAAATCGCGTATGCCACTCGGGAGGAAGTGCCTTTTCACCTCGTTTGAATTTCTCAAACTTCACACTCGTTGAAAAGACGCACTTTCCTCCCTTGTAGCATAATATACTAATTTTATTTAAAAGTTAAGTGTCCGGTATTCATGGGGTTAAACACGTTTTACGGATGTCAAAACTTATCAAAAGTCTTTTCTGATCTTTGATTTCAAGTAATAAACATTCGATGCTAGGTCTTTGGATAGATGTTCTGAACAATAAAATAAATACAAGGAGCATTTTTCGATAAATCCGGTATGTCCATGATACACTAAACTTAATATTAACAATTTTTAAAAATCGTTTCGTATTAACTGCACGTTGACAAATTTGTAGTGCTGAGAATAACGCATAAGCAAAATTTTACGCATAGAGAAGGATCTTAGGATTTTTATTTTCTCTGGAAGCATACATTAAGGTGATGTAGTATACCTGAACTGTGCCCAGTCCCTAAAAAAAACTGTAACGAATGCCATCTATAAACTGCAGACATCTGGGCAACCACAAAATCGTTGCTCTCTTTGGCATTCATAGACGCAGGCTTTGACGTACTCTTAAGGTAATACTAGCGAATAGTTCGACCGCACGTGAGTTTAGAGAGAATTGTGAGAGAATTACGAACACTTCTCGATGGGATAAAAAACTGAAAAAATCAAGCATATGGAAGGTGCTGAAAAGATCGATTTAGCATAATAATAATTCCAAAATGATATTAACAAATAAATGAAACAAAAAAAATTCTTCAACAAATCCCTCGGCAACTTAACTTTTTGTTCATATAAAAACAATTTGTTCATCTTTTTTAATACGTATGCATTTTATCAGAATTTTGTGTAATTTTTGAAAATTACTTTTTTTATTAACTGAAAACGCAATTTTCAAAAATTGCACGAAATTTTGAAAAAATGCAACATATTCAGAAAAATTAACAAATCGTTTTTATTTTTTAAATATTTAGGTTGCCGGGTGAAATTAGGTTGCTGGGTTTATTGGGATATTTTTTTAAAGTTAATTTGTTAATAACATTTTGGAATTATTATGGGAAATCAATATTTTCAGCACTTTCCATATGGTTGAGTTTTTTCAGATTTTTATCCCATCGAGAAGTGTTCGCAATTCCTCTCTCAATTCTCGCTGAACTCACGTGGGGTCAGACTGTCCGCAAGTACTATCTTAAGGTAGTCCTTTCGTTATGTCTCACGCTGCCTAAGTTTGAAAGAGGAATAAGAGAGAATTTACAAACACTTCCCGAACGGATAAAAATCTGAAAAAAATCGAACTTATGGTAGGTGCAGAAAAAATTGTTTATGCATAATAATGATTCCAAAATATTATTAACAAATTACTGAAATAAAAAATTATGCAAAAAATTACCCGACAATCTAATTTTTTCTCATGAAAATGATTTGTTACTTTTTTTGAATACGTATGAATTTTTTCTAAATTTTATGTAATGTCTGAAAATTGCGTTTTCGTTATGTTAAAATTTGTTTAAAATCGCAATATTCAAACGTTACATAAAATTCGTACGTACTCAGAAAAATTGACAAATCATTTTCGTAACAAAAAAAATTAGGTTGCCGGGTAATGTGTCGCACAATTTTTATTTTTCAGTAATTGTTAATAACATTTTGGAATTATTATTATGCAAAAACAATATTTTCACCACCTTTCATGTGCTCGATTTTATTCAGATTTGTATTTCATCGAGAAGTGTTTCTAATCTCTTTCATTCCTTTCTCAAACGTAGGTGGTGTCAGATATAACGAAAAGACTACCTTAAGGCAATTCGACATACCTTCCTCTGCCCTCGCCCCAGCCTCGGTCGGTAATAAAAACTGTAATTTTTATTTTTTTACGTTGAATACGGCGTTGCGATAAATAATCCCTGAACAAGTCAACGCATCAACCACGAGATACAATAACTGTACATCGAGAGTGCTCCAGGCCTACCGCCCAAGTAATCTACATTCGTCTACAATCGTTTGGCACATAGTTATGAGTTTGTATACTTCCTTAGTGTACAGTACTTGTATCCACTTGTCACTGCGTCGATGTCTTTGGTGTTGCACTCAATGGTACAGTTTTTATTATCGAACACAGTATCGTCATTGCTCTTGACGACGATCAAGCAGCAGTGAGAATACAATTTTTCTAAAATTTTCTTCAAATTATCAAACCCATATTATTTTTTTACTCTATGAATATTTTCATCCAGTGTCATTTACGATTGAGTAACAGAAATACTTTGAATATTCTGAATATAGTTATTGATGTCCAAATTTTCTAAAGACAAACGCAAAGGACATCGTTGTGGCCCTTGGCATTCTTAGATTCATGATATCCAAAAATAGGCTAATGTGGATTAAAATAAACATATTCTCAAGTACAAATAAATTTTACATCTGATTCAATTGACAAAGTAAACAAGAAATGAGATCGTTTGCATAGAAATTAGTTTCAAGTCTGTTCAAAAAAATTTTGTCTCGATAATTTTTTTTGTAAACAGTCGATTCAAAATGATATCCAAGGCTTTTTTTTTCTTCCAAAAATGCTAGACTTTTTTGTTTACGATCTCGAAGGAAAGTATGTTTTGTTCACATCGTTGGCTATACAAGTGTTGTTTTTCTTTCAATGTTAAAAAAGAAATAGTTATTTAATAGTTATTTGTGAAACAATTATTTGTATGGCAAATACACGGAAAGGAAGTTCTTGACGAGTGTAAAAATGCCACACGGGCCAAAGGTGAGTGCAGCATTCACCAGAGTCAAGACTCCGTTTTCTACACCCATGCCGTTCGCATAATTTTGCCTAACAAATTCACAAAAATCATACTTTTTGTTTTTGAGAAGTGTATGTAGAAAGGCACTTTCTGCACTGGTGCAGGAAAGAACACCATTTGGCGTTTGTACACATGCACAGTATTTTTCCTGAACACAATGCAAAACGGTACCTTTTTGCACAGATTTCACAGGAACGGAAAGCAGGACATTACGAACATGCGTTAGGAAAAAACTTTTAATAATTACAATTGTTTTTTCCATAGTACCATGAAAAAGGACAAGATGCTGATACACATGAACAAATAATTTGTGGAGACATTGAGAACACACCATTAATTTTAAGAAAACCTTTTTGTATACAATTATAGGTTAATCTGGGTTGTTATGTGACAAGTAGTACAATTCGAAAGGTGTTGCGGTGATAAAAAATCTTGATGTATAGTGTTCTTTTCTGATATTCATGACTAAATTTACAGCAATTACTAAGCTATCGACATGAAAAATGCTGACGGAGCATAAAGAGAAACTTCATAAGAAGCATCAGCATAGACTTTCTTTTACGACTATAGTCTCGTCGAATAACGTTTTTGAGATACAGTTATTCTTTCTTCTTTTAATTAACTTTCTGCATATTTATTGAATTAGTGTAACGGGTTGAAAAAAAAAGAAAAAAAAAATTAGATGCTAGCGGCCAATGGTAGTGTTAAACTTGCTTGTGAAATTGATTTTGTATGAAATATTTTTTTCTACACATTGAAAGAACGCTTCGCCATATAAAATTTGTATGGCTTGTTATGGATAAAATTTATGAGCGATGGTGATGCACATTTTTTATTTTGTGTTATTTTTCAACACCGTAATTGTACCTGGAATGTGTCAGGCCATTTCGATAACTAATCGCTGCATGAAAAGGATATTAATTATATTATCATTCCAAAAAGACAATACAATCGCAGTCAAAAACTTTAGCTGTGCCACCCAAGGTCACCTGCAAAATATACAAAAAAAAAAGTTTCATCACAGGAGGAATAGAATGATGCGGAGGTTATAGCCATGTGTCCAATACAAAAGATTTGGCGACGCAATTTGTAAAAGTAAGCAAATAAATATATATATTCGAGTGCGGTAATCGATATTTTAATAATTAATAAAAAGAATTATTATTATTTGATCTTATAATAATCGAAAAATCACTTAAATCCTCACTATTTTACCGTGCGAAATGAGAGTTTTTTCAATCTATCGAGGGAAACACATCACAGACAAGCTGAGAAAAAAAAGATCAACGGAATTGTATACGAGCACGTAATTGCATCCCGAGAACGATCCCACGATGGAGGGATTTTTCAGAGAAATTAGAGGACGTTTTATTCGCCCCAAGTTATATCGCAAAAGATTATTAACCATAGGATACGATAAAGTCCATATGCAGATGACTTTAAGTCATGAAAAGTTCGAAATATTGAAAAGTATTCCACGATACACCGACGTGCGAGATGGAGACGAAGGCTCATGGCAGTACAGAAAACGCGGGAATGCGATGTGCCAATAACATCGGATTATCGAAATAATAATAAAATACTTTTTCGTCCGCAAGAGCCTCGCGAGAATTGTACATTTATCAGTATCGCGATCTATATGGGGCAATCATTGTACAACGAATAAACAAATCACCGCCAGCTTCCGAATACCCAAGCCACCATCTTTCTCACGGACGAAATATTGAACGATATTATTCCGATATTTATCGCATTATTTTTTGATAAATTTTTACATTTATGAGGGACTACCACTCGAAGCGAATTACCTGTGAATTTATTCAGCCCTTTCTTCGTTTCGCCAGGACGATTACTTTCATTTATAAAAACCGTTTTTTTTTCACTGGTACGTTACTTCACTTTCCATGCGTCCTGCGAGAACGACTGAAGTTGACGCTGGTTTAAAATATCACAGTTACGGTTTGGGGAGTTTCGTCATTGGTCGAAGCAGGCGGTCACGCTCCAATCACAAGCAGCTACAATCAATCGACGCGCCACCTAACAAGCTTACCGCGAAACGTTGTATTTATTTTCCATAAAATTATTTTGTAGCACTTTTATATTTTGTTAAATTTATAATGAAATTAAATGGTAATTTTTTTTTAATGAAAAAATTAATTTCATGAAATGAACGCACCTTAATTATTACGACAGATTGGCATGGACTGAATGTCCCCTCCAATGTGAACTGATGCGTGTCGACCTTTGGATTGGTAGTACTGAGATCACTGACAGCTACACCGACGTGGGGCCACCTCGCCATCGATTGCTACCGCACCCGCGTGGAAACGAGATCTCTTGCCACTCGGAATATTTTGTTCACGTTACAGATAGCTGCTGTAATTTATCGGCAGGACAGACCCATCTATCCAGTAGACGGCGAATCGGCAGTTCTGCTCAGATATTCCGAAAAAACATCACGCGATGAGATGATGATGACGGTAAAAAATAATAATAACATCAGTACGACCAACTGCCTCGGCCTCAGTGATATTGAATTATTAGCGACTTGCACAACAATAGTTTACAATTGTCAAATCCGCGGAAATTAATTTATGGATTCTTGTTTAAGTCGGACATTTTAGTGGTGAAACAAATTGGTTTTTTCTTTTTTTTTTATGACAAAAATCGGCAAAATCGTCGGTAAATTTGTGACCCTAACCTCAAATTACTCGAATACACAATACCGATGATCAGATCGTACACAATAACGCTGATCAGATCGTATACCAATAAATTTCATTAACATTACAAATATTTAGGTTTTTTTTTATTTTATTTTTTCTATTGACCTTTATTTTCTCATTTATTGTTAAGAAGTAGAGAATTTCCTATGAAGCCCATTGTGCCCGTGAACATTAAGGATGCAGAAACAACCTTTTACGATCCAATATATTGCGGTTAAGAATTGCTTTGTTTATCTTCCGGAGATTTGGGCTCGAAGATTGGATAGCAAGGTAGGTGAATTATTATCCTATTCCATAGACCAGTTATAAAAAATGCCTGGTTCGTTGAGGGTTATATGACCGCATCATGACCGTCACATTACATAATCATTTTAAAAGTTGTGTTCAGTAATCCCAAATGTACGAAATTCCGATTTATGTTTAATGGATCGTGTCTATGTAGCACACAAGAATATAAATAATAGTACGGTTAGGAATGCTGAATGTGATTAAATCAGAGATGGAAATGTTTCCACGCGAATCTCGATACAATTCAATGAACTACCTAGTTCGGACATATTGATACAAACTTGGAGGCATTGCAAGTTCGATGACGAAATTACAATCCGACTTTTCGGATAATTAAAAATACTCATAAAAAACCAACAAATATTCCTAAAAAATTAAATTCTGTCAGAGATAAGTCTACACTCTGGCGTACAGATTTTCTGTTGATTTTCTGCGTTGTAGACGAATGAGAGTGTTTCGACTATTATCGTAAGTTGGGGCACAGTCGCATTTACGACTAGTATTAAGAGCATGTGAAACACTATGGAGAGCGAGAGAGATCGCATCAGTGGCGCTCACGGCGGAGCGAGCGAGACACACGCGGAAAGGTGTTTCACATGCTCTTAAGGAGGTTGAAGCGAGTGGTGTTCATTCCGCCTAAATTCGAGAAATTCGAGCAAGAATTGCAAACACTTCCCAATGTTATAAAAATCTGAAAAAAATCATACTTATTATAAGCACTGAAAAGATTCATTTTGCATAATAATAATTTCAAAATGTTATTAACAAATCGTTAAAAAAAATTGTTCATCAAAATATGTGGTAACTCAAATTTTTTTTTTATAAAAATGATTCGTTCATCTTTCGGAATACGTATGAATTTTTTCAGTTTGTTATCTTTATTTTGATTTTTCTTGTTTTTTACCTGGGAAAATGTGCAAAAGTCAAAATAAAGATAAAAATCTGAAAAAATTCAGACGTATTCCGAAAAGTGAACGAATCGTTTTCATTAAAAAAAAAGTTGAGTTACCACATATTTTGATGAAGAATTTTTTTTCATCAATTTGTAAATAACATTTTGAAATTATTATTATGTAAAATTAGTCTTTTCAATGCCTTTTACTATGAATTTTTTCAGATTTTTATAACATTGGGAAGTGTTTGCAATTCTTGCATGAATTTCTCGAATTTAGGCGGAATGAACACCACTCGCTCCAACCTCCTTAAGGGGCTGCTGGACCTTCCTGTTTTACCGACGAAAATAGGCGATTTCTCAGTTTTCACTATTCATCGTTACTATACGACGCGTATGCTTCAAATCTTGCAGGACTGTATTAATAACATAAGCGATTCGGCGTGCACTCGAATTTCAGTCGAAATCATCCGATAAATAAAAAAAATGAATATTATAAACTGTCGCGGAAACCAACATGGCCGCTGAAATGTTTACGGCATCCGTTTTGTTGGATATAAAAAATTCTAGATCTTGCATACGTTAAAGAGGCGTGCATGCCGATTCTGTGAAGTTCACCGAATATTCCAAAACCGTCGGAAAGTTGCTCACTCAAAAGATAATCACGCATAGTGTAAACTGCAATGATTTAGTCTATCGGCTTGCAACGGGTGATCAGAGCCGATGAACGCGGCGCGATTGTAGTGTAGGGCACGATGCAGAGCCACCTGTACGTCAATCGTGACACTACGTTCACGCACTTTCGCAAACTATAATATTCGATTTTCTTAATTCCTTGTAAGTTTTCAATCAAAATGCGACTGCACACCGAAGCGTTTATGTCAATATCATAGTTCTGCATGATTTGACGCATATGTGTAGCATATTAACAAGGCTAAGTCGGAACTGAAAAATTGTCTACGTCCGTCGGTAAAACAGGTAAAGCAAGTTAAAAAAAGAAAAAAAAAACAGCTCCAGCAGCCCCTTAAGGACGTCTCAACCAATACTGCGGGAGGGTGACAGAAGGGGGTTCCGCTGAAGGCGGTAGTCAGTGTGCGAGAGAAACGTGCTCTCAGCGAGTGGCTAAATAGAGACAGACACTGCATGCCTTTCATTTATTGAACTACTCCCAAAAACTACACAGTGAATCGGTTTTAAATTTAGACACAGTTGGCCTCGGGGTATTTAGTTCGGTTGTTTCTTTTTATTTCAATAAAACAAATCGATGTAGAAAACGGCTGCGTTTTATTATTTTTTAAATAATTGTTGACATTTGTATTACTGGATTTCGCACCTTCCCTAGTGAACATTTTTCTCTGAGTTTGTCTGCTGTTTGCTAAATGTCTCTACCATTTTCTCCGCACAATGTCCAGTAGTCACAATTTATCAGAAAAATTCAGATTATTTTCCGAAAAATTCTGCCAAACTGATTTTTTCTGATTAAGTACCTTAACAGAACTTACAAGTTGTCTTTAAGTTTACTCGTACCAAGAGTAGACTTTTTCAGAGAAAATACGATTTATATAATGAAAAACGTCGGTTTTCTCGGGCAAGGTAGGTTTAGAGAATTGCGGAGAACTCACGCGTTTTGTTTTTGGTAGTCCTTGCGAATGGTATTCACTTCGCATAAGTTTCAGAGAAATGCGAGGGAATTCCAAACACTTCTGGATGGTATAGAAATCTGAAAAAAATCAAGCATATTAAAGGTGCTGAAAAGATTAATTCTGCATAATAATGTTGTGACTTTCTAAACGTTTATCCCATATAAAAAGAAATTCAAATTGAATTCAAAAATCTGAAAAAATATATACATCATCAGAAAAGTCAACGGAGACTTTCATTAAAAAAATGTAGGATTCCGGGAGATTTGTTGAACAATTTTATTTTTCAATTTGTTAATAACATTTTGGAATCATAATTATGCTAAATTAATATTTTCAGCACCTTTAATATGATTGATTTTTTTCAGATTTTTATACCATACAGAAATGTTTGCAATTCCCTCTCATTTCTCTGAAACTTATGTGAAGTGAACACTATTCGCCAGGACTACCTTAAGATCAGAGCTGGGCAAAATACTCGAAAGTACTTAAAATATAAAATACAAAATACTATATGTATTTAAAATACAAAATACTATATGTATTTAAAATACAAAATACTATATGTATTTAAAATACAAAATACTATATGTATTTAAAATACAAAATACTATATGTATTTAAAATACAAAATACTTTTTGTATTTTAAATACATTTATAAGTACTTTGTAACAGAGCTGGGCAGTACTGGAAGTACCCGGTACTTGTTTCGTACTTGCAGTACGGTACTTCAAGTACAGATGTACTTGAAGTACATGTATTATTTCGAGTCCTTGAAGTACTGGTACTTGAAGTAATCATGTACTTCAAGTACCAGTACCTAATCAAGTGCTAACTACGCACGCATGGGAAAAATAAAAAAAAAATTCCAAAAAATATTTTTTTTTTATCCAAAAAAGTCAAAAAATATTTTTGAAAAATCCAAAAAATACCTAAAAAAACCTAAAAAAGATTAAAAATGTTTTTTAAAAAAACCCAGAAAAAATTTTAATACAATTTAAAACTCGAAAAAAAATTAGGAAAATAATTTCTAAAAATCCAAAACAATATTTAATAAATCCGAATTCTTTTTTAATCTTAAAAAATCCAAAAAATTCAAAAAAGGTGAAAAAAAATCTAGAAAATTCAAAAAAAATGTAGAGCTTTTTTTGTGAAGAAGCTATAAAATAGCAGAGCTGGGCAGTATTTTAAATACGTGATGTATTTTAAGTACTCAAATACTTTTTTGGTATTTTAAGTACTTTTCGGGCCTTTAAGAACAAAATACAAAATACTTTCGGTTTTCTCCATATTAAGGCTGTGCGGTTAGGCCGGACCGGATGGATGGATGGACGGACGAATGGACGAGGGTGATGGACGACCGGGATGGATAAATAAATGGTATATCAATTGCCGATGAACAGGGTGTGGTAAAATCAATTAAATGTGGTATAAGGTGTATAAGATATTTTTATTTGGCTACTTTAACTGAATATATATTCAAACATCGTCGAGGAATGTTGTTTCCACAGTTAACTCTTTTTGCCGATTAAGCGATTCTCTCCAGCAGGGATGGGCACATTCGAATGCAAAAGTAATTAAATGCACCATTAAAATACTGAATGGTTTTCCAGTTATTATCTTCTCGAGTTGAAATAACGAATTATTTTTCATTCGTCATTTTTCATGTGTTCAAATAACGAATGGTTTTTTATTCATTATTCGTTCCGTGGTCAAATAACGAATGATTTTTCATTCGTTATTCGTCACGTGTTCGAATAACGAATGGTTTTTCATTTGTCATTTATTCCATGGTCAAATAACGAATGGTTTTTCATTCGATATTTATTCCGTGCTCAAATAACGAATGATTTTTCATTCCTCATTTGTCACATGTTCAAATAACGAATGATTTTTCATTCCTCATTTGTCACATGTTCAAATAACGAATGATTTTTCATTCCTCATTTGTCACATGTTCAAATAACGAATGATTTTTAATTCGTTATTTGTTCCGTGGTCAAATAACGAATAATTTTTCATTCATTATGTGTTCCGTCATCAAATAACGAATGATTTTGCATTCGTCATTTGTTCTGTGGTCAAATAATGAATGGTTTTTCATTCGTCATTTATTCGGTGGTCAAATAACGGATGGCTTTTCATTCGTCATTTATTCGGTGGTCAAGTAACGAATGGTTTTTCATTCGTCATTTATTCCATGGTCAAATAACGAATGGTTTCTCATTCGTCATTTTTCACATGTTCAAATAACGAACGATTTTTCAGTCGTCATTTTTCACATGTTCAAATAAGAAATGATTTTTCAATCGTCATTTGACACATGTTCAAATAACGAGTGACTTTTCATTCGTTATTTGTCACGTGCTCAAATAACGAGTGATTTTTCATTCGTTATTTGTTACGGCTCAAATAACGAATGATTTTTTATTCATCATTTCTTCCGTGGTCAAATAAGGAATGGTATTTTATTCGTTATTTGAACGTAAATAATTAATGAGTGGAAAATCAATCGTTATTTCAACTGAAAAAGATAACGAGTAGAAAAGCATCTTCTAATTTATTCATTTTTCGAATAAATTATGCCCATCCCTGCTCTCGAGTATACTCATTCAAGAGGTGTTCCCGTCTTCAAAAAACTTTTCGGCAGCACAATTCGCTCAAAATTCGTGTCTGAAAGGGCATGTCGCCTCGGTGCGTTTGCAATACTCGCGAATGAAAATAGTCTCTCAACTGGTGCTTAGGAAGTTAGCGGGGTGTTGTATTTTACAAACATCGTTTTGACGACTGAATAGTCAGTTGGCATGGGGAACCTCGTTCTTACGTCGCTCAAGTAAGAAAGCAACTGCCCACGTAAATGATTTTCGACAGCCGAATAGGTTGTAGTACCGCTAGGTTCGCTGTCGGTATCGACGTTTTGAGAATCATCCCCGTTGATTATTAGGAACGACGATATTGATCCCGAATCATTTTCGTGATCGATATCGGGATTAGAGTTGACTTTAAACGACCTTGCCTCTTGAAAGAACATATCTCTTATTATATCTAACGGCAATTTGAGTTTGTATTTCGTATTGGCTTCAGCAAACCACTTCAGCTTGAAAGCGGGATGCGATACCGTAGCTACAACAGCTTCGGTCGCGTTAACCTGAAATAAAAGGATATCGGAAAAACGTCGCGTTAGACCACTGAGGCAGGCACTCGCTAGTACTCGACCATAGTTGAGATTATTCTTAGATTATTTGTCTAGCTTATACTTCAAGGTGATCAAAGTTGGCAATAGAATCCCGTAGTACACGTTGTCTTCGCTCTGGAGTATATCTACCGCTCGGACCATCGGCTCCATTACACGGCAATATTCTTCTATATATAGAACGTCGTTCATCGTGAACGCATCTTTCAGACCCAAGTGTTCGCACAACGATGGTAATGCTGTCTTCTCTTTCGATATGTGATGCAGGTCATCGTAGAGAGAATTCCATCGTGTTACAATGGGATAACTGAAAGTATGCCCCACTGTAGCGCTGATGATTTCTGCAGATTTCGGCAATGCAGCTTAAGGGGCTGCTGGAGCTGTTTTTTCCTTTTTTTAACTTGCTTTACCTGTTTTACCGACGGACGTAGACAATTTTTCAGTTCCGACTTAGCCTTGTTAATATGCTACACATATGCGTCAAATCATGCAGAACTATGATATTGACATAAACTCTTCGGTGTGCAGTCGAATTTTGATTGAAAACTTACAAGGAATTAAGACAATCGAATATTATAGTTTGCGAAAGTGGGTGAACGTAGTGTCACGATTGACGTACAGGTGGCTCTGCATCGTGCCCTACACTACAATCGCGCCGCGTTCATCGGCTCTGATCACCCGTTGCAAGCCGATAGACTAAATCATTGCAGTTTACACTATGCGTGATTATCTTTTGAGTGAGCAACTTTCCGACGGTTTTGGAATATTCGGAGAACTTCACAGAATCGGCATGCACGCCTCTTTAACGTATACAAGATCTAGAATTTTTTATATCCAACAAAACGGATGCCGTAAACATTTCAGCGGCCATGTTGGTTTCCGCGACAGTTTATAATATTCGATTTTCTTTATTTATCGGATGATTTCGACTGAAATTCGAGTGCACGCCGAATCGCTTATGTTATGAATACAGTCCTGCAAGATTTGAAGCATACGCGTCGTATAGTAACGATGAATAGTGAAAACTGAGAAATCGCCTATTTTCGGCGGTAAAACAGGAAGGTCCAGCAGCCCCTTAATGCCACAGTTGAGTATATTTTGCTATAGTTTTCGAATGATGGTTAAATAACCGAGAATCTGTCTTCAGTGCGCTCATTACGTCACTGGTAGCAAATGTTGCGGCAAACGAGGTGATGGCCCAACACTCTCGATATCAGACGATCTCGTATCCTCGAAATCCGAATCATTTGATGCGTCGAGCGAGTCTTCATCTACATCGTCTTTGCTTGGATCCTGACGCATTTTTCCGACCAGTTGAACACCGAAATCTCGGAAAGCTTTGACAAAGTTACTGGCATTATCAGTAACCGTGGCGACAATATTCGATTTACTTAAGCCGTACGTTGAGTGGATATTTTCCAAAGCATCGGTAATTCTATCGAAGGAATGCGTTCCGTTGAATCTTCTGCACGCTAACGAAAAAGATTGTCACGTAAAGTTGTCCGTGATGAAGTGGCCTGTAACACCAATGAAGCTTCGTCTTTTCGCAGACCATATGTCTGTAGTTGTGCAGACGTATTTGACTTCAGACAACAAGTCTTGCGTTTTTTTCAATCTCTTCTCGTCCATTTAATCCATTCGTTGTGTAGTGGTACGTCGGCTAACAAGTTTCTCATCCGTGAATTGGAAGGGGCGTTTGAAACTCGGTTGCTCTATTATAGACAGCGGAGTCATAGTTTCAATAATGAACATCAAGACATTATCTTCAAACTTGCCTTGCCTGTTGCCATTCTGATTTTTTTTGTCGTTTGGCTGGCGGTTCCTCTGCATCTGCAGAACTGTCGAGTTGTCTCCGTGTACTCCTTTTAGTCACCTTATACTCCAAATATTCCGCGTGAATGTCGGGATGCGATCGTTTAAGATGCTTGAGGAGATTGGTCGTACTCTTAAGCGAGCCGATTAACATTTTTTTGTCTGGAGACGCTTGACAAGACACTTGCATACAGTCAGTCGTGGAAACTTTTGCAGACAGTGCGAAGTATTTACCGTCCAAAATAGCGCAACTTTTTTTTAATCTTTTCCAACATTTCTGCTGACGTGAACTGATTCGTAGGTGACGATGCCGGGCTCCGATGCTCATCTGACGCGTGTTGCTCACCGATCGGCGGCCCAGTAGTTTTAAAACATTTAATGTTAATTAATTCCATAATTATGTCTCCATAATTATCTTTTTGAATACACATGTAAACATTACCTGAGCATACGAGTTCCGTTACATCAAAAGCGCTCGCTGTATCTGCGTTTTCATTAACAGAATCTTCCTCCTGGCGCACAGGTTTTTGGATCGGTGAACGACTTGATTTGTTTGTTACGTTTTTCCGATTCAATGGCAAAGAGATTTTTTTCTTCACAGGGTTTCTTGTCGGTGAGGGTTCACACGCCTTGTACTCATTTTCTTCACGTGTCGTATCAAAAGAACATCAAAGATCTCTAAAAGAAAAACAAAAACCCACATTTGATTTTTCAGTAATATAGAATTCGAAAACAAGAATTTTGTATCGGTCCGAGAAATCAAGAATTGATTTGAGATGAAAAGATTTACTAAAAGTTTGTTGAATCGTTTTTTTACAATTATTAAATAACTTTTTCACATTAACATAATATAAAATCAATGCTTTGATACCGTAAATATGATAGTTTATGAATCACATTCCGTACCTTGATTGGTTTCTCGTACTCGTCTTCTTCCGAACTTCCTCGAACTTCGTTCTATTGTGAATGGAGCACGTTTCTTTGTTGAGAGCCACGTTCGGCATCGACGAACTCGCGTTTAGCGCCGTGTTTCTCTCGACGAGGTTTCGTTGCTCACAGCCTAGACGAAGTTGCTCGTGTCCGATCGCTTGCGTGTATTTTATGTCACAATAATACACGCAATATCCTGGAAATTTATTTTCAGACAAACCGTAAACTTATTGACTCGAAATGAAACTTAATGTACGTACAGCATAGGGTGTGTACTCGGAGTGACGACGACACGTACTGGGGAAAAAATTGAAAAAGCTCGGTAGCGTCGGTGCGACATGAAAGGGCAAGCAGTGTTTGTGTATCTCTGTACGTTGTTTACATCGTTTTTACCTATATGCATCAGACTCGGGAATGCTATTGTGGAACGCCTTCAGCACAAAGAGAAAACTATATTGAAAACATTATATATCGTTAATGGCTCCCAAGCACTTCGGCTTCAGCTAATCGTATAATCATTCACAAGAAAAAGTTTCGAATATGGAGTAGGGCTAGGGGAGACCGGGGCAAAATGGCACAGCCAATGTAGGGGGGAGCACCAAAAAAATTACAAAAGAATGTTGGACTTTTTAAAAAAAATTTTTGGGTTTTTTTAAAACTTTTCTTGAATTTCTTGGGGGTTTTTTAAAAACTTTTTCAACAATTTTTTGGGGGTTTTTAAAACTTTTTTTGAGTTTTTTAAAACGTTTTGCTTCCTCATAGAGAAAGCTATGTTTTCGTGAAAAAATTTTTTTTCGAGATTTTAATGTCATCGTACTAAAAATGGTCGAAAACGTCGAGAAATGTGATTTTTAGCTGGCGTCCGGATGTGTGCGTGTGCGTGTGCGTGTGCGTGTGCGTGTGCGTGTGCGTGTGCGTGTGCGTGTGCGTGTGCGTGTGCGTGTGCGTGTGCGTGTGCGTGTGCGTGTGCGTGTGCGTGTGCGTGTGCGTGTGCGTGTGCGTGTGCGTGTGCGTGTGCGTGTGCGTGTGCGTGTGCGTGTGCGTGTGCGTGTGCGTGTGCGTGTGCGTGTGCGTGTGCGTGTGCGTGTGCGTGTGCGTGTGCGTGTGCGTGTGCGTGTGCGTGTGCGTGTGCGTGTGCGTGTGCGTGTGCGTGTGCGTGTGCGTGTGCGTGTGCGTGTGCGTGTGCGTGTGCGTGTGCGTGTGCGTGTGCGTGTGCGTGTGCGTGTGCGTGTGCGTGTGCGTGTGCGTGTGCGTGTGCGTGTGCGTGTGCGTGTGCGTGTGCGTGTGCGTGTGCGTGTGCGTGTGCGTGTGCGTGTGCGTGTGCGTGTGCGTGTGCGTGTGCGTGTGCGTGTGCGTGTGCGTGTGCGTGTGCGTGTGCGTGTGCGTGTGCGTGTGCGTGTGCGTGTGCGTGTGCGTGTGCGTGTGCGTGTGCGTGTGCGTGTGCGTGTGCGTGTGCGTGTGCGTGTGCGTGTGCGTGTGCGTGTGCGTGTGCGTGTGCGTGTGCGTGTGCGTGCGCGTGTGCGTGTGCGTGTGTGACGCAAAAAATTCAAATGGCTATATTTCGGGAACACCTCCACCGATCAGGCTGAAATTTTGCACACAGCTTGTGTGGTTAATAGTCAATGTTTCTGCCAAATTTCGTCCAAAAATTGTCAGTTGTTTTTTTGTACGCCATTTTTTATTTTTTCGAAAATGTCTGTACGCACTGTAGCGCTCGCAATTTTTTAGCTGTCGGGCTAAAAATGCGTACACACATAGAATCTGATCACCCGAGGATCCCATTAAAATTTCAAGAAAATCGATCGAACCGTTTAAATTTTATGTCATTTAGAATTTTTTGAATTTCATGCAATTTTTTTTTTTTTTAAGTCGCATTTTTTTCGGATCAAATATTTATCTGCGAATAAAATAAGTGTCAGATTCGTGATCAGCGCGAAAAAATACAGAGAATTACAGTCCCGGAACGACAACTAACCAAAAAGTTTACCAGGCATTTTTATAGCCAAAATTGCAAAAATGAATGATTTTAGGTATTTTTAAACAACGATTTCTTTGCTTTTCGATGGCATCGCGGAAAACCCAGGTGCCTATCGTGATCTACAGCAAGACATACACAAGACGATGGACATGACGGGATTAAAAAGCTAGATAAAGAGGTATCACTAGGAATTCTGGAATAAAAATCGAAAGCGCAAAAAAAAATTCAGGAGCGCATACTTCCATGTATTTTTTCGCGCCAAACGCAGATTCCACAAAGTGAAACGTGACGATGTTATATTTTTTTACGCACTGGACCTGAATCGGTCAGCCGTTTTGTATAAAAGTCTAAGACGTTGACGTTGAAAAAAGTTGAAAATTGAAATTTTCATATCGCTTCCTCATAAAGTTGAAAATTGAAATTTTCATATCGCTTCCTCATAAAGTTGAAAATTGAAATTTTCATATCGCTTCCTCATAAAGTTGAAAATTGAAATTTTCAAATCGCTTCCTCATAAAAGCTGAAAATTGAAATTTTCATATCGCTTCTTCATAAAAGTTGAAAATTGAAATTTTCATATCGCTTCTTCATAAAAGTTGAAAATTGAAATTCGCGACGCTTCCTCTATGAGGAAGCCAAAAATACAGACAATGCTTTTGTTTTTCTCTCTCTTAATTCCCCGTTTTGAGGCTTTACCTTCCTGTGAGCCATCTAGCCACTATTCTCATCAATTTTTTTCCAATTCCTCGCTTGTAAAGTTCTTAGCTGCACCCGCTGCTACCCCCCCCCCCCCTCTCCCATACTGTGTCGCATTTGCACGAGTGCATAAGGAAAAATGCAGAAAACCTGCGTCGATATAGCCGGTCATTCCAACAGAGTGTTGATGTTCACCCTCGATATTTCGAATACGAACACCAATCCTCAAAATTCGACCACCCGCTCAACAGTTCCAATTTGCCAGTTAATGCACGGCTAGGTCACCCATCAAAGTACTGACCGCGAATGATTCTGCTTGATTCCGGGGATAACGCTGTCGGTCGAACTACGACTAAAGCTGTACGCTCGATGCCGACGCATGGCGGGGCGCGAATATGACATTACAGAAATTCCTGTGAAGAAAAGTAGATAATTGCCATGTAATACCGAAATGTAAACATTAATATCCACTACTTCACTACTAGAAAGCTGAGAGTTTTTTTACTCTCCATTTCTTGTATACAAGAGAATTAATTTTTGTTTGAAAATTAAAGGCAGTTCCGCTGAAAATTTGTTGTGTCTCAAAACCATGGCCAATCCCAGCCTGGAAACTTTATCAAATAGGTTTAAAAACTGCAAGCGATTTTTTAAAATTTGTATCAATACGTTTTGCTCTCCTGCGAATAAGAATTTTTGTTGTTGTTACGGAGCTATGCTGAAAGTTTTGTCATAGCAGTAGATTCCAGATAACTCACAGAACATTTTATACTTTTGTCCCTTGCAAATACAATCGAGAAACTTGAATGATAACAGCAGTCTCTATAACAGTCCGCAGTAATATTTTATACTGTTTCATTCGATAACACTATATCGAAAGAATTTTATGATGTCGAGGAGGCTATACCCGTATAGAAATTTGATCAGGTATGCCCTACGACTGATCAGGTCGTGATGAGAAAACGGTAAGGCTTGCCGTTTTATGGAAAGCCTTACCTGGGCCGGGTCTGGAATACACACGGTCTGCAAGACCAGGCCAGCCAACGGCTAGTAAGATCAGGTCCAGATCAGGCTTTGATCGGGCAGTCCTTGTTAATCGATAGTAACGGAATTGAGTGGATATTCGGTACCGGCCACAGTACGGGCATTATCAGGTCTGCCATACTGCTTGATATAATAATTATGTGAACTCAAGATATATCTTTACAGCATTCTGAACATCTTGTTACTTCACTGTGGTAGAATACTATTCCATTCCTAATTATCTGCTACGGATTGATAACCAATTTTTAAGTACTAGTTGACGAGGTGAACATTACAATGTACATTGTGGATACATCCTCAACCGAAAACTAAATTTCATTAAAATTTCAGTACTTCATAACACGCCAAAATGAACCGTATTAAAGGTGCCAAGAACATTGATTTTGCATAATGACATTTCCGAAAAATCATTACTAACGTATTTTAAAAATAAATTTTTAGAAAAAAATTAGTGAACCGTTTTTTCTAATTTCAAATAAATTCGTACATTTTTTACAGATTTTTTATATAATTTTCTTACGTTGGAAAAAAATGTTAACAAAATCTTGCAACGAACTTTGGATGTTTGAATAATTTAATAAGTTAATAAATAACTTAAATAATTCAAACGATTTAATCAAAAAGATTCCCTGATTATTTGTTGAACATTTATTTTTCTATTTATTATAATTTGTTTTACATCACTATTATATAAAATCACTGTTCCTAGCATCTTGCACATGGTTGATTTTTCCGATTGTTATCTCATTAGAAATTGTTCGAAATTTTCACTGAATTTCACTTTTGGCTGGGAATCATGTGTGCTCGGACTGTAAAAGTATATAATAGTCGTGTACATACTTCTTCCAGAGCTTAAAAGCAAATTTGAGTCCGATTTTGAGTGAAATAAAAATAAATTTTTCCGTGATTTCAATTGTAGTAATTAGTTAATTCAATCCGAATAACAAATATAAAAAGGTTCACAAGTCCGATAAAATAACGTTAATAAATAAAATGTATTTATTATATTTTGCTCAGGGGGCAATCAGGCAGCCTGATAAAGCTGCACGGAGAGGAAAATATAGTAATATCATCTAAAATAGTTTGGGAATAATATCCAGACGGTATAGCAAACGCGGCACATATCGGAAATCTGGGAAATTTTCCTATACCGTATGGTAAAACAAAAACGAAACTATTCAGTCGTGTTATGCGGCCGCCACAGTTGAGCAATCGTTCCCAGACACTTTGGGCTGAACGGCAATCCGGTTTAGTATTCAATGGGTAACGTATAAGTGTTATACTATACATTGTATCGAGACGCGGTAGCGTCTTGACGCCAAGTACTTAAAAAAAGTTTTTAAGCGAGTTGAGCGAGACGCTACCAAGTATAGATACTTCAAAATGCCGGAAGTGGATTCTTACTTCTCGATTTTCTCCAAAACGAAAGATCGGATCAGAATTCCGACGACATTTTTATGATATATATAGGACACGAGCTTTCCAACGCGCCTAGTTACGATCATAACTGTTAGCTAGATGCTGAGATACAGTAATCGTATCCCTCACGAGGTCCGAAAATATTATAAAAGTGTCCTGTGATGTGAGTCCTCGCGTCTACTGCGCATGCGTCTGCCAGCTGTCTCATCTTCCATCTCTCTCGGATTCGCATCAGCGCAGCACTTTCTCTCTACCCATCTCTCTCGGATTCGCATCAGCGCAGCACTTTCTCTCTACCCATCTCTCTTGTTTCGTATATATCAGCGCAGCACTTTTCGCGCTTCGGTTAATCGTTCGGCAAAACAAAATTATTATTTTTTTTATTAATTGAAGAAACCGAAAAAAAATGTGAAAGTGTCCACCCCTATAGTGAACCAATCGTGAATGAAAAATAAAAACTTGTGCGTAAAAGTGTCAATAAAAAAGAGTTGTCTAAAAAAATTGATTATAAATATCATATATCATAAATTAAATATATTTTTATTCTTTTAATTATGTGTTCGACGTGTAAAGTTAATTTTCCTCGATATTTTTATGACTAACCTATTTTTGAAGTTTTGTTTTATGTTTGATTTGTCTAATGTTAAACGAGTATATTGGATATATTTGACAGCAAGATGATTCAGTTTTTTAAAATGGAATCTACGCTCTGTCAGGAAAACATGAACTTATTTATTTATCCAAACCTATAAGTAAATACGTTAGTAAAAGAATAAATCTTTTACTAATGGAGCTGGGATTCTATCTGATACATTTCCTCTTGTCGATGTATTATTGAAGGTTTGCAGTGAAAATTTAAATTTACATATAGTGGCGAAAGGCATATGCAGCTCCACATACAGATGCCCTCGATGCCCCAGAACTTCAGAGGTACTGCGTCAGGATCAAAAGATGTCTTTACCCATCATGCGAGGGAGATCATTTTTTTTTTAAATACGCATGATGAAAACCACCTCCTGATTCTGATGCAGCTGCCTTCGAAGGTCTAGAGCATCAAGAGCAACTACTTTAGAAGTCGGAGGAGCCTTTCGTCACCATCCAAAACAGGTAAATGTTATGTTATTGCTTCTGCGAAAAAGCTTAGAATAGGACAATTCTGCACTCAAACCATTTCCGACAATATAGGTCCAAATAAAACAGAGCAATGATTCTGTTTTACTTAAATCAATACATAGTGCAGAAACAGTGATAGGACTATCAAGCAATTAGACTATTTTATTTTTTATTTAAAAAATTATGTTAATAAAAAAAAAAACAGAAATGGTACAACCAGTGCTTAACATTTTCGCTGTGTCTATTCGCACCCCTTTTTCCGTGACTCTAAGCAAGAGACACGAGACACGAGACACGAGTTTACGTGTCTCGAGAAGATCATTTTCGTGTCCCGTGAAGTTCGTACGCTTGGAGACACGACACAGCGGATACGACAGTTTAGTATCGAGGGCGCGTTTTCACTAACGGTATTGTAGTTTACAGAAATTTCAAATGATTTTTTATATGTTTCCGAATGCTCCTCGTACAAAGCAGCGAAATACTTTTTCTTTACGCATTAGGATAACATTTCTAGGTTATGACCATCGTCGAAGTAAATAATACGAAATATTAAATAAAAATCCATTTCACCAAATCCTCACGCAATCATTTCCAAAGATATTACACTTAAGGGGCCCGAGACGCTAACTCTCAATACGAGATAAGAAATAAGAGACACTTGTTCTTTTTCCTTCAATTTGGATAGGCTTAGCAATCTCACTGGGTGCCCGCTTGGCCACTGCAGAGCTCGTGTCAGTCAGCTGTTGGATACAAGACACGAGACACGAGACACGAGACACGAGACACGAGACACGAGACACGAGACACGAGACACGAGACACGAGACACGAGACACGAGACACGAGACACGAGACACGAGACACGAGACACGAGACACGAGACACGAGACACGAGACACGAGACACGAGACACGAGACACGAGACACGAGACACGAGACACGAGACACGAGACACGAGACACGAGACACGAGACACGAGACACGAGACACGAGACACGAGACACGAGACACGAGACACGAGACACGAGACACGAGACACGAGACACGAGACACGAGACACGAGACACGAGACACGAGACACGAGACACGAGACACGAGACACGAGACACGAGACACGAGACACGAGACACGAGACACGAATGGGCATTTTGTCAATATTGTCTACATCTGGAGACACGAGACACGAGACACGAGACACAAGACACGAGACACGAAACAAATAAGTGTCGCGTCGATTTGATCACGTTGAAGAGGCACAAAATTACGTGTTTCCCGCTCCAGTCTTATTTCACCGAATCTGCCGAAGGTGTATACCTCGTTTATTCGTGTCTTGCGTCTCGTGTCTTGCGTCTCGTGTCTCGTGTCTCCTGTCTCGTGCCTCGTGCCTCGTGTCTCGTGCCTCGTGCCTCGTGTCTCGAGTCTCGTGTCTCATGTCTCGTGTCCCGTGTCTCGTGTCTCGTATCTCGTGTCTCGAGCCAGTAGATAATATAAACGAAATGCTTATTTCGTGTCTCGTGTCTCGTGTGTCGTGCCCTACGCATATCTACAAGACAAGAATACTCGGAAGACACGGAACAGAATTTCGTCGATGCTGTAATTTATACACCTGAGGCAGATTCGATAAAAATAAGATTACCGCAAGAAACCCGTAATTTTACTCAGCAAGTAATAGCATGATGGTGAGTCCGTGCCTCTACATAGTGATAAAATCGACGTAAAATTAATGTCTCCGTGTCTCGTGCCTCGCGCACTACGGATATGTACAAGACACGAATTCTCAGAAGACACGGAATAGTCATTTCCCGCATTCGCGTGGGAAAGGAGACCATATTGCGTTTGTACGCATGCACTATTTTTTTCGCACGAGACGCGAGCATAGTACTTTTTGTGACGAGTGCACGAAAATTCCCGCTTTTCGTGCCTGTAAAGTGCGTGCAGGAAAATACCTACAGTGTCAGATAAGGGTACGTGACAGTAACTAGAGTGTTAAAAAAGTGTGCGCAAAAGTAGCTAGAGGGTGAAAAAAGTGTGCCAAAAAGACACTACCGTGTAAAATAGAATATACAGCATTTTTCGCGCATCCTCTGAAAGCACCACTTTCGCCAGACTTTACAGGAACGAAAAGCAAGACTTTTTGTGCACGTGTTACAAAAAAGAATTTCGTCGATGTTGTAATTTATACATGTAATCTAATTTATACATGTAATTTATACTGAGGTATACACCTTCGGCAGATTCGGTGAAATAAGACTGGAGCGGGAAACACGTAATTTTGTGCCTCTTCAACGTGATCAAATCGACGCGACACTTATTTGTTTCGTGTCTCGTGTCTTGTGTCTCGTGTCTCGTGTCTCGTGTCTCCAGATGTAGACAATATTGACAAAATGCCCATTCGTGTCTCGTGTCTCGTGTCTCGTGTCTCGTGTCTCGTGTCTCGTGTCTCGTGTCTCGTGTCTCGTGTCTCGTGTCTCGTGTCTCGTGTCTCGTGTCTCGTGTCTCGTGTCTCGTGTCTCGTGTCTCGTGTCTCGTGTCTCGTGTCTCGTGTCTCGTGTCTCGTGTCTCGTGTCTCGTGTCTCGTGTCTCGTGTCTCGTGTCTCGTGTCTCGTGTCTCGTGTCTCGTGTCTCGTGTCTCGTGTCTCGTGTCTCGTGTCTCGTGTCTCGTGTCTCGTGTCTCGTGTCTCGTGTCTCGTGTCTCGTGTCTCGTGTCTCGTGTCTCGTGTCTCGTGTCTCGTGTCTCGTGTCTCGTGTCTCGTGTCTCGTGTCTCGTGTCTCGTGTCTCGTGTCTCGTGTCTCGTGTCTCGTGTCTCGTGTCTCGTGTCTCGTGTCTCGTGTCTCGTGTCTCGTGTCTCGTGTCTCGTGTCTCGTGTCTCGTGTCTCGTGTCTTGTATCCAACAGCTGACTGACACGAGCTCTGCAGTGGCCAAGCGGGCACCCAGTGAGATTGCTAAGCCTATCCAAATTGAAGGAAAAAGAACAAGTGTCTCTTATTTCTTATCTCGTATTGAGAGTTAGCGTCTCGGGCCCCTTAAGTGTAATATCTTTGGAAATGATTGCGTGAGGATTTGGTGAAATGGATTTTTATTTAATATTTCGTATTATTTACTTCGACGATGGTCATAACCTAGAAATGTTATCCTAATGCGTAAAGAAAAAGTATTTCGCTGCTTTGTACGAGGAGCATTCGGAAACATATAAAAAATCATTTGAAATTTCTGTAAACTACAATACCGTTAGTGAAAACGCGCCCTCGATACTAAACTGTCGTATCCGCTGTGTCGTGTCTCCAAGCGTACGAACTTCACGGGACACGAAAATGATCTTCTCGAGACACGTAAACTCGTGTCTCGTGTCTCGTGTCTCTTGCTTAGAGTCACGGAAAAAGGGGTGCGAATAGACACAGCGTAACATTTTTTATGTTCCAAAAAAATATGTCTATTGGAAGACAATTTTAAACAATCTTTAAAAATAACAAACAAACAATCTTAATACAATCTTAAAAGAATTTCACACAATTGTAAAAATTATTAAAAAATGTCGAAAATTGAAATTTTCATAGCGCTTTCTTATGAAAGTTGGAACTTGAAATTTTCATATGGCTCTCTCATAATGTTCCTTTATTCATAAAGCTTCTTCTATGAGAAAGCATTTTCTGTATTTTTGGCTTCCTCATAGAGGAAACTTCGTGAACAAAGAAACATTATGAGAAAGCCATACGAAAATTGGAAGTTTCAACTTTTATAAGGAAGCGGTATGGAAATTTCTATTTTCAACTTTTATGGGGAAGCAATGTGGAAATTAAAAAAATTTTACGTAATTACGAGTAAAAATGTTGTACCACAAATACTATAGTTATAATTTATATCGAACACTGAATACACTTGTAAAGTCACCTACCGAATAAATTGAATTTCAACAATTTTACTATTCCCGAAAGACCGAAGAATTTTGTTTTTATTATTTTAATCGTTAAAAGTTATTGGGCGTTATGACGAAGTTTCGCGACCGGGACTTGCGAATCGACTGCTTCAACGACATGTATACATATACGTACAGTACACAGTGACGGAATCCACAAACAAAAATAACAAAAATAAAAATAAAGTTGCTGTAAATAGTTCCTACTTTCCAAATACGATACAAATCTTATGTTTCAATTGTAAACGATATACAAAAGCTGTATCAGATACATACATAATTGCGAGGAAAAGTTTTGTATATTGAAAAAAATTAGCGTAAAAGAGAAGTTTGCGTTTAAGGTAATGTGGAACACCTTCCCACGCACTTACCGCGTGCTCAGCTGGTAACAAAACTGTAATGAATGCCGTTTTGAGACCGCAGACCCAGAGCAAAAAAAATTATTTCCCTGCCTCTGCCGATTCTCCATCGAAAGACAATTTTCTTTTTTTCGGTGGACTGCGGTCTCAAAACGGCAATAAATATAATTTTTATTACCAACTGGACATGGGGTGGGCGGGAGGTTATACCACACCATCTTAAGAGCAGGTGAAACACCACGGTCGGTAATAAAAATTGTAATAAACTTTTTCACGAACGGTGATATCTAAGGGCAAAAGAAAAGTGTCATCGAAGACAGATTACATTACAACTTTCGATGACACTATTCTGTTGACCGCAGATGCTAGCATCCGTGAAAAAAGTTAATTACCGTTTTTATTAATGACCGCGGTATTTCACATGCCTTAAGGAACCGCGATGGATAACAGGTTAAAAAAATACTTCGTAATTTAGAATCCTATTTAAAAAAATTATTATTATTATTATTGTAATATATCATTTTTAGTGAATCGTTTAGTTTTCAAGATCTTTTATTTATATATATCATCGTATTATCTACTATAAGCAATGTTTTCGTTCTGTATTGCCTGCATGTTGGTAATAATCAATGAAACTATATGCCTAGATGTCAAAAATAGGTGAAATCAAAGCAAAAAATACTTTTTTTTTTCAAAAAAGTAAAAAGGTACGCCAAGTACTTAAAATTTGTATTCTTGTTCAGAAAATATGTTTATCAAAACAGTCTCTTAACAAAAAAATTCTTCCAAAAAAACGTTTATCAAAACAATAAAAAAAATATGTTTATGAAAATAAAAAAAAAAAAAATCGAAAAAAGTCAAATCAAACCAGCCAAGTAGTGCATACACGAAAATGCTTCAAAAAAGATGCTTATCAAAACAATAAAAAAAAAAAAAAAAAATACAAGATGCAAAAAATCTTGACAAGAAAAAACTTGGTGTGCCAGTTTTTTTTTTACAATTACAGTTACTGCAGTTATTACAGTTACTTTCCCTCTCCCTCGATTATTTGAATGAACCATGTACGACAGCTATTGGAAAAAAACTGGCACGCCAAGTTTTTTCTTGTCAAGATTTTTTGCATCTTGTATTTTTTTTTAGATTGTTTTGATAAGCATCTTTTTTTAAGCATTTTCGTGTATGTACTACTTGGCTTTTTTGATTTGACTTTTTTCGATTTTTTTTTTTTTAATATGAACACCATACGTTTCACGGTAAAAGAAAATGGCTTGAAATTTAATATACATGTATATAAAGCTCGGGTGCATGATTCTGATATTAAATTATAAATTTATAATACATACATTATAATAGAAATAAAAAAAAAAAAATATTGATGAAAATATACATATATTGTAACGGTAGCTGAGCTTCCTGTACGAATTTCCGAGTTTGCGTGCCTCCTGTAAAGGATCGGACGCTCAAACGGGGGGGATTTCTTGGGCTCGAGTGTCTAGGAATTATAGGCGGTATGCCAGGCGCGAAATAACGTGTTAAATTTTCTTTTATTTTCCGTGCTACAGATTCTTGAACGTTTCGCCCTATCACTTGCTTGTTTTTCTTTTTGGTGTATCGTGTAATTTGCTTCGGTTTGTCCAATCCGGTTCCTGTCGCCGCGTGTGGATGTGCTTTTCGTGCGAGTCCGGGCCTTAGCCCGAGTTGTGGCAAGATGGCCGCCGTGTGCCGCCTGGCTTGCTGTGACGTCACGGCGCTCGAGGCGCCGGTGACAGACCTGCCGCTTCGGACTTTCTCCTTCGAATTGCTGGGTTTCTTGTACTTCTTTTTCATCGCCGCTTCGTAGGTGTTGTCTCGGGACGTGCACCTTGCAGTTTCCGTTCGGGTTTCCGAATTTGTCGCACTCCTTCATCGTTCCGAAACTTCCCGGTCACTTTCGGTAACTTACCGGCGTGCTCCGGTCTTTTACCCCGCGGTTTGAATTTTGTTTTTGCAGCTCGCCGAGTTCCCGGGACGGTCCTTTGCGTGCACTCGGGTCCGTTTTTAGTCGTGCTTTCGCGCACGCGCCCGGGTTTTTAAGGATCTTTCCTTATGTTTTTCTCTCGAAGAGGTCCCCGTCGGGGCTTAATGGTTCAACATTGTTACCCGTGGTCGTGGGCACGACGAAACGTTTATAAGTTCTAATCCCGCACACCAAAATTTTATACGTGTTTATCCGGCACAGTAAATTTTTATAAGCGTTCGACAGCACATCCAATATTTTTATAAATATTAGCAAGCGCATTCAGTATTTTTATTAGTATTCGCAAGCACCTTCAGTATTTTTATAAGTATTAGCAAGCACATTTAATATTTTTATAAGTATTAGCAAGCACATTCGATATTTTTATGTGTCAGCACGCAAAGTCAATGTTTTATAAGTATTAACAAGCACATTTAAATATTTTACAAGTCAATTTCGAGCACAGGAAATATTTTACAAGTCCTTTTTAATTCACTTTTTAAGTTTTTTCACTTGCCCGTTTGCTGCTGGTGGTCCTCTTGGTGTTGCTTCCGGTGATTGTTGTTATCGTTGACTGATAATCGATTGGCGATTTCCGGGGTTTTTATATGCAAGTTTACGCCTCCCTCCCTGTGTAATTTGCATATTTTTGTCGGCCTTGCGCCTGCGCTTTAGTCTTTTTCGCGTCCAATTTTGCTATTGGCTTGTTATGGTTTTCTCCCTTCGCCCTCCAATCCTTGATCGATGATCCTGTGACGTCTTCGTCCTTTTTCTTTTTCGCAAATCGGGTGCTTTTTGTACTCCGGGTGTCGTCATTTCTGGCCAATCGACGGCGTCGCTTTTTCCCTCGTTTTTTGCTCTCGGTTGTCCCTGATCGTGGTTGCTGTTAGTGGCCGCCGCACGTCGCTGTTAGTCTCGGCCTTCTCCGGCCTGTTCGCCAAGTGCGCATGCGTCGCCTTCGTATCGACCGGGTTGGTGCTCGATCCCGGCGGATGGCGCCACCGGTCCCTCTGGTGGTCGTTGTGCTGGCTTGCGTGCTCGTGCTGGCGCGTGCTCTGCGTTATCAGGAGGGGGGGGGGGTCTCAATATATATATATATATATATATATATATATATATATGATCACGAACAATCGAACTACCTATAGCAACGAGAAGAAGGGCCTAAGATGGCGATCGAACTACCTACCTAACCGTTATGCCTACCTATAAACCTAACACGCTACCGACTACGCTATTCGTAATTTGTATATTTCTTTTGTTCAAATACCTTATAAGTTACATCGAACATTATAGGTGAGACATTACTTGCGATTCAGGACGATCCGCGATATGCCAGAAATCTGAAAAACTTCAAAAATCAAGACCATTGATTTAGCATAATAATAATGCTTGGAAGTTTCATCGCGATCGAAAATCAAATCTCCATATCGACTGACAGCTCACGCAAAATCGTCTGGGAAAAATCGCGCAACTGTTGGAACTCGACAGCCCAACCGTTGAGCGTGCGGTACTATACTAAGTATAATAAAGTGCAGACATTGCTGCAAAGTAACGATTCCTACATATTGCCCGCTTAACTCAATGATTTATAAATGTTTAGTCTACTCTATAGCCGTATCGTTACTAAATCGTATATAGCAAAAAATTATGAAGCGTGCGCAATCTATCGCTGAACTCTTATTAGTTTATACCGAACTATCTTAGTGCATTTTATATGCGTCTAGAGAATAATATTAAACACTTGTGGGCACAATGTATGGGAATAATTACGATACGCCGTAAAGGGCACAGCGGCCTATGCATAGCGAAATGCGCGATGCGTTTGGTTAAAATCGTAATTTTTCCACTTCATCCTCGAATTACTATACGAATGTCGGGATTATTACTATACTTTTCTCTCCGTGTGTGATCAGGCAGGCTTTTCACGGCCGTTTCAGCCACTACTTTACATTTCACGTAAGGCCCTTGTCAGGCTGTCGTACTACGACCTGATGAGCCACTACGGCAAGCCTGATAATGCCCGTATTGGGGCCGTGGCTGAATTTCTACCCGGGTAACCATTCACAGCAGTACTTTGACGCATTATATTGAAACTATTTTGTCATATAATAGACACTACGACCAGTATGACAATAATATTTCATGTTTTTGTTCCTTGGAAGCACAAATACAAAAAATCTATCATGAGCTTGACTATTTCTCAAATGACGAATAATAATAGCACTATATGCGCAGATTCACAGAGCCTCATACATCTGCTCCCGGTAAATGCAATTTTATTGAGACTTGTTATGATCTTCTAATGATTTTTTAGATACGTTATTACATTAGTTAGGAGATAGAACACAATAACAGAAACTGTCACAGTAAATAGCGATAGGCATTGAAACGTTTCGTTAATTCCGCGAGATTTTTTTCTTATCAAAGTTTAATTTGAGAAGTACTTGAATTGTCATTAGCATACGAATTTACGACAGTTGAGGTGTTACTGTGGTCAATTGTAGACTGCTGCGCAGTTCATGTACTGGACTGGTACACTTTATGTTGTTGATTGGATTTTATTAATGTGTTCTGTGGCGCAATGTTGTAATAAAGGCTTTAGACAGGCCAGCACGGTCCGCACTCGGAATACGTTGGCGACATCGACTTGGATTTTACTGGGTTAATTTGAGTTTTATCTGTGAGATACTGGCAGTGGCAAAAATAATTAGTTTCAGCACTAGAGCCTCCGACGAGTAGTCCAATGCCTCGTGCGGGACGTTAGCGGGCTGATAATGATGGTACATATAATTTGAACGGCGTGGTAGCGACAGCTATTCCGGCGATGATAGTATAAAGGAGCGCGCACAATCAGTTGTCACTCCGTAGGGATAAATGTACGCACCTGCATATGTTTCCTTTCTGTATTAGGTGTCGAGGTAAATGCAATAAATTTCCTTTTAACTCTACGTATCCAATCTCATGGATTAAATTAATAATTAATACGAAAATATTGTAACACTGCGAGGAGCGCTACATTCAATTTTGTTTTTTTAATCGTGCCTTTTCGAAGTACTTTCCACGGTTCCGTCTCTTGTAACTAAATCTGCGTAAGTAATCTCACAGGATGAATCGAGTAATGAAGTATACAAATATTCTTGTGGTTAGACGTGATGTCACTACGAGGAGCTTTACACTCAACTTTGATTTTTACAAAATGCCAATAAAAAAAACTTCATGTATTTGGCCCTACTAGTTGGAAGTTTTTTTAATTTTATTTGATAACTTTTGCCAAGATAGTGATGTCTCATGAAATGTACTTGTTTTAAGTGTTTGTATACCATTTATGGTGTTTTTTTTGTGGTATTCTATATCTTTTTGCAAACATCGTTTGGAATATTTTAATGACTTTGTTTAAATTTAAATGCATTTCCGTTAAGTTTTGTTGTTTCTCGCAAGCGAAAATGTACCCGAGCGTCAATATGAGAGCATGCGAAATGACAATTTTTTTTTAACTTTTGCAAAGTATGCGTATTATTTTTGGGTTCTGTACTCGGTAGTCAATAAATGCATTGACATACCAATATACAATATGTATTGCCAATACATTGCCTGAGTATGATTGCTTTAAGAGTTCTCGCAGGAGAAAATATATAAAATATAATCTCGTGCAGATATGCGAAGCATAAGAAAGGGATATTCCAACTATTACAATATAAAAACATGTATTGTTTAAAACCACTCTCGCCCTATATATGTAACCTATAGAGGGGCCTACATTGACAACCAATTCTCGGCTGATCCTCTTGATCGACCTTGAGGTCAATGTTGGGTGCCAATATTGGCAAGTACTTATCATCCAAGGCTCTCTCGATGATTGGGCCACGCCCGCATGCTAATATTGGCGACATTGGTACCAAGCTTTGCCCAACCATTCGCCACATCCGGGAGTTAACATTTAAAAAGAGGGTATCAGCTTTTGTTTCGCCGAATGAGGTACTTTCTTACGGATATGGCTTACTGACCACGTGCAGATTGCGTATTAGTCACGCAAAGATCATCGAACGCATGTCGGGCGCTGGCTTTTTCGAGGAGCCCGTATCGTATAGAAAATAGAGTCTCCCGTCAGTCAAACATTTTTAACTGATATTCTTGTCTTTTTATTGAAAATAAAATACTAATTTTATGACAAATAAAAAGCTGTGTGAACTTAGCACCCGACTTTCAAAAATCAAATTTTTTTTGGGTGATTCTTAAAGAGTTTTGTATGTAGTTGATTGTAGTAACAAATTTTTCGTTTGTAGTAGCCCAAAAAAAAAGTTATGGGACTTTGAAAAAAACCCATCCACCCATTTTGAAATTTTTTAAATCTGGCGGTCGATTTCGATGGAGAATCGTTTGTAGTTGATTGTAGTGAAGGAATTTCCGTTTGTAGTGACAAGGAAACATTTTTACAACAATTTTAATTTTTTTTTAATTTATTTTTTTTTTAATTTAATTTTTTTTTTTACGGGCAGTCGATACACTGCAAGTACTACCTCGAAAATCGTTTATAGTTATTTGTAGCAACCTGTATTTCGTTTGTAATTCGTCGAAAAGTTACGGGGAGGAAATTTGGTCAGAGTTCTAGCTCCAGTAACGTTTGTAGTTGTTTATGGTATCCTTTGTAGTACCGTTTATGTCGTTTGTAGTTCCTCCAAAAGTGATGGGGAGTCAATATGCTCAGAGTTCTAGCTCCAGTAACATTTGTAGTTGTTTATAGTACCCTTAATTTCGTTTGTAGTACCTCGAAACTTAATGCGAAGTCGATATACTCGAAGATCTGAGATTAAAATCGTTTGTAGGACCCTTAATTTCGTTTGTAGTATCTCGAAACTTATTGCAAAGTCGATATACTCAAAGTCTGAGGATAAAATCATTTGAAGTACCGTTTACTTCGTTTGTAGTAAGTGGCAACTTATTGCAAAGTTAATATACTCGAAGGTTGGAGGCTAAAATCGTTTGTAGTACCGTTTATGTCGTTTGCACTTCCTCCAAAAATGATGGGGAGTCAATATGCTTAGAGTTCTAGCTCCAGTAACGTTTGTAGTTGTTTATAGTACCCTTAATTTCGTTTGTAGTACCTCGAAACTTCTTGCAAAGTCGATATACTCGAAGGTCTGAGATTAAAATCATTTGTAGTACCGTTCATTTCGTTTGTAGTACTTCGAAAATTAATGTCAAGTCGATATTCTCAAAGTCTGAAGCTAAAATCATTTGAAGTGCCATTTATTTCGTTTGTAGGAAGTCGCAACTTATTGCAAAGTTAATATACTCGAAGGTCGGAGGCTAAAATCGTTTGTAGTACCGTTTATGTCGTTTGTAGTTCCTCCAAAAGTGATGAGGAGTCAATATGCTCAGAGTTCTAGCTCCAGTAACATTTGTAGTTGTTTATAGTACCCTTAATTTCGTTTGTAGTACCTCGAAACTTAATGCGAAGTCGATATACTCGAAGATCTGAGATTAAAATCGTTTGTAGGACCCTTAATTTCGTTTGTAGTAAGTCGAAACTTATTGCAAAGTTAATATACTCGAAGGTATGAGGCTAAAATCATTTGTAGTGCCGTTTATTTCGTTTGTAGTAAGTCGAAACTTATTGCAAAGTTTATATACTCGAAGGTTGGAGGCTAAAATCGTTTGTAGTACCGTTTATGTCGTTTGTAGTTCCTCCAAAAGTGATGGGGAGTCAATATGCTCAGGCCTTTATGTCCCAAGCCCTAGCTTTAAAATCATTTGTAGTTGTCTGTAGTACCGATAATTTCGTTTGTAGTGTCTCGAAAACTAACATGAAGTCAATATACTCGAAGATCTGATTCTAACATCGTTTGTAGTACCGATAATTTCGTTTGTAGTACCTCGAAAACGAACGAGGAGGCCTTTATGTCCCGAGTGCTAGCTCCAAAATCGTTTGTAGTCGTCTGTAGTACCGATAATTTCGTTTGTAGTGCCTCGAAAACTAACATGAAGTCAATATACTCGAAGATCTGATTCTAACATCGTTTGTAGTACCGATAATTTCGTTTGTAGTACCTCGAAAACGAACGAGGAGGCCTTCATGTCTCAAGCCCTAGCTCCAAAATCGTTTGTAGTTGTTTGTAGAACCGATAATTTCGTTTGTAGTATCTCGAAAAGTAACATGAAGTCAATATACTCGAAGATCTGATTCTAACATCGTTTGTAGTACCGATAATTTCATTTGTAGTACCTCGAAAACGAACGAGGAGGCCTTTATGTCCCAAGCCCTAGCTCCAAAATCGTTTGTAGTCGTTTGTAGAACCGATAATTGCCTTTGTAGTATCTTGAAAAGTAACATGAAGTCAATATACTCGAAGATCTGATTCTAACATCGTTTGTAGTACCGATAATTTCGTTTGTAGTACCTCGAAAACGAACGAGGAGGCCTTTATGTCCCGAGTGCTAGCTCCAAAATCGTTTGTAGTTGTTTGTAGAACCGATAATTTCGTTTGTAGTGTCTCGAAAACTAACATGAAGTCAATATACTCGAAGATCTGATTCTAACATCGTTTGTAGTACCGATAATTTCGTTTGTAGTACCTCGAAAACGAACGAGGAGGCCTTTATGTCCCGAGTGCTAGCTCCAAAATCGTTTGTAGTCGTCTGTAGTACCGATAATTTCGTTTGTAGTGCCTCGAAAACTAACATGAAGTCAATATACTCGAAGATCTGATTCTAACATCGTTTGTAGTACCGATAATTTCGTTTGTAGTACCTCGAAAACGAACGAGGAGGCCTTTATGTCCCGAGTGCTAGCTCCAAAATCGTTTGTAGTTGTTTGTAGAACCGATAATTTCGTTTGTAGTATCTTGAAAAGTAACATGAAGTCAATATACTCGAAGATGGGATTCTAACATCGTTTGTAGTACCGATAATTTCGTTTGTAGTACCTCGAAAACGAACGAGGAGGCCTTCATGTCTCAAGCCCTAGCTCCAAAATCGTTTGTAGTTGTTTGTAGAACCGATAATTTCGTTTGTAGTATCTCGAAAAGTAACATGAAGTCAATATACTCGAAGATGGGATTCTAACATCGTTTGTAGTACCGATAATTTCGTTTGTAGTATCTCGAAAACTAACATGAAGTCAATATACTCGAAGATCTGATTCTAACATCGTTTGTAGTACCGATAATTTCGTTTGTAGTACCTCGAAAACGAACGAGGAGGCCTTCATGTCTCAAGCCCTAGCTCCAAAATCGTTTGTAGTTGTTTGTAGAACCGATAATTTCGTTTGTAGTATCTCGAAAAGTAACATGAAGTCAATATACTCGAAGATCTGATTCTAACATCGTTTGTAGTACCGATAATTTCATTTGTAGTACCTCGAAAACGAACGAGGAGCCTTTATGTCCCAAGCCCTAGCTCCAAAATCGTTTGTAGTTGTCTGTAGTACCGATAATTTCGTTTGTAGTACCTCGAAAACGAACGAGGAGGCCTTCATGTCTCAAGCCCTAGCTCCAAAATCGTTTGTAGTTGTTTGTAGAACCGATAATTTCGTTTGTAGTATCTCGAAAAGTAACATGAAGTCAATATACTCGAAGATCTGATTCTAACATCGTTTGTAGTACCGATAATTTCATTTGTAGTACCTCGAAAACGAACGAGGAGGCCTTTATGTCCCGAGTGCTAGCTCCAAAATCGTTTGTAGTTGTTTGTAGAACCGATAATTTCGTTTGTAGTGTCTCGAAAACTAACATGAAGTCAATATACTCGAAGATCTGATTCTAACATCGTTTGTAGTACCGATAATTTCGTTTGTAGTACCTCGAAAACGAACGAGGAGGCCTTTATGTCCCGAGTGCTAGCTCCAAAATCGTTTGTAGTCGTCTGTAGTACCGATAATTTCGTTTGTAGTGCCTCGAAAACTAACATGAAGTCAATATACTCGAAGATCTGATTCTAACATCGTTTGTAGTACCGATAATTTCGTTTGTAGTACCTCGAAAACGAACGAGGAGGCCTTTATGTCCCGAGTGCTAGCTCCAAAATCGTTTGTAGTTGTTTGTAGAACCGATAATTTCGTTTGTAGTATCTTGAAAAGTAACATGAAGTCAATATACTCGAAGATGGGATTCTAACATCGTTTGTAGTACCGATAATTTCGTTTGTAGTACCTCGAAAACGAACGAGGAGGCCTTCATGTCTCAAGCCCTAGCTCCAAAATCGTTTGTAGTTGTTTGTAGAACCGATAATTTCGTTTGTAGTATCTCGAAAAGTAACATGAAGTCAATATACTCGAAGATGGGATTCTAACATCGTTTGTAGTACCGATAATTTCGTTTGTAGTATCTCGAAAACTAACATGAAGTCAATATACTCGAAGATCTGATTCTAACATCGTTTGTAGTACCGATAATTTCGTTTGTAGTACCTCGAAAACGAACGAGGAGCCTTTATGTCCCGAGTGCTAGCTCCAAAATCGTTTGTAGTTGTCTGTAGTACCGATAATTTCGTTTGTAGTACCTCGAAAACGAACGAGGAGGCCTTTATGTCCCGAGTGCTAGCTCCAAAATCGTTTGTAGTTGTTTGTAGAACCGATAATTTCGTTTGTAGTATCTTGAAAAGTAACATGAAGTCAATATACTCGAAGATGGGATTCTAACATCGTTTGTAGTACCGATAATTTCGTTTGTAGTATCTCGAAAACTAACATGATGTCAATATATTCGAAGATCTGATTCTAACATCGTTTGTAGTACCGATAATTTCGTTTGTAGTACCTCGAAAACGAACGAGGAGGCCTTTATGTCCCGAGTGCTAGCTCCAAAATCGTTTGTAGTTGTTTGTAGAACCGATAATTTCGTTTGTAGTGTCTCGGAAACTAACATGAAGTCAATATACTCGAAGATCTGATTCTAACATCGTTTGTAGTACCGATAATTTCGTTTGTAGTACCTCGAAAACGAACGAGGAGGCCTTTATGTCCCGAGTGCTAGCTCCAAAATCGTTTGTAGTCGTCTGTAGTACCGATAATTTCGTTTGTAGTGCCTCGAAAACTAACATGAAGTCAATATACTCGAAGATCTGATTCTAACATCGTTTGTAGTACCGATAATTTCGTTTGTAGTACCTCGAAAACGAACGAGGAGGCCTTCATGTCTCAAGCCCTAGCTCCAAAATCGTTTGTAGTTGTTTGTAGAACCGATAATTTCGTTTGTAGTATCTCGAAAAGTAACATGAAGTCAATATACTCGAAGATCTGATTCTAACATCGTTTGTAGTACCGATAATTTCATTTGTAGTACCTCGAAAACGAACGAGGAGCCTTTATGTCCCAAGCCCTAGCTCCAAAATCGTTTGTAGTTGTCTGTAGTACCGATAATTTCGTTTGTAGTACCTCGAAAACGAACGAGGAGGCCTTCATGTCTCAAGCCCTAGCTCCAAAATCGTTTGTAGTTGTTTGTAGAACCGATAATTTCGTTTGTAGTATCTCGAAAAGTAACATGAAGTCAATATACTCGAAGATCTGATTCTAACATCGTTTGTAGTACCGATAATTTCATTTGTAGTACCTCGAAAACGAACGAGGAGGCCTTTATGTCCCGAGTGCTAGCTCCAAAATCGTTTGTAGTTGTTTGTAGAACCGATAATTTCGTTTGTAGTGTCTCGAAAACTAACATGAAGTCAATATACTCGAAGATCTGATTCTAACATCGTTTGTAGTACCGATAATTTCGTTTGTAGTACCTCGAAAACGAACGAGGAGGCCTTTATGTCCCGAGTGCTAGCTCCAAAATCGTTTGTAGTCGTCTGTAGTACCGATAATTTCGTTTGTAGTGCCTCGAAAACTAACATGAAGTCAATATACTCGAAGATCTGATTCTAACATCGTTTGTAGTACCGATAATTTCGTTTGTAGTACCTCGAAAACGAACGAGGAGGCCTTTATGTCCCGAGTGCTAGCTCCAAAATCGTTTGTAGTTGTTTGTAGAACCGATAATTTCGTTTGTAGTATCTTGAAAAGTAACATGAAGTCAATATACTCGAAGATGGGATTCTAACATCGTTTGTAGTACCGATAATTTCGTTTGTAGTACCTCGAAAACGAACGAGGAGGCCTTCATGTCTCAAGCCCTAGCTCCAAAATCGTTTGTAGTTGTTTGTAGAACCGATAATTTCGTTTGTAGTATCTCGAAAAGTAACATGAAGTCAATATACTCGAAGATGGGATTCTAACATCGTTTGTAGTACCGATAATTTCGTTTGTAGTATCTCGAAAACTAACATGAAGTCAATATACTCGAAGATCTGATTCTAACATCGTTTGTAGTACCGATAATTTCGTTTGTAGTACCTCGAAAACGAACGAGGAGGCCTTCATGTCTCAAGCCCTAGCTCCAAAATCGTTTGTAGTTGTTTGTAGAACCGATAATTTCGTTTGTAGTATCTCGAAAAGTAACATGAAGTCAATATACTCGAAGATCTGATTCTAACATCGTTTGTAGTACCGATAATTTCATTTGTAGTACCTCGAAAACGAACGAGGAGCCTTTATGTCCCAAGCCCTAGCTCCAAAATCGTTTGTAGTTGTCTGTAGTACCGATAATTTCGTTTGTAGTACCTCGAAAACGAACGAGGAGGCCTTCATGTCTCAAGCCCTAGCTCCAAAATCGTTTGTAGTTGTTTGTAGAACCGATAATTTCGTTTGTAGTATCTCGAAAAGTAACATGAAGTCAATATACTCGAAGATCTGATTCTAACATCGTTTGTAGTACCGATAATTTCATTTGTAGTACCTCGAAAACGAACGAGGAGGCCTTTATGTCCCGAGTGCTAGCTCCAAAATCGTTTGTAGTTGTTTGTAGAACCGATAATTTCGTTTGTAGTGTCTCGAAAACTAACATGAAGTCAATATACTCGAAGATCTGATTCTAACATCGTTTGTAGTACCGATAATTTCGTTTGTAGTACCTCGAAAACGAACGAGGAGGCCTTTATGTCCCGAGTGCTAGCTCCAAAATCGTTTGTAGTCGTCTGTAGTACCGATAATTTCGTTTGTAGTGCCTCGAAAACTAACATGAAGTCAATATACTCGAAGATCTGATTCTAACATCGTTTGTAGTACCGATAATTTCGTTTGTAGTACCTCGAAAACGAACGAGGAGGCCTTTATGTCCCGAGTGCTAGCTCCAAAATCGTTTGTAGTTGTTTGTAGAACCGATAATTTCGTTTGTAGTATCTTGAAAAGTAACATGAAGTCAATATACTCGAAGATGGGATTCTAACATCGTTTGTAGTACCGATAATTTCGTTTGTAGTACCTCGAAAACGAACGAGGAGGCCTTCATGTCTCAAGCCCTAGCTCCAAAATCGTTTGTAGTTGTTTGTAGAACCGATAATTTCGTTTGTAGTATCTCGAAAAGTAACATGAAGTCAATATACTCGAAGATGGGATTCTAACATCGTTTGTAGTACCGATAATTTCGTTTGTAGTATCTCGAAAACTAACATGAAGTCAATATACTCGAAGATCTGATTCTAACATCGTTTGTAGTACCGATAATTTCGTTTGTAGTACCTCGAAAACGAACGAGGAGCCTTTATGTCCCGAGTGCTAGCTCCAAAATCGTTTGTAGTTGTCTGTAGTACCGATAATTTCGTTTGTAGTACCTCGAAAACGAACGAGGAGGCCTTTATGTCCCGAGTGCTAGCTCCAAAATCGTTTGTAGTTGTTTGTAGAACCGATAATTTCGTTTGTAGTATCTTGAAAAGTAACATGAAGTCAATATACTCGAAGATGGGATTCTAACATCGTTTGTAGTACCGATAATTTCGTTTGTAGTATCTCGAAAACTAACATGATGTCAATATATTCGAAGATCTGATTCTAACATCGTTTGTAGTACCGATAATTTCGTTTGTAGTACCTCGAAAACGAACGAGGAGGCCTTTATGTCCCGAGTGCTAGCTCCAAAATCGTTTGTAGTTGTTTGTAGTACCGATAATTTCGTTTGTAGTGTCTCGGAAACTAACATGAAGTCAATATACTCGAAGATCTGATTCTAACATCGTTTGTAGTACCGATAATTTCGTTTGTAGTACCTCGAAAACGAACGAGGAGGCCTTTATGTCCCGAGTGCTAGCTCCAAAATCGTTTGTAGTCGTCTGTAGTACCGATAATTTCGTTTGTAGTGCCTCGAAAACTAACATGAAGTCAATATACTCGAAGATCTGATTCTAACATCGTTTGTAGTACCGATAATTTCGTTTGTAGTACCTCGAAAACGAACGAGGAGGCCTTCATGTCTCAAGCCCTAGCTCCAAAATCGTTTGTAGTTGTTTGTAGAACCGATAATTTCGTTTGTAGTATCTTGAAAAGTAACATGAAGTCAATATACTCGAAGATGGGATTCTAACATCGTTTGTAGTACCGATAATTTCGTTTGTAGTACCTCGAAAACGAACGAGGAGGCCTTCATGTCTCAAGCCCTAGCTCCAAAATCGTTTGTAGTTGTTTGTAGAACCGATAATTTCGTTTGTAGTATCTCGAAAAGTAACATGAAGTCAATATACTCGAAGATCTGATTCTAACATCGTTTGTAGTACCGATAATTTCGTTTGTAGTACCTCGAAAACGAACGAGGAGGCGTTTATGTCCCGAGTGCTAGCTCCAAAATCGTTTGTAGTCGTCTGTAGTACCGATAATTTCGTTTGTAGTGCCTCGAAAACTAACATGAAGTCAATATACTCGAAGATCTGATTCTAACATCGTTTGTAGTACCGATAATTTCGTTTGTAGTACCTCGAAAACGAACGAGGAGGCCTTTATGTCCCGAGTGCTAGCTCCAAAATCGTTTGTAGTTGTCTGTAGTACCGATAATTTCGTTTGTAGTGCCTCGAAAACTAACATGAAGTCAATATAATCGAAGATCTGATTCTAACATCGTTTGTAGTACCGATAATTTCGTTTGTAGTACCTCGAAAACGAACGAGGAGGCGTTTATGTCCCGAGTGCTAGCTCCAAAATCGTTTGTAGTTGTTTGTAGAACCGATAATTTCGTTTGTAGTATCTCGAAAAGTAACATGAAGTCAATATACTCGAAGATGGGATTCTAACATCGTTTGTAGTACCGATAATTTCGTTTGTAGTATCTCGAAAACTAACATGAAGTCAATATACTCGAAGATCTGATTCTAACATCGTTTGTAGTACCGATAATTTCGTTTGTAGTATCTCGAAAACGAACGAGGAGCCTTTATGTCCCGAGTGCTAGCTCCAAAATCGTTTGTAGTTGTCTGTAGTACCGATAATTTCGTTTGTAGTACCTCGAAAACGAACGAGGAGGCCTTCATGTCTCAAGCCCTAGCTCCAAAATCGTTTGTAGTTGTTTGTAGAACCGATAATTTCGTTTGTAGTATCTCGAAAAGTAACATGAAGTCAATATACTCGAAGATCTGATTCTAACATCGTTTGTAGTACCGATAATTTCGTTTGTAGTACCTCGAAAACGAACGAGGAGGCGTTTATGTCCCGAGTGCTAGCTCCAAAATCGTTTGTAGTCGTCTGTAGTACCGATCATTTCGTTTGTAGTGCCTCGAAAACTAACATGAAGTCAATATACTCGAAGATCTGATTCTAACATCGTTTGTAGTACCGATAATTTCGTTTGTAGTACCTCGAAAACGAACGAGGAGGCCTTTATGTCCCGAGTGCTAGCTCCAAAATCGTTTGTAGTTGTCTGTAGTACCGATAATTTCGTTTGTAGTGCCTCGAAAACTAACATGAAGTCAATATAATCGAAGATCTGATTCTAACATCGTTTGTAGTACCGATAATTTCGTTTGTAGTACCTCGAAAACGAACGAGGAGGCGTTTATGTCCCGAGTGCTAGCTCCAAAATCGTTTGTAGTTGTTTGTAGAACCGATAATTTCGTTTGTAGTATCTCGAAAAGTAACATGAAGTCAATATACTCGAAGATGGGATTCTAACATCGTTTGTAGTACCGATAATTTCGTTTGTAGTATCTCGAAAACTAACATGATGTCAATATATTCGAAGATCTGATTCTAACATCGTTTGTAGTACCGATAATTTCGTTTGTAGTACCTCGAAAACGAACGAGGAGGCCTTTATGTCCCGAGTGCTAGCTCCAAAATCGTTTGTAGTTGTTTGTAGAACCGATAATTTCGTTTGTAGTGTCTCGGAAACTAACATGAAGTCAATATACTCGAAGATCTGATTCTAACATCGTTTGTAGTACCGATAATTTCGTTTGTAGTACCTCGAAAACGAACGAGGAGGCCTTTATGTCCCGAGTGCTAGCTCCAAAATCGTTTGTAGTCGTCTGTAGTACCGATAATTTCGTTTGTAGTGCCTCGAAAACTAACATGAAGTCAATATACTCGAAGATCTGATTCTAACATCGTTTGTAGTACCGATAATTTCGTTTGTAGTACCTCGAAAACGAACGAGGAGGCCTTCATGTCTCAAGCCCTAGCTCCAAAATCGTTTGTAGTTGTTTGTAGAACCGATAATTTCGTTTGTAGTATCTTGAAAAGTAATATGAAGTC
The DNA here is from genome assembly GCA_917499995.1 of Ichneumon xanthorius. Lineage (NCBI taxonomy): Eukaryota > Metazoa > Arthropoda > Insecta > Hymenoptera > Ichneumonidae > Ichneumon > Ichneumon xanthorius. Next base: position 1,302,042 of record OU824202.1, on the reverse strand, counting down.
AATATACTCGAAGATGGGATTCTAACATCGTTTGTAGTACCGATAATTTCGTTTGTAGTACCTCGAAAACGAACGAGGAGGCCTTCATGTCTCAAGCCCTAGCTCCAAAATCGTTTGTAGTTGTTTGTAGAACCGATAATTTCGTTTGTAGTATCTCGAAAAGTAACATGAAGTCAATATACTCGAAGATCTGATTCTAACATCGTTTGTAGTACCGATAATTTCGTTTGTAGTACCTCGAAAACGAACGAGGAGGCCTTTATGTCCCGAGTGCTAGCTCCAAAATCGTTTGTAGTTGTCTGTAGTACCGATAATTTCGTTTGTAGTACCTCGAAAACGAACGAGGAGGCCTTCATGTCTCAAGCCCTAGCTCCAAAATCGTTTGTAGTTGTTTGTAGAACCGATAATTTCGTTTGTAGTATCTCGAAAAGTAACATGAAGTCAATATACTCGAAGATGGGATTCTAACATCGTTTGTAGTACCGATAATTTCGTTTGTAGTATCTCGAAAACTAACATGAAGTCAATATACTCGAAGATCTGATTCTAACATCGTTTGTAGTACCGATAATTTCGTTTGTAGTACCTCGAAAACGAACGAGGAGCCTTTATGTCCCGAGTGCTAGCTCCAAAATCGTTTGTAGTTGTCTGTAGTACCGATAATTTCGTTTGTAGTACCTCGAAAACGAACGAGGAGGCCTTTATGTCCCGAGTGCTAGCTCCAAAATCGTTTGTAGTTGTTTGTAGAACCGATAATTTCGTTTGTAGTATCTTGAAAAGTAACATGAAGTCAATATACTCGAAGATGGGATTCTAACATCGTTTGTAGTACCGATAATTTCGTTTGTAGTACCTCGAAAACGAACGAGGAGGCCTTTATATCCCAAGCCCTTGCTCCACAATCGTTTGTAGTCGTTTGTAGTACCGATAATTTCGTTTGTAGTATCTCGAAAACTAACATGATGTCAATATATTCGAAGATCTGATTCTAACATCGTTTGTAGTACCGATAATTTCGTTTGTAGTACCTCGAAAACGAACGAGGAGGCCTTTATGTCCCGAGTGCTAGCTCCAAAATCGTTTGTAGTTGTCTGTAGTACCGATAATTTCGTTTGTAGTACCTCGAAAACGAACGAGGAGGCCTTTATGTCCCAAGCCCTAGCTCCAAAATCGTTTGTAGTCGTTTGTAGTACCGATAATTTCGTTTGTAGTATCTCGAAAACTAACATGAAGTCAATATATTCGAAGTTCTGATTCTAACATCGTTTGTAGTGCCGATAATTTCGTTTGTAGTACCTCGAAAACGAACGAGGAGGCCTTTATGTCCCGAGTGCTAGCTCCAAAATCGTTTGTAGTTGTTTGTAGAATCGATAATTTCGTTTGTAGTATCTTGAAAAGTAACATGAAGTCAATATACTCGAAGATGGGATTCTAACATCGTTTGTAGTACCGATAATTTCGTTTGTAGTATCTCGAAAACTAACATGAAGTCAATATACTCGAAGATCTGATTCTAACATCGTTTGTAGTACCGATAATTTCGTTTGTAGTACCTCGAAAACGAACGAGGAGCCTTTATGTCCCGAGTGCTAGCTCCAAAATCGTTTGTAGTTGTCTGTAGTACCGATAATTTCGTTTGTAGTACCTCGAAAACGAACGAGGAGGCCTTTATGTCCCGAGTGCTAGCTCCAAAATCGTTTGTAGTTGTTTGTAGAACCGATAATTTCGTTTGTAGTATCTTGAAAAGTAACATGAAGTCAATATACTCGAAGATGGGATTCTAACATCGTTTGTAGTACCGATAATTTCGTTTGTAGTATCTCGAAAACTAACATGATGTCAATATATTCGAAGATCTGATTCTAACATCGTTTGTAGTACCGATAATTTCGTTTGTAGTACCTCGAAAACGAACGAGGAGGCCTTTATGTCCCGAGTGCTAGCTCCAAAATCGTTTGTAGTTGTCTGTAGTACCGATAATTTCGTTTGTAGTACCTCGAAAACGAACGAGGAGGCCTTTATGTCCCAAGCCCTAGCTCCAAAATCGTTTGTAGTCGTCTGTAGTACCGATAATTTCGTTTGTAGTGCCTCGAAAACTAACATGAAGTCAATATACTCGAAGATCTGATTCTAACATCGTTTGTAGTACCGATAATTTCGTTTGTAGTACCGATAATTTCGTTTGTAGTACCTCGAAAACGAACGAGGAGGCCTTTATGTCCCGAGTGCTAGCTCCAAAATCGTTTGTAGTTGTCTGTAGTACCGATAATTTCGTTTGTAGTGCCTCGAAAACTAACATGAAGTCAATATAATCGAAGATCTGATTCTAACATCGTTTGTAGTACCGATAATTTCGTTTGTAGTATCTCGAAAACTAACATGAAGTCAATATACTCGAAGATCTGATTCTAACATCGTTTGTAGTACCGATAATTTCGTTTGTAGTACCTCGAAAACGAACGAGGAGCCTTTATGTCCCGAGTGCTAGCTCCAAAATCGTTTGTAGTTGTCTGTAGTACCGATAATTTCGTTTGTAGTACCTCGAAAACGAACGAGGAGGCCTTTATGTCCCGAGTGCTAGCTCCAAAATCGTTTGTAGTTGTTTGTAGAACCGATAATTTCGTTTGTAGTATCTTGAAAAGTAACATGAAGTCAATATACTCGAAGATGGGATTCTAACATCGTTTGTAGTACCGATAATTTCGTTTGTAGTATCTCGAAAACTAACATGAAGTCAATATACTCGAAGATCTGATTCTAACATCGTTTGTAGTACCGATAATTTCGTTTGTAGTACCTCGAAAACGAACGAGGAGGCCTTTATGTCCCGAGTGCTAGCTCCAAAATCGTTTGTAGTTGTTTGTAGAACCGATAATTTCGTTTGTAGTACCTCGAAACTTATTGCGAAGTCGATATACTCGAAGATCTGAGATTAAAATCGTTTGTAGGACCCTTAATTTCGTTTGTAGTACTTCGAAAATGAATGTCAAGTCGATATACTCAAAGTCTAAGGCTAAAATCATTTGAAGTGCCGTTTATTTCGTTTGTAGTAAGTCGAAACTTATTGCAAAGTTTATATACTCGAAGGTCCGAGGCAAAAATCGTTTGTAGTACCGTTTATATCGTTTGTAGTTCCTCCAAAAGTGATGGGGAGTCAATATGCTCAGAGTTCTAGCTTCAGTAACGTTTGTAGTTGTTTATAGTGCCCTTAATTTCGTTTGTAGTACCTCGAAACTTATTGCAAAGTCGATATACTCGAAGGTCTGAGATTAAAATCGTTTGTAGCACCCTTCATTTCGTTTGTAGTACCTCGAAAACTAACCGGAAGTCAATATACTCGAAGATCTGATTCTAAAATAGTTTGTAGTACCGTTTATTTCGTTTGTAGTTCCTCGAAAAGTTACGGGGAGGAAATATGGTCAAAGTTATAGCTAAATGTACGTTTGTATTTGTTTATAGTACCCTTAAATTCGTTTGTAGTTCCTTGAAAATTAATGTCAAGTCGATATACTCGAAGGTCTGAGCCTAAAATCGTTTGTAGTACCAATCATTTCGTTTGTAGTTCCCCAAAAAGTTACGGGGAGGAAATATGGTCAAAGTTCTAGCTAAAGGTACGTTTGTAGACGTTTGTAGTGCCCTTCAATTCGTTTGTAGCACCTCGAAAATTAATGTCAAGTCGATATACTCGAAGGTCTGAGCCTAAAATCGTTTGTAGTACTGTTCATTTCGTTTGTAGTTCCCCAAAAAGTTACGGGGAGGAAATATGGTCAAAGTTCTAGCTAAAGGTACATTTGTAGACGTTTGTAGTGCCCTTAAATTCGTTTGTAGTACCTCGAAAATTAATGTCAAGTCGATATACTCGAAAGTCTGAGCTTAAAATCGTTTGTAGTACCGATCATTTCGTTTGTAGTTCCATGAAAAGTTACGAGGAGGAAATATGGTCAAAGTTCGAGCTACAGCTGCGTTTGTATTTGTTTGTAGTACCCTTAAATTCCTTTGTAGTTCCATGAAAAGTTACGAGGAGGAAATATGGTCAAAGGTCTAGCTAAAGCTGCGTTTGTATTTGTATGTAGTACCATTAAATTCGTTTGTAGTACCTTGAAAATGAATGTCAAGTCGATATACTCGAAGGTCTGAACCTAAAATCGTTTGGAGTACCGTTGATTTCGTTTGTAGTTCCTCGAAAAGTTACGGGGAATCAATCTGCTCAGAGTTCTAGCTCCAAGAACGTTTGTAGTCGTTTGTAGTGTCTTTAAAATCGTTTGTAGTACCTCGAAAATTAATGTCAAGTCGATATACTCGAAGGTCTGAGCCTAAAATCGTTTGTAGTACCATTCATTTCGTTTGTAGTTCCCCAAAAAGTTACGGGAAGGAAATATGGTCAAAGTTCTAGCTAAAGGTACGTTTGTGGACGTTTGTAGTGCCCTTAAATTCGTTTGTAGTACCTCGAAAATTAATGTCAAGTCGATATACTCGAAGGTCTGAGCCTAAAATCGTTTGTAGTACCGATCATTTCGTTTGTAGTTCCATGAAAAGTTATGAGGAGGAAATATGGTCAAAGTTCTAGCTAAAGCTGCGTTTGTATTTGTTTGTAGTACCCTTAAATTCGTTTGTAGTACCTTGAAAATTAATGTCAAGTCGATATACTCGAATGTCTGAACCTAAAATCGTTTGTAGTAACGTTTATTTCGTTTGTAGTTCCTCGAAAAGTTACGGGGAATCAATATGCTCAGAGTTTTAGGTCCAAGAACGTTTGTAGTCGTTTGTAGTGCCCTTAAATTCGTTTGTAGTACCCCGAAAATTAATGTAAAGTCGATATACTTGAAGGTCTGAGCCTAAAATCGTTTGCAGTATCGTTCATTTCGGTTGTAGATCCATGAAAAGTTACGGGGAGGAAATATGGTCAAAGTTCTAGCTAAAGGTACGTTTGTAGTTGTTTGTAGTAGCCTTAAATTCGTTTGTAGTACCTCGAAAATTAATACCAAATCGATATACTCAAAGGTCTGAGGGTAACACTATTTGTAGCACCGTTCATTTCGTTTGTAGTTCCTCGAAAAGTTACGAGGAGGAAATATGGTCAACGTTCTAGCTAAAGGTACGTTTGTATTTGTTTGTAGTACCCTTAAATTCGTTTGTAGTACCTCGAAAACTAACCGGAAGTCAATATACTCGAAGATCTGATTCTAAAATAGTTTGTAGTACCGTTTATTTCGTTTGTAGTTCCTCGAAAAGTTACGGGGAGGAAATATGGTCAAAGTTCTAGCTAAAGGTACGTTTGTATTTGTTTATAGTACCCTTAAATTCGTTTGTAGTTCCTTGAAAATTAATGCCAAGTCGATATACTCAAAGGTCTGAGGGTAACACTATTTGTAGCACCGTTCATTTCGTTTGTAGTTCCTCGAAAAGTTACGGGGAGGAAATATGGTCAACGTTCTAGCTAAAGCTACGTTTGTATTTGTTTGTAGTACCCTTAAATTCGTTTGTAGTACCTTGAAAATAAATGTCAAGTCGATATACTCTAAGGTCTGAACCTAAAATCGTTTGTAGTATCGTTCATTTCGTTTGTAGTTCCATGAAAAGTTATGGGGAATCAATATGCTCAGAGTTCTAGCTCCAAGAACGTTTGTAGTCGTTTGTAGTGCCCTTAAACTCGTTTTAGTTATCGTTTAGTTATCGTTTTACTTAAATAATTTTAGCCTCAAACCTTCGAGTATATTGACTTGACATTAATTTTCGGGGTACTACAAATGAATTTAAGGGTACTACAAACAACTACAAACGTATCTGTAGCTAGAACTTTGAGAATATTTCCTCTCCGTAACTTTTCATGGAACTACAAACGAAGTGAACGATACTACAAACGATTTTAGGTTCAGACCTTCGAGTATATCGCTTGACATTAATTTTCGAGGTACTGCAAACGAATTTAAGGGTACTACAAACAACTACAAACGTACCTTTAGCTAGAACTTTGACCATATTTCCTCCCCGTAACTTTTCATGGATCTAAAAACGAAATGAACGATACTGCAAACGATTTTAGGCTCAGACCTTCAAGTATATCGACTTTACATTAATTTTCGGGGTACTACAAACGAATTTAAAGGTACTACAAACGACTACAAACGTTCTTGGAGCTAGAACTCTGAGCATATTGATTCCCCGTAACTTTTCGAGGAACTACAAACGAAATGAACGGTACTGCAAACGATTTTAGCCTCAGACCTTCGAGTATATCGACTTGACATTAATTTTCAAGGAACTACAAACGAATTTAAGGGTACTATAAACAAATAGAAACGTACCTTTAGCTAGAACTTTGACCATATTTCCTCCCCGTAACTTTTCGAGGAACTACAAACGAAATAAACGGTACTGCAAACTATTTTAGAATCAGATCTTCGAGTATATTGACTTCCGGTTAGTTTTCGAGGTACTACAAACGAAATGAACGGGACTACAAACGATTTTAGGCTCAGACCTTCGAGTATATCGACTTGACATTAATTTTCGGGGTACTACAAACGAATTTAAGGGTACTACAAACAACTACAAACGTGCCGCGATCTAGAACTTTGACCATATTTCTTCCCCGTAACTTTTCATGGATCTACAAACGAAATGAACGATACTACAAACGATTTTAGGCTCAAACCTTCGAGTATATCGACTTGACATTAATTTTCGGGGTACTACAAACGAATTTAAGGATACTAGAAACAACTACAACCGTTCCGGGAGCTAGAACTCTGAGTATACTCACTCCCCGTAACTTTCAAATGAACAAAAACGAAATAAACGGTACTACAAACGATAATAGGATCAGATCTTTGAGTATATCGACTTGACGTTAGTTTTCGAGGTACTGCAAACGAAATTATCGGTACTACAAACAACTACAAACGTTTTTGGAGCTAGCGCCCGGGACATAAAGGCCTCCTCGTTCGTTTTCGAGGTACTACAAACGAAATTATCGGTACTACAAACAACTACAACCGATTTTGGAGCTAGCGCTCCGGACATAAAGGCCTCCTCGTTCGTTTTCGAGGTACTACAAACGAAATTATCGGTACTACAAACAACTACAAACGATTTTGCAGCTAGTGCTCGGGACATACAGGCCTTCTCGTTCGTTTTCGAGGTACTACAAACGAAATTATCGGTACTACAAACGATGTTAGAATCAGATCTTCGAGTATATCGACTTCATATTAGTTTTCGAGGTACTACAAACGAAATTATCGGTACTACAAACAACTACAAACGATTTTGGAGTTTGCGCTCGGATCATAATGACTTCTCATTAGGTTTTGAGGTACTACAACCGAAATGAACGGTGCTACAAACGATCGTTAGAATCAGATCTTCGAGTTATATTGACTTCCCGTTAGTTTTCGAGGTACTACAAATTAAATTATCGGTACTACAAACAACTACAAACGATTTTGGAGCTAGGGCTTGGGACATAAAGGCCTCCTCGTTCGTTTTCGAGGCACTACAAACGAAATTATCGGTACTACAAACGATGTTAGAATCAGATCTTCGAGTATATTGACTTCATGTTAGTTTTCGAGATACTAGAAATGAAATTATCGGTACTTCAAACAACTACAAACGATTTTGGAGCTTGAGCTCGGACTATAATGATTCCTCGTGAGTTTTCGAGGTACTACAAACGAAATATAGGTTGCTATAAATAACTATAAACGATTTTCGAGGTAGTGCTGGCAGTGTATCGAATGACTAAAAAAAAATGGAGATTTAAAATTATTGTAAAATTTTTTTTATTACGTATTACGTATTTTTTTTACGACTTTGGAGCTAGAGCTCGGGACGCAATGACTCCTCGTGAGTCGTCGAGGTACTGCAAACGATATAAACGGTACTGCAAACGATGTTAGAATCAGATCGTCGAGTATATCGATGCAGCATCAGTTTTCGAGTTACTACAAACGTAATTAACCGTACTACACACAACTAAAAACGTACCTGCAGCTAGAACTTTGACCAAAATTCCTCCCCGTAACTTTTCGAGGAATTACATACGAAATACAGGTTGCTACAATTAACTATAAACGATTTTCGAGGTAGTACTTTCAGTGTATTGAATGCTCGTAAAAAAAAAAAAAAAAATTAAATTAAAAAAAATTAAAATTGTTGTAAAAATGTTTCCTCGTTACTACAAACGGAAATTCTTTCACTACAATCAACTACAAACGATTCTCCATCGAAATCGACCTCCAGATTTAAAAAATTTCAAAACAGGTGGATGGGTTTTTTTCAAAGTCCCATAACTTTTTTTTTGGGCTACTACAAACGAAAAATTTGTTACTACAATCAACTACATACAAAACTCTTTAAGAATCACCAAAAAAAAATTTGATTTTTTAAAGTCGGGTGCTAAGTTCACACAGCTCAAATAAAATACTGGACTCTAAATCACTCGGTACGGTTGGACGTTTGGCTGAAGTTATCCAACGCCCTCAAGGGTCCACTTAAATAATAAATCAATACGATAAAACATGAACCTATCCCTATTGTTTATTATTTATAATTAACCTTCATTCAAGCTCTTTTGAACGAAACGACATGCATGACTTCACTCCAAACATTAAGCTCATTAAATTTTTTTATATAAAAATTTCAGGTGAAAGGTGTCAAGATTTCGCAGAATAATAATGATTATTACGTATCTTGGCGTTCGATGTCGGGACACGACGAATCTTTAGGAATCAGCGCGACATTTGCTCGCACGCTCAATGTGGAAGAAGGCGATGAAGTGATCGTTTCATGTGTTCCTGAGCCACCTTTTTTATCGGCAATCACAGTAACACCTCGTACCTGTCAAGACTGGGAAATTGTGGTACGTGCCAATAAGCCATTGAGCTTAAGAATTATTTTTGTTGCGAAGACTGAATTATCGGTACTCAAAGTAATCATTAGTAGTTCGATAAAATTTTTCTCAAGACAGTCGAGTACCCCTCTAAGATAAAAGTACCAGTGGCCGCACACCTGGACATGCATGAAAAATCGTATTTCAGTCTCTCTTGCACGTACGCTTCGTCCGACCACTGGGACGTGTTCGGTCACTGGGACGGTTATCTTACATCTTTTATTATTTTAGCGTTTTCAAGTTGATTAACCTCCCAACGGCTTATTCTTGAACAATGAGTAGGATTTACAGTCCGTGTACCGGTCAACAATTCCGCCTTGTGCCTACTTACCTTCACTTACTTTTTTTACGGCAATAACTACTTCTATGAGAAAGCATAATGAATTTTGGTGTGACTATACACTGTATAAGACCACGGCCGTTGCAACACGGTATCCCTTTCATATGCAATATGGACCCTATATTTGCAGGGGGAATTGTAATCGGTAATATGTGCAAGTTTATCAGTTCAGATACAAGATTTTATAACAATTGCAGAAATACCAAGCTGATAAGGTACAATCTGTTTTATTGGATCAGATAAGTTTGGTGGCAAAGGACCAGACGATAGTTTTATGGATCTCCAAGGGTTTGATGGTGGCATTGTTAATCGGTAAAGATATAATTTAATTCCTCTGAATTTCTTCGCGCTTAAGACGCTACAATAATAATTTCATATGTATTGTATTTCTCTTGATTTAGAGGCAATCAATCCCGATTTTGTATATGGAGCAATAGGTAATGGTACCGAAGTCCACGTAACGCAGCAGTGGTCCCAATCGGATAGAAAAATTATTTCCAAAACGCACGATACTTGTGTTAAGCAAATATCATCGATAGGTTGGAGTGTATTTTCTAATATTTCATTCGTAACGTCGGGGCAGATATACGAGTCGAAAGCGAACAGAATGCACGAAGAATCCAACGATATCCGGTATTGGATGGAGAATAACGACATTTCCATTGTCCCACAAACGTTCCGCGTTTATAACTTATCAGACATAAAAGATGATACTAAAACGTTTGATTTCTCTGTCGAGAGTCCCTATGACGTTTTTGTTCACGGATGGAACACTTCGTCGAATTTCATTAGTACGAACTATCCCGAAAATCGATTGTACAGAATCAGAAAGGTCGGCGAAGATCAGCAGTATGTTAACACGACGAGCACTAATTTTTTGCGGACGAATCGATCGATGATACCTAAGCAGTCTCCGGAATTAGTGGTCAGGCTATTCGTGATTGAAAATGACATTAAGCACTGTTCACATTCGTGTGAAGAAAGCGTTATGCATTCAGTTCATAGAAAAATTTACATATCCACGAACTTGAGACGGAATTTGAAATTGCGCGTAGGAAGTAAAGTGCTTCTAGAATCGATGAAATGTTCCGATGAGCCAGTCACATCGATCGAAATATTTCCCTCAGCAATGTCGGTAACACGACAAGTTTTCGAAGAGTTTCTTCTCAATACAGCGGGTGGTAAAGAAATCCTTTTAAATACTCGTTCAAGAATTTATTTAAACGATGGAACCAGCTGCATGGTACTATGCTCACCCCAGGAATGTTTATATTCCGTTCTCGACTCCATCACATTAAAAAACGTCGTATTAAATGTTAACGACGTTACACCGCCTGAACTGGAATCTTGGAATGACATCGACGAAGCGTTTCAAAACAGTAATTTGCATACCATTTCGTTACAGTGAGTGCCAACAAATTAATATTTTACACCATAGTTGAAAGTTATATCAATTTATGGGTCGCAATTAGATTTTCAATAATACCTATACCAATAATAGGAATTAGATTTTTTAATACTATGCTCACATTTTCAGACCGCTGGAGCTTGTGCTAGCTGAATGTCGAATAGGTCTCGACTTAAGTTTGTGTCTGACGGATGCCTTTTATGGTCGCAACTCTCGATGTGATCCTGGGAATATTCTTATCTGCGGTAACCTCGGTGTAGGGAAATCGACAATCTGCAGGGTCCTGCAAGCCGATATGCACAAGGCACCGCATTCTGTATACATACACGTCATAGAATGCAAATCTTTGAAAGGTAAGAGTCTGTAAAAGTTAATTTTTTCATTAAACTGCCTTGCCGTTTGGAACGCGTTGTTATTTGAAAGTAATGTAACAGAATTTCATCTCGACTGTAATACCGGAAAAAATTGAAACTTTCATATGGCTTCCTCATATAAGTTGCAAATTGAAATTGTCATGTGGCTTTCTCATAAAAGCTGCAAATTGAAATTTTCATGTGGCTTTCTCATAAAAGCTGCAAATTGAAATTTTCATATGGCCTTCTCATAATGTTCCTTTATTTGCGAAGCTTTTTCTATGAGGAAGCATTTCCTGTATTGTTGGCTTCCTACTTCAATTAACGAAAACACAGGGTTTTGGAAAAAGATTTTTTTTTAAATTATTAAGTCAATTATCCAATATTCACCGTTTTGTGGCCACGTCTAATGTATTTTTCCTCCACCGATGACGAGTCTCCGAATTATTTTACTCCTAGGGCGACACTTGATACATAAACTCGTGTCGGACAAAAAATACAACTTTGCCAAAAAAAACAAAAAATTTCAAAATCTCATAAAACTTAAACGATTAGATTAATTTTCGCCAAATTTAATACCAAACATTGTACAGTATTAGTCCATTCCCGTTTCAAATTTAAGATCGATACCTCCAAGTTTACTCAAATTAGACCATTTTGAGTCATTTTTCAAAAAACTCAGAAAACTCAAAATCCCATATAATCTTACCACTTCGATGGATTTTGACCAAATTCAATACCAAAGGTCTTTGATCAAAATAGTATATTTATGTGCAGTTTTAGGACGATTGCTCTAAATTTACGCAAGTTAGAGCTACCACAGAGAATTTCCAAAAAATTGAAAATCGCATAAAATCTCCAGTTGGGCCTCAATGTTCACGAAAACAGCACTGAACGAAGCGACGAGATAGCTCTACTAGTGTACCAAATTTCAACTCGCTGTCTCAAGCCATTTCCGAGTTATAGTCATTTTAAACGATGCAACTCTGTCACATACACACACACATACATCCGGACGCCAGCTAAAAATCATATTTCTCGACGTTTTAGACTATTTTAAGTATTCTGACATTAAAATCTCATTTTTTTTTTTACGAAAACAAAGCTTCCTCTATGAGGAAGCAAAATGTAATTGATGTAGTGTCGTAGTCTCAATTTTATTACCAATATTTTACATTTCTGTGCATTAGATTTCTTCGCTATTCCAAACATAGATAAAAGATATACGAATAGGGACAACCGGGATAATTGTGACAGGAGGTGGGTAAGCGTGATAGCAATGCTTTCGTTACGAAAAACAATTTATTTAAATTATTTTTCATGATGCGAGTAACAATGGCCTGCATTATGAGATGTCCAACGAAAAACGAGCTTAAAAAAGTAGTGTAACTTGAAGAAAACATCACTATCACACTTACCTCAGTTATGCGAATCATCTGCACCCTATTACTCTTTCGTAGGTGGCCAAATGATAAAACAAACAAAGGGTTTCTTAGAAAAGGACACTATTACTCAATATCTTGAGATTGTCGGAATTCTTGTATCGAGAATTAACAGTTGACAAAAAAAATGTTAAATTTTATAGGAAGTCAGCGAGAATAGTGGAATCATATATGTGGACTAGAAAACAGAATTTTATTTTAATTTTATTTTATTTTTTTGATACGTTTTCCACCTGTACGGGGTCCTTCTTTTACTCAAGCTGCCCCCCCCCCCCCCCCCCTCCGCAGCCGACTTACCTCCTTACTGTGTCGCATTCGCACAAGGGCTCAGGGGGACTGCGGAAAATCTAGCCATACACGGACGGCTCTTTCCCCAGAGATTGGTGTTCCTACAGGGTAATCACTAATCCCCGAGAAAATTGCCTCCTGTTCCAAGATTCGATGCGCCAGCCAGCGCAAACAGAATTTTATATATTAGGTCCGATTAATAACGATGTCGCGAAAGATGGGCTTATTTGTTAGAAAAGGTACGAGGCGTGTTTATTCGTTAGTGGTGATACAAAGAATGAATCATCTCCGCTCGCCACATTCGTTACTTCTTTCTTTTCTTTTCTTTTTTATAAAACTTGCTTACATTTGACCATCCACAACTAGATCGTCTCGAGTTAAACTATCAACTGTACCGGAATTTTAAATAACAAAAATGAACAATACCGATTTTGATTCACTGTTGAATTATTCTAGATAGCCTCTTGGTATTTTTTTTTATTACGCATTGGCATGATTCGCCTTGGCTGTTGGGCTTGCTCCGAAAGATTCTTCTCATCATCTCCTTCAGTTCGTTGTGAACAATGATTCGGTGCTTGAATTTCTCTTGTCGTCACGTTCGACTTCTTCTTCAGTGCTCGATTATTCATTGTTTTCACTGAATTCTTCTGGATCAGCGGGAAATATTTTTATTTTATCTCCACGTGCCGTTTCATTGTAAAATCGCAGTGTATTCGGCAATTCCAGAGGATCTGCGATACCATACTGATCATACGGAAAGGTTTCCGTTATGACAATTTCTATTCATAATTTCTGTGATTGTTCGTTCGGCGAGCACCAGATTACCGGGGTAGTATTGATGTGCCTTCGCTCGCGTACCGATGAACGTACCGACGTTCATCGGTACGCCGGATGTCAATTCGATTTTCATCTCAACCTTATTAACAACGTCCAATTTAGCAATAGCTAACGCGAAGCAATGGCGATATTTCTCTAAAAGGAAAATGACTTCTGTGCGTTCCTCTTAGCTAAGTTTCGGATTGATTTCAATTTTTACGTTGTCGTGGAAATTACGACATCCTGGTGTTTTTCACGTACACATGGCTCAGCTCTGACGAATCGCTCGTTTTTCTTGTATGTGATATCGCTTGCTGACCAATTAACCACAAGAATCCGACTCATTTTTATGTCGGCTAATTCGATGATACATCGTGGTATGGAGTGTTCACGACCGTATTGAGAACGATCTTGAACGTCTATAAACAATTGTCGTTTATCGGCCTGCGTATAAACGTTTATAAAACCGTCGTAGCTTGGAGGAAGCTTCCTCTGTTTAGCCCACAAACTCAAGATCTTTCGAGCCAATTCACGTATCGTAAGATACGTTAATTGTCCATCATCTTTAATCCCTTCAGTTTTTTCGTGAAAAACGCGTATGTGGTTATTACGTTTGACGACAGTATATCGGGTAGTTCAGTAAACTTTTGACCCACGAATCGGAGTATTTGTTGGACATGATCTTCCACGATGTACGTCACAACACATGCTTGAGCTGATCGATTTCCAAAATATCCGCATAATCGATTAGATGAACTTTTCCGTCTCAATATCCCCCGATGGAACAAGGTGAACCTAAATCTGGAATCTCGAAAGTTTTCGAATCTGGAAAGATTTCGAGCGCCTCTTTCTCGCAGTATGGTACACTTGCTGCCTTGATAAAAGTGCGATTGTACCAGAATTCCATTCATCTTTGCTTCCTGAATGTGTTTAAAATGTCCATAAGGCACGGTGTAAATCCGTGGTACACGGAAAAGCACCCCTCAGTAAGTTCTTCCTTCCGATCCAGCTGTGTCGCACCGTAGCTATGGAAGTGTGATAAATTGTTGTTTTCTCGAGCCATTCGTACGATTCGGCATACTCATCGATCTTGTTTAGCCACATGTCCATGGTTTGCAGCACGTTCTTACTCGGATCAAATTCCGCAATCAAGTCTGCAACTTGCTTATCAATATGAGATGTTTTTGGCTTTATTCCTGACATTATAGATTCTCTCAATCTATCCTGAGTGACTCCCATTACGGTTTCACGAATGACCGTTTGTAATAGGGCTTGGAGATCAAATGCTGATCCGACGTTAGGTTGGGAATTCGTAATTAAGTTCGTTTGCAGATGAATTGGCGTTGTATCGCCGACGAATAATCTTGACTGTATTATTATGGGAGTTGGTAGGAAATGTGTCTATCGACGAACGAGCGAAACATTTTATATACCTAATTCTCTTCAACAGCTGAAACAAGAGTACTCTTGTTTCAGCTGTTGAAGAACATTACGTTACAATTGTTGAAATAGCATGGTTTCTCTTAATTTTTTCGCCACGAAAAAGATCGATTGCCCTGATTAACCTTATTCGGAAGCGCTTATTCGGTGGAAGTGATGCTAGATTGCGATAAGTAAGGTCGTTATGTATGCCATAGCTTGCTTCTAAAATTCCATATCCGAGATTTATCACTCAATCTGGAATCGCGAACCGAGAGTTAATTGGTGCATACGTTTTGCACATGATCGCCTAATTGAGACAATAACTTCGATGATGGTAACAGGGTGAGCGTGGCCGAGTGATCTCGGCGCGCGCTTCACACGCAGTAGGCCCAGGTTCGATTCCCGGCAAGCACCAAGAATTTTCTGTGGTGTTTTTATCTGCGAAAAAGTGGTTTCGGAACCCACTATAATAGTAGGTCCAGAGGAAAGGACCAGCGCCTCGGTATGGGAAACCGAAAGACTGGGAAAAGGTGTCGCGGGTTCGATTCCCGAGACTGAAGGCCCGTAGGTGAAAGGAAAACGGACGGGGACATAGCTCCGGAGATAGGACGTACGAACTACGACTATATCCGTATGTCCGGGACTACTGACACCTGACGGGGCGCGACGAAGCTCCGGGCCCAAGAATCGAACCGGCGACCGCGGATAAGGAAGGAGGAGGAAGAAAGTGAAGGAGCCCGTAACCCTTAGGGGATCGGTGTAACACACAATACCCAATACCCAACTTCGATGATGGTTTAAAAAAAAATTCGTACTCTATTTTTGTAACTGAGTAATCAAAGTATCTGTAGATGAGCATTTTTTTCATGCAACTAGACTACTGCTTGTAAAAAATGAAGTGCAGATCTAATGTTCACTCTTTTACTTAAGGTAAAAAGGTGGAAGCTTTTCAAAAAATCATGTCGGCAGCTATGGCTGAGTGCGTATATTATCAACCATCCATATTAGTCTTGGATGACTTAGAGATCATCACGAGTTCACCTTCTGACGAAGAACCGAACACACCGGATGCGATTAATGCTGCAAGGTGAGTCTAGTCACTCGTTATTGCATAACGATTAACTTAGATTTTTATATGGCGTAACCAAAAATATTGTGGTGCTATTTTCAGAATTGTGGATGTACTTTTCCATACTGCAGCTGAATACCAGTCATCACATTATGTTTCAATAGTCGCCACTTGCACAACTATGAACAAGATTGGGCCGAAGTTAAAATCCCCGAGAGGCATCCATTTGTTTCGGACAGTGTTGACAATACATGACCTGGAAAAAGTAAGGATTTATGTTTTTTATACGAAACATCTGAAAATCTGGAAAGTTCTAACATTTTTATCTTAC
The DNA here is from genome assembly GCA_917499995.1 of Ichneumon xanthorius. Classification (NCBI taxonomy): domain Eukaryota; kingdom Metazoa; phylum Arthropoda; class Insecta; order Hymenoptera; family Ichneumonidae; genus Ichneumon; species Ichneumon xanthorius. The sequence goes on along the minus strand of OU824202.1, from coordinate 1,285,680 downwards.
ATGTGGCATAAGGACAATCGGATCAATATTTTGAAGCTTGCACTGCAAAGTCATATACGCGCACCTCGAGATATTAATTGGGATTATTATGGAAATAAGTCGGAGGGATGGGTCGCACAGGACCTTGTCGATTTTGCTGAAAAAGCAGCATTCGTTGTGTGGAAGCGTCATGGTATGTTCTCAATTATGTTTGCTTGTACGTTTGACATTGTTCTCGAGAAATATTTAACTTCTGTAAAAACCAGAGAACGAAAATTTCTTAACTGGGCATCCAGGTAACCTTTAGGGTAATAAAAACAGGTCTCGATGTCACTTAGACCCTTCCATCCACATATATGTGTAATTAAAAAATATGTACTTATGGTTCGTGTATTTAATTTATCCGTGCATACGTGGTTTAGATGGATGGATTGATAGGTAGATAGATCGATAGTTTAAGGGATCGTCGTTTGGGATAGGTTAAGGATAGAAAGGGTTTAAGGGGCCCTTCAACAATGTGTCCTTAAGGAATACTATACATTGGGGTATTGTAGCGCGGATTCCCAACGGCCGCGAACCTGAACTCCTTTCCCCGTATTTTATTTGTGGGCGCCAGGCGCGACTAGGCACGCCGGGGAAAGAACCGATGGATGCCCGGCTCGCTGCTGCCTTTCTCGAGGGTAGAGCGGGATGGTTAGGGGCGTTCGATTGCAACAATTAAACTCTTAAAAATGACAAAACTAATATTTTATTATGATCAAATTAAATGGCTCGACCGGAAGGAAACCGGGAAATTCCCGGAGGAAAACCTCCCACAAAATACTGAATACCCGTGACCGTCACATCTCGACGGCACGGGCCACAAATTCGGGAAAATCCGCCCGACAATTACTGAGCATCTCACTCGCTCATCCCTCACACACACCCTACACACCCGATCGCGACGCGGGACGATTCTCGGTACCGCGGTCGGCTCAAGGCTCTTCCAATAAGCACAACGCTTTCTCAAACAAATTCATCGGCAATTCCCGGCCAAACAACACAGATCCACAATGCTCGAGCACATGAACCGCCGGCGAACCGCCCGCCGACGACGACCCAGACATTGGCAAATCCCGTGGGCGCGACCCCAGGGTGGCTCGGAGATAATATCTTCTAGCAAACAAATCTCAATACCGCGGAAGAAAACGCAACGGCGCGAATAATCACGGCCACCCAATGGCCTTGGCGACGTTCGACCTCCGATCCGGGATACCTTGCCCGGAAGCTACGAAGCCCGCTTACACACACGGAGGGACCGGTTACCGCGCACATCCATGCGAATAATAATTATCTACAACAATGACGACAAAACGGGGACTCGATACAACTTTAATAGAATATTTAATCGTCCCTGGGGCGGACAGGCTTACCGCGGTGACGAAACCCTCGGGTTACCTCTGGTAAAGGCCCAAAAATCGGAGGTTGACAGGCCTCGATTTTTCCCTCGTTCCCTCGATGTCGAACGGTTCTCGAACACGCACGTCGGCTCGTCCGGGTGTCGCCGCGACTCAACGAGAAATGCCCTGAGTAACGCGTCTCTCGCTCTCTCGTTAGCCCTATCCCTACCCTGCCTAATCGCTCCCGAATTCTTGACACCTCGGTAATATTCGATGGTCTTCGCCGTCCGAGCGCGTGACGTAACGCTGATACTCGTCGCGCTCGGTACAGGTGTCCTCGGTGTTGCCGCGAACTTCGATCTTGCTTTTCTTTGCCCGTGCCCGATATTCGGCACGGTACGGGAGACATCCTTCTCCGCGGTATTACGATGCTTTGCGAAGCTGCAGCCGCGGGACGGACTCGACGATCGGCGATTCTTCCTGCCTCGATCGGATGCTTTCCGGCGACTCCGACAGCAGGGCAGGGGACGAACAAACTCTGACTCTCGGTACAGGCGCACCCAGACGCCCAACTTCTCCCGCGATGCTCCTCGTGACGATGCTCAACGTCGGTGGGCCAATCCGCCCAGGGCACACATGAAAATATTCGTAGAGTCGTCAATAAAAATAATTACGAGACTAAAATCGGTCCGGCAGAGCCACCCCTGAGCCTCGACGAATCTCGGACGGCCATTAGCTGTTTAATTAATTAATAAAATCGAGCGCATATGATCTTAAGTAACGTGGCCAATTTTGCCACGTTACAGTATATATTAACTTTAAATTAAATACGGTCTTCATGTATAGAAATTCCGCGGAAAATACGTCGATTGACACATCACAAAGATCATGCATGATCTTTGTGATCGCATGATATTCCCAGTTGGCCAACGATCAAGTTTAGAGGTACTTTATTTATTGAAATTAACATTAAACATTAGCATTCAGTTAATTAATTATTTGACTGTTGAGTCAATATCAATCCTTAACTGCAGCAAATAACACGCGTGGTTTACAATGCCATAATATGCTGTTTAAGGAGGGTCAAGCGTTACAACGTCATCAAGAAAATTATGCTGATTTTTTTTTACGCATTGATATGAACGGTCCAAGTGTAACTGCAAAGTTTGAATGCGTTCGTCTTCACCGTTTTCGAGAAATATTTTTTGTCTATTTGAACCATTTAACATTGATTCTTATGGAAGATTGAAAATAAGCGATGGATTTTAATGTTTCTAGGGTAGTTTCATGCGGAAACGTTGCAAACAAATTATTGAAAACTGTAAAGAATATTGTCAGGAAGCTCTGTATGAAAATGTAGATACTTGTTCTTCACCGTTTGTTAACGATAAGCAATTACATGGAACTTTACGGCTTTATCTCGGCACGCTTGGCACGTGCGAGTGAGAGGCCGCATAGCGGACCTCTCACTCACACACGACCTGCCCCGCACCTTGCGCGCCGCCGAGCTTATCTCCTCCGAGTCTCGCGCTCGACCCTCCTTAAGTCGACTATTTTTTTAAATGTTTTAACAGCTTGTCCTCGAAGTATATTATACATGGAAAGCTGAGTCCTCATAGCATACCCCAGATAGACAAGCGCCACGAAACGAACGTAGTTGGAGCAATATTTACCTAGTTTCGTGGCGCCTGTCTAGCTGGGACTATGTTTAGAAATGTTTGTCCTCAAAAAGATCAAACCGTCGAGTGTAATGTACAGCAAACGTTACGTTATTTAATAAATGGAAGCAGCATAGAGGTAATATGATAACTATTGTTGATTGCTGATAGTATAGTATGAGAACTCCGATTTTCAAATAAAGAATACTTTGATTATTGTTTGGTTATTAGGGCGCAGATTTACGAGTAAATAATACTTTGAGGATGCAGATTGGTAACGAATACTTTGAGGATGCAGATTGGTAAAGAATACTCTGAGGACGCAGATTTTCAAGTATGCTATACTTAGTGGACAATCTTTCAAAAGATGGAACAATTGTCGACTGAAACGGCATTTTAAACCGTTCGTGCGATGTGAGTCAGTTAATGATTGACGTTGACTGTTGAAATTAAGTGATTTCATAGTTAGCCTGCAGGGAATTGCGTACATGTGACGTTCGATTCGAACTTTACCATTTGACAAGAAACCATCAATCTTAATAGGACTCACAAAAAGATTTTCATATAAAAGTAACGTTTCATAAATAAATAGGCAACTACTAATTCCATGATATCTGTGATGCTTCCATTTACATATTTACCACTATGTTGCTGTGCATGAAGGCCGAATTTACGGATACATATATCAATTTACAGTTTGTTTCAGTACACATTATTGAAGGGCCACTGAACCCCTGTTACAAAAAACCCCTTCGATTGATGTACATTAACCGAAACAGTCTGGTCTGTTTAATGTGAAAAATCATTACAGTTTTTATTACTGACCCTGTCCGGATAAGGCACGCTGATCTTATCCACTTTCGGGCCAGCGTTTCCTGCCCTATCGACAGCTGTGGCAGAAAATACAGTTTTCTCGGCTTCCAGAGAGACGTTCTCTCGATTGGGCGTTAGAAAAAGCTTTTTTGTTGGTTTACCACTAGGGCCGATATCTGGTGAGCTATTTTCCTGACACTCCTATTTCTCTTCATGTCTTGAGTGTTTTGTCCGTCCGTGCTAGCTTATCCACCGGACCACAGGAGCTGGGTCACTCCCGTGACAATTGTCAGACTTTTGATACTTTGTGCCTTTCTGTATACGGGTAAGGAGAGGATACCTGCCGGTCCCGTAATTATCAATCGCGGGAACAAGTTTTGACATTTCAGCTATTCCACAGATGGCGCCGCTTGATATTTGGCGCGCGGAGTCCTCTGATTCCTCGTCCCTCGAACTATAACCTCAAATCCCTTGAGTACTTATCTAGTTATCGATTTATGTTTAAACCTCTTGCGTTTCTATTGCCTTGGTTTCATCTTATACACCAGATTAATACACGGCTATGCATGTTTGGACAGATTTTTAATACATGTTTATTTAAATTTCCCGGTCGGAGATATTTGTCATACACGTGCGTAAACTTTCGATTATATATAATAGAGAAGAATGTATAATAGAGGTTGTTGCATAGATTCCCAGATAGCATCAACGACCCTAAACCAACTGTAAAAAACGACCGGTTGTTTTTTTTGTCAGAAATTAACCGCACAAACAACGATAAAACAATCAGTCTGGGAGACTGTATGGTCGTTTTTCGATTAGCGACCAACAAACGGCCACGAAAAGCGATCACCCAAAAAGTAAGTCCCTATGATGGGTAATCTCGTTATTTAGAAATTGTCTACGAAGGATGTGAGTGGCATCCTTATACTTCACGTTTATAAATTAATAATAAACAATAACATCCCTTATGGGATTATCATATAAGTTATTACACTATTGTTCTGAGGGTGCGATATATTTAGTTTTCTGATAAATTATGATAAACGGCTCGGGGAAAATATGTGAAAAATGTTCCACCCCTAAAAAGTTGGTGTGTCACGATATATATCGCTGATTCGATTAATTGATATCGCACACCATTGTTGTCGCTTTATTCGTGCCCTGATTGGTCGGCGATGACGACGACACACACGATGCTGCGCGGAGGCTTGTGCGTGTCGCTTCGATCTCTTGCTTCGAGATTTTAAACTGTCAGACTGACAGTTAGCCTATTCCGTCGTCGTCGTCATCGTGCCGCCCGATGTCAGAAAAGAGTTACGATGTTCGTGTCCGTCCGGTGTCGCCCAACGATCCCCGTGCCCATAATTTTTTTAAATTAGTACAGCCCGTGTTTCACGACCGAATATATTGTTTGTAATAGGCTCGGGACTTTGTTAAAATTATTAACGAACAAGGCTAGAAAAGTTTTTGTATATTTCGAAATAAGTCGAATTGAAAGTTCGTGGGTGAATGAGTGATGATGGATCATATCGAAAGTTCGGTAGATAGATGGGTGACCGCTCAAATAAAAAATTCAACGGATGGATAGGCTACTCCAAAATGAAAGTTCAGTAAATGGATGGGTGTTCTCAAATCAACAGTCCAATAGTTGGTTGGGTGACCGTTCGAACCGACAGTTTAGTAGTCGGATGGGTGACCGATCAATTCGAGAATTTAGTAGATGGATGGGTGATCGTTCATATCGAGGTTTCCATAAATGAGCTGGATGGGTGACCGGGCAAGTTAAAAGTTTAATAGTTGAATGGGTGATGAATCAAATTGAGAGTTCGGTAGTTCGATGAACGATTATCGTTACTTCACCAAATTATCGTTCTAGGGATCTCGATCAAGCGGAGCGCTGTAGCCCTGAACAAACCTCCGCTCGCGCGCGACAGCGCGCGTGATTGTTTTGTCTCCCACTATAAAAAGTTGGTGACAATTCCGGATCCAGAATTCAGTAGATGGATGGGTGAGCGTTCAAATCGAGACTTCAGTAATTGGATAGGTGATCGGTCAAATCTAAAGTCCAGTAGTTGGATGCGTGAGCTTCCAATTCGAGAGTTCCATAGATGGATGGGTGACCGTTCAACCCAACAGTTTAGTAGTGGGTTGGGTGACCGATCAATTCGAAGGTTCAGTAGTTGCATGGGTGAGTGTTCAAATTAAGAGTTCAATAGATGGATAGGTGACGGTTTAAATTGTGAGTTCAGTAGATAGATGGGTGATCGCTCAAATAAAAAATTCAGTAGATGGATAGATGACTCCAAAATGAAAGTTCAGTAAATGGAAGGGTGATCTTTCAAATCAAGAGTCCAGTAGTTGGATGAGTGACAGTTAAAATGAAGAGTTAATTATTTGGATGGGTGACTATTCAAATAGACAGTTCAGTAATTGGATAGGTGACCGATCAAAAAAGAAGTTCAGTAGATGGATGGGTGACCGTTCAAACCGAGAGTTTAGTAGTCAGATGGGTAACCGATAGATTCGAAATTTTTATAGTTGGATAGGTGACCGTTCAAATAAAAAATTCAGTAGATGGATCGATGACCGTCTAAGATGAAAGATCAGTAAATGGATGGGTGATCTCAAATCAAGAGTCCAATAGTTTAATAGTTTAGTAGTCGGATGGGTGACCGATCAATTCGAGAATTCAGTAGATGGTAGGGTGAACGCTCATACCGAGATTTCCATAAATGTGTTGGATGGGTGACCGGGAAAATCAAAAGTTTAATAGTTGGATGGGTTATGAATCAAATTGGGAGTTCAGTAGTTCGATGAACGACTATAGTTACTTTACCAAATTATCATTCTACGGATCTCGATCAAGCGGAGCGCTGTAGCACTGAACAAACCTCCGCTCGCGCGCGACAGCGCGCGTGATTGTTTTGTCTCCTGCTATAAAAAGTTGGTGATAATTCCGGGTCCAGAGTTCAGTAGATGAATGGGTGAGCGTTCAAATCGAGATATCAGTAGTTGGACAGGTGACCGTTCAAATCTAAAGTTCAGTAATTGGGTGCGTAACATTTCAACTCAAGAGTTTCATAGACGGATGGGTGACCGGTCAAACCAACAGTTTAGTAGTCTCCTGCTAGAAAAAGTTGGTGATAATTTCGAGTCAAGAGTTCAGTAGATAGATGTGAGCGTTCAAATCGAGATATCAGTAGTTGGACAGGTGACCGTTCAAATCTAAAGTTCAGTAGTTGGATGCGTAACCTTTAAATTTAAGAGTTCGATAGATGGATGGGTAACCGTTTAAACCATCAGTTAGTAGTTTGATGGGTGAACGTTCAAAATGAAAGTTCAGTAGATAAATGGATAACTGTTCAAACCGAAAGTTTAGTAGTCGGATGGGTGAGCGATAAATTTGAAAGTTCAGTAGTTGGATGGGTGACCGTTCAAATCAAGAGTTCCAAAGTTGGATGGATGAATGTGCAAGTTGAGAGTTCAATAGTTGAATAGGAGAATGTTCAAATCGGGAGTTCCATATATGAACGACAGTTCAGTAGTTGGATGGGTGGCCTTTCAATTCGAGATTTAAATACATGGATGGGTGACCGTTCAAACTGAGACTTTAGTAGTCGGATGGGTGACCGTACAAATCGAGAGTTCGGTAGTTGCTTGGGTGAATGTTCAAATCGAGATATCAATAGATGGATAGGTGACCGTTGAAATCGAGAGTTCGGTAGATGAATGGGTGACCGTTCAAATAGGGAGATCAGTAGATGAATGGGCGACCGTACGAATCGAAAGTCCAGTAGTTGGATAGGCAAATGTTCAAATCGGGAGTTCCATAGTTGGGCGAGTGACCGTTTAAATCGAGAGTTCAGTAGTTGAATGGGTGAAAATTTTTAAATCGAGAGTTCAGTAAATGGATAGGTGACCGATCAATTCGAGAGTTCGGTAGTTGAATGGGTGGCCTTTCAATTCGAGAGTTCAATAGTTGGATGGGTGATCGGTCAAATCGCAAGTTCAGTAGATCTATGGACGGATGATTGTAGTTCCCTTATCAAACTACTAATTAGATATCTTGGGCAAACGGAGCGCTGCAGCGCTAACAAATTTCCGCTCGCGCGCGATAGCGCGCGTCATTGTCCCTAGTCCGACCTTTAAAATTTTGAACTGTCACCGATTTTATCCGAACGTTTGGTCCATCAGCCCGTTCACAATCGTTAAAATCGAATCGATTTAAGAGAAATCTGTTTGTTACAGAAATGTTCAGAGAAGTTCGGGAGCATTACTTATAAATTTCTGAAGCGAGTAGATCAGCATTTTTTTTTGTTTGAGCGATGATGAGAAAAATGTTCGCCAGGGCAAAAATGAATTATAGATAAACGTGGTTATAGTGTTGTATGGATATGGAGCCCACACAAGATACAGTAACAGTTATGTTGCCACGTCACGTGACGTGACGTGACCGACGCGTCACATAGATGGAATTATGCGCTTTTTTTGTGGCCCTTTCGATTTTTACTCAAGAAATCCAAGTGATACCTCTTTATCTAGCTTTTCCAATCCTGTTATATACATCATCTTGTGTCTTTCTTGTCGTAAAACATGATAGGCATCTGAGTTTTCCGCGATGCCATCGGGAATCGGGAAATAAAAAAACCGTTGTTTAAAAATATGCGAAATCAATCATTTTTACTCCCGACTGCCCACTAGGGCAAAGGACGGGAGTTATGCGTGTCACTGTGATCCGCCGACTCGGCGACTTTCCGTAGGCGCTAGTAAACGTTGGAACGGCAAAAATGACTTATGAATGAGGTATGAACTCACGAAAATAAACCATAATTAGAGAAATCCGATAAGAACTTTGCGGTGGCATATCGAAAAATCACGTCGGCGATCCGCACCCCTACCTACAATAGCAAATAATGCTGCATACTTCACGTTGTTGCCGAGACCGTAAGTCCTCAATGCCTAGTGAGAAAGTCTGGAACATCGGAATTGTTATTTATTTATAATCGCGTTTTTTTTGCAGTATTGGTTATAACAATGCCCGAAAAAGTTTTTTCTTTGATCGCTGCTCAGGGACTATATCTAACCTATTTTTCCCGCTGATCACGAATCTGTTACTTATTTTACTCTGAACTCAATATTTGATCCGGAAACTCGCGTCAGAAAGAAAATACTAATTTTTTGTAAAATTCAAAAAATTCGAAATTTTAACATTTAAATGGTTTTATGGATTCTCGACAAATTAAATAGAGATCATCGCCCGATAAAAGCCGGTTTTTAAATTTTATCTTATTTTCAATGTTTTGAATTTCATGAAAAATGAGTATTTTATTTTAGGCGCAATTGTCCGCATTAAACATTATTTATGAATAAAATAAGTGGTAATCATTAATCGATCACCGAAAGATACATTAAATACAGTGTCGGCGCGACGACTAACGAAAAAAGCTTACCAGGAATTTTTATAGCCAATATGGCCAAATTGAGTGATTTAGCGTATTTTCAAACAGCGATTTCTTCGCCTCCCGTGGCATCGCGGAAGAATCCAGGTGCTTATCATATTCTACCGAAAGAAATACACTAGATAAAGAGGTATCATTTTCATTTCTTGAGCAAAAATCGACGTACCAAAAAAAAAAAAAAAAAAACCAGGAGCACATATTTCCATTCATTTTTTAGCACCAAGCATAGAAATTGCTTCCTCATAAAAGCTGAAACGTTTCGATATTTTTGAGAGCAAGCCGCAGTAACTGGGCTGTCCTTGGGAAACCGAAACCCTATAGTCTCTCGAATTATCGTGTTGAAATAAATTTCCCGACGAGAAAGTATGATTTTAGCGAAATTCTTATACGACGGAGGGTTCGTGTACTGTATTCGACGTGAGTTCGGGAAAAGGCGGAAAGAAATAAAATGAGAATAAATGATTCGTTCCTCGATCGGATTGGTTATTTAATTTAAGTAATTTACTAAGTTTTTCGAGATCGCCTCAGATCTGTTACTGGAGTCACGCATACGTTTCGCGCCGCTCGAGTGATCCCTTTATCACTAGCTTCAAGTTGGGGTCCGTGGGTGGGGGTCTAAATTACGAAAGACCAAATGTAGAACGACGATTATTTCGGAATTCATAATAACGAATATTAAAATGAAGAAAAATTGTTTATTCGAAATTTGTATATTTGATGCATTACTGAGCTGAAAACTGTTTCACCGAAAGGTTATTTATTCGAATACGCATTAATTCGAAATAATTTTTTTAGGCAGTCTGTGCTTTGAATGATCAAAATATAATTTCTCATGATGTAGAAAGTGGATGGTTTCGAAATTGTAAACGGTGAATAGCTTTTATTTTTAATAGCTAATTTACCGAAACAAAACATTTCGAGAATATAAATTTCGAAAACATAAAACTTCGATATGCAAAATATCGAAGGACGATAATAGCGAATCACAAAATGGCGAACAAAAAAAGCGAAAACTCCTACACATTTCAATTTTTTTTCTTTACTTCTTTATTATCCCATAATCATCTCCAAATTAAAGGCTTAGCATGCTAATTAAGTTTTAACAGCGTAATGAAGTGAGAACATCCGGATATGTAATTCAACAGCATGGTTTAAATTTTGTTTAATCATACTGTGTAAATACGACTAAAATGATACGCTGGGAAACTCATTTTACTCAATCAACTGTTTTCCAGAACAAAAACGAGTTTATCTCTAAAACGAATAGACTAATCGAGCTGCAATTTTGTGCAAATGTTCTTGGAATATATACTACTTTGTGATACTAATGCGACAAACGGTCTTTTCGACGAGAAGGTTGGGAAGTTGGCCGCACGAGCCGGGTTCACAACGGCACGAGACGAAGCCGAGTAACGTTTGTAACTCGATAGAAGGCGAGCGCTGCCTACTTCCCAACCGCCGTCGAATGAACGCTTTTTCTTACGATTACCACATAATATTTTATTTCACTTGGTGGGAATACTGCGGTTTTTGCGCACGCTTCGTGTGTGCAAAGCTCGCCTTCGACTTGTACTCATACTCATCAGAAATAGTATATTTCGATACTAGAGGCCAAACGAGCGTTTTGGGCACGAGTTCGAAGGCAGCACGAAGCCGAGGCGAAGTGCTGCCTTCATACGAGCAGTGCGCAAGAAGCGAGATTGGCCTCTAATATCGAACCATATTTTTCTTTACGAATGGAATGCAAAATCCAAGTTATGCACCATTCACAGGCATGCACAATGGGGTTATAGCCTCGGTGTTACCATAGCAACCGTTTGGTAACATAGTAACCGTTTGCGACGCTAGAGGTGCTAGTAGTAACATTTTATTTTGCACACCGGTGAACAGTGCGCAAAATAGTTTGCACACTGGACAATGCATTTTGCGCACTGGTGAAAGTATTTTGCGCATCGCCTTTGCGCATCGTGCGGGAATCAACCATTTTGCATGTCTGTCAGTGGTGCGCAAACGAGGATTTTGCATGCATGAGTAAAGACAAAGTTTTTTCGCACTCGTGTCAAACTGTACTCTTATACCACTCGGTGTGAAATTTCGTACGATACACGTGTGATAAAACTTCTTCTGACTCGTGTGATTGCAGTCACACTCGTCAGAAAAAGTTTTATCGCACTAGTATCGTAAATTATTATTATATCACTCGGGGTGAACATTGCGGTTTTGGGCATGCTTCGCCTGCGAAACCCCCATTTTTACACCTTGAGAAATAAAATTTGTACGATACTCGTACGAAAAAATTTTCTTAACTCGTCAGGAAACGCTTTTCTAAGGAATAGTTATACTGAAATACAGAAAGGTATAGGTAGAATAAAGTACAACATTTTCGCAGACGGTATATGCTTTCAAAAATGCAATCGTTTTATTTATTTTTTTTACGTTAAATTAATAAATTCTTCTGGGTCGCTCATCACTAGGCGTTCTACATAGCGGACAGCGGTATTCGATCACCGGTTGCATTGGTTGTGGAGGCTGCTGTGCATCATTCCACAATCTTGCGGCGCATGGAGCGCAAGCGCAGCGATGCCCGCAATGGCCAAATATGTGGGTGGCTGTCCGCGTATAACATATCCTGCACCTTGCTGTAATATAAAAATTTGGAAACGTAGTACACACAATTTCAGATTTTGACATCCACCGTATAGTATGTAGTCATGACATCGACATTCAAAGAAAAACAAAATATTGAGCCAGGAAGTATTAATCTATTTTTTTGGTACTGGTTGGAATAATAACCCTTAATTGGAATACTCTGCATCGCTATGAGCTTCAACTCATTCAAACCTTATTAGAATCATGGAGTTTCTTTCTGAATATTCAGCAGAATTAAATTCTATTCAATCGCGCCTCCTTGGGAATTGACCGTTGCAAACGTACGAATCATTACCGCACACTTTTATTAATGGATTCGTTGGATCCTAACAACGTACGGGTCGAATATTGTAGAGCACACAGGGTATCTCACAAATAATGCTTGATATTTTGAACAAACTTTTTTGCACTTAAAACATGACTGTGACTTTTAACGTGTTCCACAGCTATCGATAACAGTGAAAACCTTGGAAAACTATCAGAAAATGTTGGCGAAATGCAGGGCTCAATAAAAGGCTAAGTAGGTAGCTGAACAGTGGGCCCTACCGTTTAGATTCCAGCCTAGCCTGCTATTTTGCTGTATATATATAATAAGCTGTATTTTTTCTTCATATACTACATGAATTCACTTTTTTATCAAAGAAGCGCGAACGTGAAATACCCCTAGTGCTCGAAACAAGATCCGGCTATAACACTGGTTACACTGTCCCTGCAGAGAAGAACTATACAAAACTATCAATTTGATTAAAAAAAAAAAACTAAACTTATTTCATCACTCTAAGTCAATCTCATGACTGTGATCCTAATAGAAACATAGGTCCAGAGAAATACCGTTGCTACATTTGCGTCCATCACTTGAAACAAATGTCGGCGGCACCGCGGGCCACATTGACTCTGGAGAGAAGCGGTCCTACGGATGACCAACGCTTTGAACAAACGCTGGTGTCACCGCGGGCCACGTTAACTCCGGAGACAAGCAACCCTACGGGTCTAATGCTTGATGGCAAGAAATATTGCGGACGACTGGCCTCTACGGAACTATTATTTTTGTCAAACAAGACATTTTTGATTTTAACTTCCTAATGACTCAACTCGTGACTCGAATCTTAATATTAGCGTAGACCGAGAGAAGTAAGAAAATTTTACGTTTTCGTCAGGGCGCGAAACAAATACCACTGAAAAAACCACAAAAAAAATCGCTTCACTTACGAATACCTTGCGCATACAATTTCAACCAAAAAGCGAGATCAAGTGATGATTTCCTGCATTTCGAATTGGTATAAAAATAGGAAAAAAAATCATCGATATTGAAAGTGCTCAGAACATTAATTTTGCATAATACGAATTCCACCCCGTTGAAAAAAAATATTGCTTCTAAAGCAATGCGCGAGAACGCGTGCTGGTTAATTGTACGTTTCCTCACAGAGGAAGCTTTTCAAATGATGGATTGTTGGAAATTATTCAACACTTCGCACCCTGCTAACGCAATCAAAATACCTAGCTTTAACATGACACGCTGTACACACATATACACACATTGATACAAACACACAAATATATATATATATTGTGACGTATTTTTCTTTACCTCGATAACGCGAACTCAAAACTCGAAAAAACGGAACAAGACTAAATCTAAGCTCAAACCAAAAAGGGAGCACCAAACGCGAAACCGAAACTTACGTCACCTTCGGCCGTCCGCCCGCACGGATGCATCGACGTCCCGGTGGGCGCCAGTTAATTTTTGTTTCGCCGGTATTAACAACCGGACTAAACTGGAGGTCGGTGGAACGGCCGACCTCCGCAGGGTCGATTTTTGTGTCACCGGAATCGCCAAGCCGGACTAATCTGGAGGTCGATGGAACGGTCGACCTCCGCAGGGCTGATTTTGTTTCGTCGGAATAGCCAAACCGGACTAACCTGGAGGTCGGTGGAACAGGCCGACCTCCGCAACGGGAACACACGAAATCGGAACAAAACACACGATAACACAAACGAGAACTTGACGGTAACGAGAATTAACGCTGATGCATTCGCGAAAGCGAACGGTTGCGGAAATGCACGGTTGCTCAGGATGCGGGTTATGGTAGAAGGGTCGCGATCCTTTGCCAATAAAATAACGCGGAATCGAAAATATCGGAATCTCAAATTGTAATAACGGGAACAATTAATTTGTAGGCTGTAAAGCCACGGGATCGCACACTAGGGCATCGGGAGCGCTCAGCTGACCGAATGGTCGGAGCGAGGGTAACGAGAACGGATCCATACTCGATCGAGAAATTACTTGAACAGTAAAACTCACCGAAACAGCATGAATTAATCCAATAAAATGCGGGAACTGCATCTCACGATGCCACGAGAACTTAAACACAATCGCTGCACCTCAAGAGCGTTCTCCAAAACGCATCTCGATCACAGAAAAATCGGCAAATTATTCGGAAACGAATCCGCACGAAACACAGCACACGAATCTACTAGCGAACGTGCAAAGCGACAGGTAGCGAGCGCGACACACGAACCGGAGCGAGAGCGATAACCGGAGTCTACGGTAACGCGAGCGAGAACGACTGACTCAGTGTGAGACAATAGGCCGAAACCGTAAACATCGGCAGCACGAGAGAGGTCCGAGCAGCCTCGAGGACGACTCCCGGTAGACTGATAAGCCTACGAAAATATTCTAACGAGACGTTATGATGGTTATTACGGGATCCTTAACCGGTAACTACTGCCCTGTTGAACTATTTCGTGACGTCATCTATACGAGCGCCGAAACTGTAACGCGGTAACTTTGAGAATCTTCGCGATCGCTACTCCAAATGCAGGACGTGAAAACAAGGCTCTCTCTCTAAACTAAAACACAGCACAAGGGGTTCCAACCTTGCCCGGACTGAACTAAAACCTCCGCCTGTTCTCCAACGTCCTGTATTATCACCTAAGCGGAGTGCCGGGTTTGCACCGGACTTTGGCGTATTCGTGACGAAATCTCGTCGGGCTCTCCTCTATTCGTGTTTCTCATTTCTTCGAGATTCTCTCCACCGAATAGATTCGAGAATCCCGACCTGAACTAAATCTTTATACTTACCTTTAGGCTTATCACACCCAAGCAAAGTCTAAACCGGATCGCAAAACGTGACGACCTTAATTTAGCGAGAACTGGACGGTACATGGACACCTAAAGGGCAGTAAAGCGGGAACTAACGGGCTAACCGAACTAAATCGATAGCCGTATCCGTAAAATTTGAATCTATTTGTATTTTTGTGACGGTGATCGAAAAATCACGTCACAATATATATATTTTAATTCTTCATATTTTAATTAAGATTTTTAAAAATTAATTTTGAAGAATTTGATAAGTTTTCTATATAAGAAAGTACTTTTTGAAATCTTCATTTGTCTACAAATGTTATGGCTATTTTTGCAGATATTTTTATCCAAGCGAAGTTATTTTTACCAATTTGTTGAGCAATTTTCACAGTTATTATTATCATTCAAAATCAATGTTCTTAGTACTTAACTGTGGTTTATTCTATCCAGATCCAGATTTTTGTCATTAAGGGGCTGCTGGACCTTCCTGTTTTACCGACGAAAATAGGCGATTTCTCAGTTTTCACTATTCATCGTTACTATACGACGCGTATGCTTCAAATCTTGCAGGACTGTATTAATAACACAAGCGATTCGGCATGCACTCGAATTTCAGTCGAAATCATCCGATAAATAAAGAAAATCGAATATTATAAACTGTCGCGGAAACCAACATGGCCGCTGAAATGTTTACGGCATCCGTTTTGTTGGATATAAAAAAATCTAGATCTTGCATACGTTAAAAGGGCGTGCATGCCGATTCTGTGAAGTGCTCCGAATATTCCAAAACCGTCGGAAAGTTGCTCACTCAAAAGATAATCACGCATAGTGTAAACTGCAATGATTTAGTCTATCGACTTGCAACGGGTGATCAGAGCCGATGAACGCGGCACGATTGTAGTGTAGGGCACGATGCAGAGCCACCTGTACGTCAATCGTGACACTACGTTCACGCACTTTCACAAACTATAATATTCGATTTTCTTAATTCCTTGTAAGTTTTCAATCAAAATTCGACTGCACACCGAAGCGTTTATGTCAATATCATAGTTCTGCATGATTTGACGCATATGTGTAGCATATTAACAAGGCTAAGTCGGAACTGAAAAATTGTTTACGTCCGTCGGTAAAACAGGTAAAGCAAGTTAAAAAAAGGAAAAAAAAAACAGCTCCAGCAGCCCCTTAACCGAAGTAGATAAATTCTGTTCAAATTGAGCTTATGACTGGAAATGAGAGGGCCATTCTTTAAAAAACCGACGCTCTCGTCGACGTCATCGTCTTGAATCACCTTGTAATTTTAGCATGCGTTCACATACTCCACGCCTAAAACCACAGTGCAACATCTTTTATGGGGTTACCATATAAGGTGTTACGCAGTTTTTATAAGGTTGCGAATGTTGGGCTGATATACCTTAATTTTTCAGATTTGTAAACATATGCGTCTGATCATGTCACATTATATTACTGTTTGATAATTATTTTTAAAGTTACCACAAATAATTTTCTTTCTACATATAACATATATATTTTTTTTTTACAAAATCCAGAAAAATACGTTCTTATGTAAAAAAAACTTTCAACTTTGCAATTGCCGATTCATTTTCAATTCAGTATATCACTCGAAGATGCAAAAAATATATAAAACCATTATTTGTCATGAGCTTATATTCGGATATTTTAATAATTACTTTTTCCTAATACATACTCGTAAAATCCCGTATTCTGTTCCTGTGAAGTGTGCGCAGAATATTAATTTATTACACTCGGTGCGAAAATGTCAGTTTCCGCACGCTTCGCGTGCACAAAACCTCCATTTTCACACCTCGTGAAGTAAAATTTGGTACGATACTCGTGCGAAAAACTTTTTCTGAACTCGTGTGAACTGCAAAGTCACACTCGTCAGAAAAAGTTTTATCGCACTAGTATTGTAATTTACTATTATGATACTAGTGCAATAAAACTTATCCTGACGAGTGTGACTTTGCCATAAGAGCCGAAGGCGAGTGCTGCAATCATACGCGTCAGAAGAAGTTTAAGGTAGTACTAGCGGACAGCCTGAGCCCACGTTAGGTCAGAGAGAATTGAGCGAGAAATTGCAAACACTTCTCGATGACATAAAAATCTGAAAAAAAAAAAATCATATGGAAGGTACGGAAAAGATTGATTTTGCATAATAATAATTCCAAAATGTTATTAACATATTAACGAAAAAAAAATGTCACAACAAATCACCCGGCAAACTAACTTTTTTTTATGTAAACGATTTTTTAATTTTTCTGAATATGTATGATTTTTTCAGAATTTGGTGTAATTTTTGAAAATCGCGTTTTTAGTTGGTTTGGTTTGGTTTGGTTTGTTGGAGCGATACGAGCACTCAGCCCCGTTGGGCCATTGTACTCGGGCCTTGTGGGGCACTCGCGATGCCTTAATTGTCCACGTTGTGTTCCTCAGAGGCGGAACACAACCGACAGGCGTTGTTCGGATCTTTCTTGACTTGACACCTTTCTTCGTAGGGATTACTGGTTACACAGGGTATCATGGTCAGTCCCCCGTCCCCCAGCATCCCTTCTTGGGGTTACCGGTAGCACAGGGTGTCCTGGTCAGTCCCCCGTCCCCCAGCAGGCCTTCTTTGGGGTAGCCCAGGGTA
Source organism: Ichneumon xanthorius (assembly GCA_917499995.1). Lineage (NCBI taxonomy): Eukaryota > Metazoa > Arthropoda > Insecta > Hymenoptera > Ichneumonidae > Ichneumon > Ichneumon xanthorius. The sequence goes on along the minus strand of OU824202.1, from coordinate 1,268,008 downwards.
TCATCAACGAATATAGACGTACATAGAAGCGTAGAGCCTATGCTTCGGTTGAAGACAAACTTTCTACGAGGCGAGCGACCACGTGGCGGCGCTACGCTCGGGAAGCCACGTGACGTTCAGAAGAGCCCGCCCAGTGGGCGGGTATGAAAGAGAGAGACAGCATATGCTCCCTCACTATCTTTTCCTGAATTTGTGGTTCGATCCTAGTATATGATGATCTTATCATGATATTTTTTTTATGAACAATTAATTGGTTACAATTACTGTACAAAAATTGATTGAACAGCTTGTAGCTGTTAGGAGGATTCCGATTAGATGTTTGTATACCCACACTCTGCTAATTTTAGCATTAACTGTTCGTAACCTCAAGACGATGCGTCTAATAATTTTCATACGACTGCTACTATCACTTGTAGTGAACATATTTGAATGATTTATAATTCGGATGATTTATGATCTAACGAGCAAATTATCAATCGCAATTTTTTGTTGTTAAACAAGCGAGCTCAACGCGTTTCACGGCATTAAATGTTTATAATTTTAAGACGGTTGGTGGGTGTGCGATACAAAGCGTGTTTTCTTTTACAGTTGATCCTGCAGATACACGGATCGAGTCTCACTTTGAGATTTTTTTTTCTTTTTTTCTATATTTCACGACTTTTATCATCTCTATGGATTCGTTTTTAAATGTTTTATACACTCGGGTGAGAAAATTATCGCTCGCAAAATGTTTTCTTAAACAAGTGAGCTCACCACCCTTGAAGGCGTTCACTGTTTATATTGTCAAGACGGCTGGTGGTCACGTGCTTTAGGGCGCCTTTTTTACTGGCTGGTCCCGTAGATTTCGAGATCGAGCATAACTTTGGCTCGACTCGAGCATAATTTAAACAGTATTTAGAAAATAATTTTTCTGGTAATTTCTTTATTAACTAAATACCGTTTAAATTATGTGAAAAAAGTACATCTGAAAATGAGACTCGATCTCGGAATCTGCGGAATCAAATAGTAAAAGAGAGCGTGCTTCAAAACGCGTGACGACCAATCATCTTGACATTGCAGACAGTTAGCGCTTTCAAAATTAATGAGCTCGCTTGTTTAAGAAAAAAAATTCGCGACGGATACATTCCTCGCTCGAGCGTGACACATTTAAAAACGCATCCACACAGATGATAAGCGTCGTAAAATATTAAAAAAAAGTACAAAGTAAGATCCGATCCGGGTATCTGCAGGACCAACTATAAAAAAAAGTGCACTTCGAACCGCGTTACCACGGAGAGTCTTACCGTTGTAAACAGTTTATGCCCTGAAAAGTTCTGAGCTCGCTTGCTTAAGAAAAAAAAATCGCGATCGATAATTTTCTCATTCGAGCATAAATCGTCCGAGTGTGTCTCATTACAGGTAATAGTAACAGTCGAATGAAAATTATTAGTCGCATGCATGCATGTTCGTGCGAGCAACGCTTCATCACCCCAGTTGTACTGCTAACATGAGAGTAAGAGAGAACGCATGATCACCCCAGTCGTAGCGCGACATGGATATAATAGGAGGCGGAGCCATGGTGGAGCTGGGGTGCGTACGCGTGTGGGTCGTGTACGTGACGTATCCATGAACAACACATAGATACCGGTGCCAGTGGCGCCTCTAGCCACTGGGGTGATTACTAATTCCGATCACCCCAGTTTCTGAGCTTCCGCCGTCACATAGGCTCTACGCTTCTATGTACGTCTATATTCGTTGGTATCATGGCCCGTCTCCCCCCCTGTTCCCAGCGCCCCCTTGTTGGGATTGCCGGTAGCCAGGGTATCATTACCTAGTCCCCCGTCCCCCAGCATCCCTATCTGTAGTCAAGCTAGGGAAACATGGTCGGCCTCCTTAGAGCCCCAGGTTAAGGAGGCAAGGCTGCAAGTATTCTAGGATAGTCGCCTGGAATCCTAGAAGCATCGTTAAGACGCACCATACCCCGGTGCCATGAAGCCCGAGCACGATAGCTTACACTCTGGCCAGGGATAGCTATTGCGGAGCGTCGAGTCTGATACACACAGACTCGGCGTCCCGGGCGATGGGTACGGTACGTCCCCTACGCCGATTCGGTCTCAGGTTCGATTCCCGACGTCAGACTTTCGTCGCGTCTCACTGAGAATGAAAACAATGGAGTACAGCTATATACATCCGACACTCACACTTGGAGTTACCGTGTGCGAGTGACCGATGTATATATTTGGAGCTTCGTCTCGTCCATGTTTTTTCCCCTTCTCGTCGAAACATACAAAGCCGGGAATCGAACCGTCGACCTCCCGATGCTTAGGTCTTAGAGGCGAGCACGCTAACCACTAGACCACCGCACCGGTATGCGTTTTTAGTTAATAAAAAAACGAAATTTTCAAAAATTACACCAAATTCTGAAAAAATTCATATGTATTCAAAAAAATTAACAAATTGTTTTTACATGAACAAAAAGTTAAGTTGCCGAAGGGTTTGTTGAACAATTCATTTGTTCATTCATTTGTTAATAACATTTTTAAATTATTATGATGCCAAATCAATCTTTTCAGCATCTTCCATATCCTTGATTTTTTCAGATTTTTATCCCATCGAGAAGTGTACGCAATTCTTTCTCAATTCTCTTTGAACTAACGTGGGCTTAGGCTGTCCGCTAGTACTACCTTAATCGCACTTGCATCGTAAACTACTATTTTTGGATCGCGTGCGAGAAAAAATGCTGGGCATGCGCAGAAACGCAATATGGTATTTTTCCTTTGTGCTTTTCTGCGCACACTTCCCAAAAACGAAAACCGTGATTGTTGTGAATGTTTTAGAAAAAATTAAGTGAATGGTATGGATGTAGAAAAGGGAGTCCAGACTCCTGTGAATGTCCCACTCGTCAACAACTTCCTTTCATACGCCCGTACAATACAAATAACTACTTCCATTCCTTGCAATGTTATACCCATTTGGTGAGGGTTTCAGACTGGGATCAGCCGTAGTTACATATAAAAACATAAAGAAAACAATGAAGCTAAGATGTAATTTTGAAAAAAAAGAATTGTATTAGGTATATAAAAGAAACAACATAGACAATGCAATGTGAAAAAGTCTCAGCGTTCCAATAAACATACTATCGATGGGATTGGAATTGGAGAAAGTAATTAAAATCTTAAAAATGTATAAAAACATTTAAACTTTTTTCATTTTTGCATATTGACAAAACTCTTTATTCGTCTTATTGGATATTTTTACGTCATCTACGGTTATTTCAAACTAGGCCCTACATTTATAGCATCAATTTGAATACAAAATTAATATATAATTAATATTCTATATGCGTGGTAATCTTAGTTTGAAAAAGCCACAACTGACGAAAAATATCCAATGACATAATAATGATAGCTTTGTCAATTTTCATACATAGAAACATACAAAAAATGTTCTTGTACTTTTTCGATGATTGAATTGTCTTCAAATTGAACATATGTTTATTAGAAAGCTTATACTTCTTCACATAATACTGTACAAGTTTTGTGTTTTTTTATTAGCAATAAAATGAATTTTCTTTTCAAAATGATACCACTTTCATTTCATTTTGTATCAAAAAAATCTAAACTATGGCTAATCCCAGCTTGGAAACTACATTAACCAAGTGAACAAAAGAAACTGAAGGGGCTGAATTTAATACGTTTGTTTAAATTTGGGCATATGGGCTTATGATGAAACACAGTACTCAAATATTTTTTAACCTTTTTTTAAAATGTTATTTTTGAAAAGATATCGAACATTAATAGTTCAGTATTGCCAAGTAGGTTGAAAATCTGAAGAAATTAACTAATATCTTCTCAATACATTTGAACGTATACTGAAGTTATGGGGCGATCTAACAATATGGGAGGTCGATGAATCTGTTACTCACTTAGATAATGACCCGTTGACAACTGTGTAACGTACATGCATTGAGTAGAAATATCTATCAAATTTGCCGTCGTTGCAACTGCTTATCTTAAATCGCAATTGCGACAGGTCTGATCAAGCTTACGGAAAAGTCTACCATAACGGTGATATAATGACGTAATTATTTCTTTCGCGATATCATTTTGATAGCATGTTAAAACATCTAGCTATTACACTTTAGAACCTATTACTTCTGGTAATTTGCGTGTATATAATAAAAAATTAGGTGTTGCGGTAGGCGCTAACTCGCGATGAAACAAATTTTGAAATTTACCTCATGGTACAACTACTGGAACCTCTTGCAGCTCGAACTCGTGACCGACTCGTTCATCCATTTGTTGGGCAATGATATGCTCCACATTGCCTTTGAGAGAAGCTGCTTTCTCCAGAAACTCATTGACCGAGATTTCCAGCATGTGTAGTTCTCTCCACGCTAAACAACATGTAAATGAGTATACTCGTACAACTATAACAAGGTTTTGATTACATATACTTAGATTTTTGCATAAGAAGTCAATTTATTATGCTGAAGACCGATAGGGATTAAGTCTGATTGTATTATTCTCGATACCCGATACCCGATCACCCGATACTGTATTATTCTCACATAATTCTAATCGCGACTTTAGATACAGACGTCACCTAACAAGCAGTTGTGCGTTGTAAGTTCACTAATGTATTGTGCAGTCTGACCCCATCGGTCATCCATACGATTTCTTATTAAAGTAGACACTGTAAGTTATTTATTCCTTGTCTAAATCTGAGTGCATGTAACATTATGGTATCGCTTACCTATCACAAGTTATTTTTGCTTGAAAGTCGTCGTGTATCGCTCGTGCCTGCTTATCTGTCGATTATTCTCCAGATGTAGGATGTCTGCCCGGACGTCGGATTGCAATCTGAGGAGCTTGCCTGTTATACACAATACAAAGGACGTCATCACCGCTGTATAACATCTGTGACGTGATTTTTCGATCACGGTCACAAAACAACATTTTTCGGATACGGCTATCGATTTAGTTCGGTTAGCCCGTTATAGTTACCACTTTACTGCTCTGCAGCTGCCCACGTACCGTCCAGCTCTCGTTTAAGTAAGGTTCGTAACGTTTTGCGATCCGGTTCAGATTGTGCTTGTGTGTGATGAGCTTAAAGATTTAGTTCAGGTCGGGCTTCTCGAATCTATTCGGTGGAGAGAATCTCGAAGAAATGAGAAACACGAATAGAGGAGAGCCCGACGAGATTTCGTCACGAATACGCCAAAGTCCGGTGCAAACCTGGCACTCCGCTTAGGTGATAATGCAGGACGTTGGAGAACAGGCGGGGGTTTTAGTTCAGTCCGGGCAAGGTTGGAACCCCTTGTGCTGTGTTTTAGTTTAGAGAGAGAGCCTTGTTTTCACGTCCTGAATTTGGAGTAGCGATCGCGAAGATTCTCAAAGTTACCGCGTTACAGTTTCGGTTCCCGATTAAATGACACTCTGGAATAGTTTGAGAGGGCAGTAGCTATCGACTAAGGATTTCGCAATAATCATAACGTTTCGTTAGAATATTTTCGTAGGCTTATCAGTCTACCGGGAGTCGTCCTCGAGGCTGCTCGGACCTCTCTCGTGCTCCCGATGTTTACGGTTTCGGCCTATTGTCTCGCGCGGAGTCATTCGCTCTCACTCGCGCTATCGTAGACTCCGGCTATCGCTCTCGCTTCGGTTCGCGTATCTCGCTCGCGCTACCTGTCACTTCGCGCGTTCGCGGATCGACTCGTGTGCTGTGTTTCGTGCAGATTCGTTTCCGAATTCTTTACCGATTTTTCTGTGATCGAGATGCGTTTTGGAGAACGCTCTGGAGGTGCAGTGATTGTGTTTAGGTTCTCGTGGCATCGCGAGATGCAGTTCCCGCATATTATTGGATTAAACCATGCTGTTTCGTTGAGTTTTATTGTTTAAGTAATTTATCGATCGCGTATGGATCCGCTCTCGTTACGCTCGCTCCGACCCTTCGGGCAGCTGAGCGCTACCGATGCACTAGTGTGCGATCCCGTGGCTTTACAGCCTACAAATTAATTATTCCCGTTAGTCAAATTTTGAGATCCCGGTATCGAAAATTCCGCGTTATTTTATTGGCGAAGGATCGCGACCCTTCTACCATAACCCGCATCCTGAGCAACCGTGCATTTCCGCAACCGTTCGCTTTCGCGAATGCATCGGCGTTAGTTCTCGTTACCGTCAAGTTCTCGTTTGTGATATCGTGTGTCTTATTCCGATTTCGTGTGTTCCCGTTGCGGAGGTCGGCCTGTTCCACCTACAATACATGACCGCGTTTCTCCCAACCGCATAATTCCGAACGACCGCGTATTTCCGAAAATGACGACCGCGTAAGTCCAATTCGGCCCCTTCTCAAGGTCCGTTACCTGCTTGGTGGGGAAAGAAACGACTCCTTCCCTTTTGCTACCTGCGAATGAAATCGTCGCTGCTGTAATTCCGACAATTTTTGCGTATGGAAAGGGACGATGGGCAGGTACTTGGGCAGGTAGTGGGGTATCGGAAATACGCGGTCGTGCCTAATTGGATTGGCTCCCGAGGAGCGGAGAAACGCGGTCGTGTACTGTACCTCCAGATTAGTCCGGCTTGGTGATTCCGGCGAAACAAAAATCAGCCCTGCGGATGTCGACCGTTCCATCGACCTCCAGATTAGACCGGCTTTGCGATTCCGGCGAAACAAAAATCGACCCTGCGGAGGTCGGCCGTTCCACCGACCTCCAGTTTAGTCCGGTTGTTAATACCGGCGAAACAAAAATTAACTGGCGCCCACCGGGACGTCGATGCATCCGTGCGGGCGGACGGCTGAAGGTGACGTAAGTTTCGGTTTCGCGTTTTGTGCTCCCTTTTTGGTTTGAGCTTAGATTTAGTTTTGTTCCATTTTTTCGAGTTTTGAGTTCGCGCTATCGAGGTAAAGAAAATACGTCACACATCATAAACAAAGTTCTGCTTACGGAATATAGAGTCGAATATGTACACATAAAATCCCAAGGTCCAGGGCGAGTTTCCATGCGATGTCCTAGTCGACTGTGGTACGATTCGATTATGTTGTTCGTTCGTCGGCCAAGTCCATACACGCTGAACCCCCTGGGCGTAATAGTTCCCAGCCAATACCGATTATACCGAAAAGGCAATTCACCCAACTTCGCCTATACTATAGTATAGGCGAAGTTGGGTGAATTGCCTTTTGAGCCTCGGAGACAAATTGTCCGTGATAACTCGGAATTGAGGCTCGATAAAATCGGCGGGTAAGTACGCTAGAGCTAAGAGTTTCCTAAAAAAACATCTTGCTTCCTCGTCGGTACGTATTAAGTTTCGCAGCCCCAGTGCCTTGGCTTTACCGTAAATCGCCTGTATTGCAACAATTATTTTACAAACGTTGCGCCACTCACATTTCATTATATTAGACAACAATTAGGCAATCGATAATAAAGCACCTACGCGATCATAATGCGTATTGCAGCCCGTGATAAGTGCTGTGGTGAATACTGCACCTATGGCATTTCGGAATGCCCGTTCAAAATCGGTCATTGCAAGGATGACATGGTTATGTGGTATAACGTGCTGTCTGATGTACCGCAGAACTGCCGTATACGCTACTTCTGTTTTTGCCGACATCACGACCCATACAAAGGGAAAGCCCTATAAATAAATAAAGTCAAGCTCAACAAAATGAATAATAAGATTTAATATTAGCTATGTATTATACACAATATAATAGCTATTTTACAAGTCGTTTTTTTAACAGTTATCCAGCATCCTTTTGGACCCGATATATCATATACTAGCGGGTTATTGTGGCTCGTGCGCTTCGCGCGCTCGCACCCATTTTTGGACGTAAACCCTTATTATTCTAAATACTTCAAAAGACGGACGGAGGGTCCCCCCTCCCTCCCGTCGATTCTTGACACGGCGGCGAAATCTTTTTATATTATAGAGAGATATATACATATTAAAAAAAAAGACATAAGCCCTTATTATTCTAAGTCCCTTCCAGCTAAATGGAGTTGAGCCCTTATTATTTCAAGTCCCTTTAAGCTAAATGGACTTGGGCCCTTATTACTCCAAGGCCCATTAAGGATGGACCTAAGCCCTTATTATTCTAACCCCCCTCCCCCTCGATTCTTGACACGGCGGCGGCGGCGGCGACAGCGGCGAAATCTTTTTATATTATAGAGAGATATATATATATACTAGCGGGTTATTGTGGCTCGCGCGCTTCGCGCGCTCGCACCCATTTCTGGACGTAAACCCTTATTATTCTAAATACTTCAAAAGACGGACGGAGGGTCCCCCCTCCCTCCCGTCGATTCTTGACACGGCGGCGACGGCGGCGAAATTTTTTTATATTATAGAGAGATATTCAATCGAGCTACAAAACTCTTGACGTTACGTATCATATGTATATACATATGATATGCAAGGTCAAAAATTTAGAAGTTGGACATATGTATACAAAACACGTTATACGTATTACATTTATAATATCGGTGTCCTCAAGAATCTTTCTTATATACCAGGCACTGCTATAAACGTCGACTATGGGTATGAAATGAATTCTGCCCAAAGATCTAGCCCTGGAGCGACTGACGAACGCCACATAACGATTATGATTTCGATTTTTTTTTTTTGCTGTCGCGTATTTACGTGAAAACATTACATAGTGTCAACAACTCAGCTAAAATGAAATTTTTACGGGTTACTAAAAATGCAATTTGGACACCTGTATAAATCGAATTAAAGGGCGAATTTAAAAACCTGAAATTTACTGTGAATATTGAAAAATAAATAAATGTATTCCCAATTTATACATACACGTTGGAATATGTATTATAGCGAATTACGGCGACAGTGTTTCCAGTAGGTAGAATTAGTTTGTCGTCCAACTCAGAACCCTAATAGCTAGTTAAACACTTAGTTTCATATACACAATGTCTCACGTGTTTCAATGTAATTCCCATAATTGTCAACAATTGATAGGCGTCTTGCAGTTGGGGCCGTGATCGAAACGTCGCGTCCGCCAATATCTTCGTAGTATCGCGCATCTTCTCACGTACGAAATTTTCGTCAAACAGTAACGCGTGATGAGCACCGTTTGCATCCGTTATCAGTCGAACTGACAACCGACCTGTCTCATGTTCGAGATTCCTCTCTAAATCCGGGTTCGAAAGTCGGTCAACGAACTCTTCGATACTTCGCGGACTTGCTGGATATCGTCGCCTCCTACATTTCTTCATGAAGCTATGCACGCTTCGGAAGGTAACGTGTTTTGCGGTTTCCGGGTGACTATATAAATAGTATATTATGCCACAAGGGAGAAAAGTGCGTCTTTTCACCGAGTGTGAAGTTTGATGCCCGAGCGAAGCGAGGCCAGAAATTCACACCTTGTGCCATACGATATTTTTTTCCGACTTCGTTAAAATAACCACATTTCTTGCGTCGCAAAATCGTCAGATTCGCCAATGACCATTACTCCCCCCGGCAGTAACAGAGCTTCCAGAGGGAGTAATAAGCCCTATTACTCCCCAGGGAGTAATGACATTTTACTGCGCATGCGCACAGGTTAATAATGATCATCGGTAAAAAATAGGCTATTTTCCGCCCGTATTGCACGCAAGGAATGTGGTATTTCGATACTAGAGGCCAAACGAGCGGTTTGCGCACTGCGAGTGTGAAGCAGCACGACGCCGAGGCAAAGCCGAAGCGAAGTGCTGTCTTCACACGAGCAGTGCGCAAGAAGCGAGATGGCCTCGTGTATCGAACCATATTTTTCTTTACGAATGCAATGCAAAATCCGAGTTGTGCACCATTCACAGGCATGCCTAATGGCGCATGCCTGTGGCGCCTCAGTCGCCTCGATGTTACCATAGCAACCGTTTGGTAACATAGTAACCGTTTGCGAGGCTAGACGGCACTAGTAGTAAAACCAGTGCGCAAAGTACTTTGCACACCGGTGAAGGCATTTTACGCACCGGTAAAAGTATTTGCGCATCGTGCGGGAATCAACCATTTTGCATGCCTGTGAAAGTGCGCAAACGAGGATTTTGCATGCATGAGTAAAGAAAAATAAATTACAATCGTGTCATTACCAACATTAAATACAGTGCTATAGATTCCTCTGTAGGTGTGACAACCGACAAGGAAATCTTATAATTGGACAATAATATACTTACACGGCCGCTAGTGTATCGTACAGGGCCTTCAACTTGTACCAATGCGTCGATAATGCATCCGCCAAAGCCTTTTTGAACCTCGCAATGTGTTCGGCATTGGGATCAGGATGACAATATTGCGAATGGGGGGTTCCCATCCTCAATCACACCATTCACCAATTTCGCCGTGCTTTGGCAGATGCTTCTTTTCTGACACCGTAAATAACTGTAATATGAAATCATATTCGGAGATTAGCAGGTCGCTATCATTATTTACATTAAAGATTTTAAGATGCAAGGACTAAAAAAAAATCGGAATTTTCTATAAAGTTGTGTGTGCGTGCGCGTGTATGTGTCTGTCAAACCCGAAAAATTGAGTCCTATAACGTGAGAACTGCCTGCGCTATGAAGCTGAAATTTCTAAGATAAGCTTCAACATTTGGTAACATTTTTAGCAAAATGCTTTAATTCACAAAAATTTTACGCGATTTTGAAGTTTGCGAAAAAACTGTGCGTTTGCTAGCTCTTACAATTTTTAAGCCATCAGGCCAAAAAGTTGCACTCAAAGGGACTATTATCGAGCAATGATCCCTATTTAATTCGGCTAGGATCGATCGAACCGTTTAAATTTTATGAGATTTTGAATTTTTCGAATTTGACAAAAAATTAGGTTTTTCTGGCGCAAAATTCTGTATCAAATTGAGCTGAAAGTAAAATAAGTGTCAGATTTGTGTTCGGTGTAAAAAATAATTTAAATACAGTGCCTGAGAAATGATTAAAGAAAAAACCCAAAAATTAGTGATTTTGCATATTTTCAAAGAATTATTTCTTTGCTCGTCGATGGAATCGAAAGTGCTAAAGAACATCAGGGACGCGTAGTTCCATGTATTTCTTCGGGCCGATCACAAATCTAAACAAATGCGACAAAGTGAAGCGCGTCGTTGGTGTATTTTTCGCATTGAACCTAAATCGGCCAGTCGTTTTATAAAAAAAGTTCAACACGACGTCGGCGTTGAAAAAAGATTAACATTGAAATTCGCTTCCTTATCGCTTTCATATAAATATTGAAAATTGAAATTTCCATATCGCTTCCTTATGAAAGTTGAAAATGGACATTTTTATATGACTTTCTCATAATGTTCCTATATTTGTGAAGGAAATGAGGGATTTTCTATGAGGAATCCAAAAATATAGGAAATGCTTTCTCATAGAAGAAGCTTTGTGAATAAAGGAACATAATGAGAAAGCCATATGAAAATTTCATTTCTCAACTTTTATAACGAAGCGATATGAAAATTTCAATTTTTTTAGTATATTGTTTTCCATGTGGTCGCATTGAAATAAAGAACTGTCATGCAAAATATACTGCGACGATGCATATTTACTTTTGTTACCAAACCCTATTTCGAAGGAAAGACGCGTGAAGGATATTCCTGTACCTAAGTCATTCACTACTTTTCGAGTTACAAATTACGATTGTTATCAGTTAATGCGTAAAATATTTTTCAGGAAAAATAAATAATCTTTTTACCCAGATTTATGCCGAGATATGGGAGGTATTTCTTTTTAAGGTAGTTCGGTGGAGAAACCCTTTTGCAAAAAGTATTTATTTTTATTTTTTATATAGGAAGATCGAACTCTTCTGAATCGATTGAGCCCAGAAAAAAGATAATTGACCGTAACGTTGTAAATATATTTAATTTCGAAGGTGGGTGGTTTTAACACGTGTGGTTTAACATGAAGCGAGATGTTTTTTATGAATAATACTAGTTTCATGCATAAAAAAATGTTAATAAAAAGAGTGGAGTGAACTTGGAGATTAAATTTTGACTTTTCCATCGAACATGTTAATAGAAAATTAGAGACGACCGTCTAGCGGTAGCATTCAGAAAAAATTGTGAAATAATTGAGAGATGCTACTCGAGATATGTATTATGCATTGCCAAAAAGTTTTTTCCGAAGCTGACCCTTTAAGGGCATTTTTAAGGGGCCTTAAGTCTCTAAACTAGTTTGTTTGCTCGTTTCGAGACTTCAGACCCCATAAACAAGCAGTCAAGGGTCAACTTCAGAAAAAACTCTTCGGCAATACATAGTACATATCTTAAGCGGGATATAAAAATTATTTTGGAATTTTCTGCTGGCACGTCGTCTCTATAATTATTTATTCCTACGGACCCCGTAAAAATACGCCAAGGGTCAGTATCACCTTATTATGTAATAAACACCTTAAATAATACGTGAAATTTTTTCAAAATTTTATGTCACCTATTTTGACTGACGCCAATCGATTTTTTTAGGTAACTATTAGAGTGCAGCGTGGCACGGTAACTTGTGACGCGTACTGGCGTACGCGCACCAAGCAGCGGTACACGTCCGCTAGCCACCAGCTCGTCCGCCAGCTTCAACCTCATCGTCAACGGTTATATTCAGAAGGGGAGATTTTTCATATTATCGGAATTGATTTCTTTTACCGTGACACAGTGTGTGTGTATGTAGGAAAATTGTATCAACAATCTCCCACAATTAACTTATTGAAAAGTCGAGGTCAGCCCGTGTAAAAAAACAGTTTCTATACTGAAACATCGTAGCATACAGGTCTGGTACACGTCTTGTTGCTTAGTGCAAAAAGCACGAGGCGCAACAAACGAAGAGCCAAAGATGTAGCGGTAGAACGAAGCTACCGATAGTCCGTTTGTTTACATCCCGCCAGGTAAAAGACGCGTGTACCGGCATGAATGGTATAAGGACCCAACTAATATTTCGAGCGGCAGCGCTTCTCTTTTTTTCCCTCTCTTCTTCTTCGAAACAAAATATTGTAACGGTACAAAATAATCATATAAAAATCTTCCCATGGGGGAAGATTTTCGGTATTTCGGTATTTTTGGTATTTTTCTTCGAAATTTTTATATTATTTTTTTAGTACTTAAAAATATCGCATGAAAAAATCGTCCTTTATAGAAAGATTTTTAATATAATTATTTTGTACCGTTACAATATTTTGTTTTCAAAGAGGAAGAGAGAAAACAAGAGAAGCGCTGCCGCTCGAAATAATGGTTGGGTCTTTATACCATTCCTGCCGGTACACGCGTCTTCTGTCTGGCGGGACGTAAACAAACGGACTGTCGGTAGCTTAGTTATACCGCCCCTCCTTTGGCTCTAAGTTTCTCGCGCCTCGTGTCTTCGGCACCAAGCTACACGACGTGTATTAATTTAATTTTACAATATTTTAAGTTAATTTTTTACAATATTTTATTTTTAACTCCCGACTGCCCGCTAGGGCAAAAAGACGGGAGTTATGTGTGACGTCGCGATAGATTACTTAACGTTGATTTACTTTTATTCGAGTAGTCAACTCGGCTACAGAACGCGGTTTTAGGAAGGAAAGACTCGGTTTACACTTGGTGAACTGCTCGAACCGTTTATTGAAAGTACAAACTGGCAGAGTGACGTTGTCGTACAGAACTTCGGTGACTTACTAACTGGCTAGCCTAGGTGGAGGGTCGTACTTATAGATCTATCCCGTGGGAAAGTTCAGATAGTGGGGAAGGAATTTGGGAGTCGGAAAATACTGGAAAAGGCAGATGTTTCGGATTCCTGGAAGGTGGTCAGTGGTGAGAAAAAGGGAATGCAATAGTCGAGCATAGGATTGTGTATTTTAGGCGGGGATAAGGAATAGGCGTTCGAGTCCTTCTAAGAAAAGACGGGACGCACGGCGGTGCGACTAGCACCGGCGGCGGGTGGAGAGATATCGGCGGCAGCTGCACTGTGTGATAATCGCGTGAGAGAGAAAAAGGCGCAGGGAAAAGAAAGGACGGTGGAGAGGATCGTTGTTCCAGTATGCACAGCGAAAAGATGATATTCTGGCTGGACCATCGTTACACCTCACCCCTTAGATTAGAAAATCCTTACAATATAAAAAGGATTTTCTAGGCTTTCGTATAACTGAGATTATGTCTACTGGTACATCTTACAGAGTGTTATATTGCAGCCGATATGATCGGTGGTATTCAAATGGAAGCAATTATTGTTGGTATAGTAAATATTGTAAACTGATACATAATCCAATCTTGCTGTCTTGTGTGCGGTTACACACGGGCGATAATGTTTGGGCGATGTTCAACCGTTCATCTTGGTGGGGTCGACGTAGTTCGCCATGGTCAAGGTCTTGTGGAACATCATCTCATCTCTTAAATATTCGAGGCTGACGGCTTCGGAGATTGGTTTCATTTGAAACAGTTTTGCAGATGTTCCTAGCAGTAGGAGCAGAAGTAATGGCATGACCTAAACAAACAAGCTATTAGTTTTTATAATAAGGTTTAAGTTTATTGACGTGGATCGGTTTTCTTCTTTTACGGAGTAGTATTTCATAATTAACGTCTGATGTTCGATTAAGTATGATCGCAGGCCCTTCCCACTTCGGCGCGAGTGGGGACTTATCTCTTTCTTGGGCGACCAGAACTTCGTCGCCCTCATTAAAGATAGGTGCAGGTCGACGGATGTTAGCATCTTGCGTTAACTTGTAACGTTCCTTTGCTGCGACGAGATGATCGCATCCTTTCTTCAAGATTCGCTCGTGGTCTGCGCGAAGTCCCTCGAAGTATTCGTCGATCGTGGCGTTTGTGCGGTGGATGGGGATGCTGTTCGGAACATTTGGCTTTCGCCCGAACTGCATTTCGAAAGGCGTGAGTCCGATGCCTTCTTGCTTCGCAGTGTTGTAAGCCATGGAGACGAATTTCAGCTTCTTGTCCCAGTCCTCGTGGTGATCGTAGATGAGAGCTTTTATCTGTTCTTTTATTGGTCCATGGGCTCTCTCGAGGCTCCCGTTGCTTTGTGGGTGAAAAGTCGTCGTTGTCATATGAGAAATCTTGAAAAGCTTTTCCATGTGCTTAAATGTCTGGCTGATAAAGTTTCGGCCTCCATCCGTGAGGATCTTCTTCGGTGCGCCGTGAATGTAGATGAAGTGTTGTACCAGAGCATCGACTGTTGCTCTAGCGTCTTGAGTTTTGAGCGGAATGAGGGTGATGTACTTCGTGAGTTGATCCTGTACCGATAATATGTACTTGTAACCATCGCTCGATTCAGGGATGGGTCCGACGAGGTCCAAGGCGATCTTATCGTTTGGTCGTTCAGGCGTATCCGTAATTACGGCCTCTGCCTGTGGACGTATGCGGACTAACTTAATTTTCTGACAAGTGTCGCATTTTCGGATGTAGTCTTCGATATCTCTTTGCATGTTTGGCCAGGTAGCAATGCTCTTTATGCGGTCGAGTGTTTTGGCTACGCCGAAGTGTCCAGTGGCTTTAGTCCCATGGTGTTCTTTGATGATTCGCTGACGTTCTTCCTCGGTGCCTGGCTCATAAACTTCCCTGTCGACGAAATATAGGGGAGGTCGGTTGTTCCTCGATGACCAAATGAAATTTATCATTTGTTTAATACGGCTCTTTGTTCCAGGATGAGCGATTAAATGTTCGCAGCCCAGGTAGATTTTTACCGGTTTGTTCACATTCGTCAGTGCGGTGCAAATCCGATTGTACCAGTCGATTTCATCTTCCGTAAAATCGATGTGCAGGCAGTCTGTAGCGTCTGTTGGTGAATCTACTATCTTCAGTGCTGGAGTATCCCTCGGTGGAAGATGTTCGCTGATTTCTGGAACTAGTGGGATGTTATCGCACAACTCGAATTCCATGTAGAGAGGTGGCTCGTCTTCCAGTGTCTCGATTGATGACTCTTCTGCTTCGTTGTTGCTGATGCTGCTGGTATCCTTTGCGATGGTACTTTCTTCTTTAGGGTTCGCCCGTTGCTGTCTCCGGGTAGTCACAGCATAAATTCGGGAGAGTGCGTCGGCGTTAGTGTTGAGTGAACCTTTTTTGTAAATAGGTTCGTATTCGTACTCCTCAAGCTTCATCCGGAGTCGCATCAGACGACTGTTGGTAGGAGGGTCAGTAGCCTTCAGGATCCAGATGAGCGGTTTGTGGTCAGTGACAATTTGGAAGTGTTTTCCATACAAGTACTGACGGAAGAGTTTTGCTGCCCAGCTTATCGCAAGCATTTCTTTCTCGGTGGTGGAGTATCGCTGTTCCGCTTTATTGAGGGTTCTCGATGCGTAAGCTACAGGTCGGTCCTTACCGATTGTTCCCTGTGATAAGACGGCACCGAGGGCGAAGTTACTAGCGTCGGTGGTCAAAATGAAAGGTTCGGAGAAGTCCGGGTACTGTAGCACGGGAGCGGTCGTGAGCGCCGTGCGTAATAGGTTGAAGGCTTGTTCTTCCTTCTCTGTCCAGACCCAGGTAGCTCCTATCTTTAAAAGCTCCGTCAGCGGTTTCGCAGTCTTGCTGAAGTCTTTTATGAATTTCCTGTAATATCCCGCAAGTCCTAAGAAACGTTTAATTGCTTTAGGATCCTTGGGTCGCGGGAATTCTTGTACAGCTTTAATTTTTGCTGGGTTTGGTTGTACACCATTTTCTGATATTACGTGCCCCAAGAACTCCAGTTCTGGCCGAAGGAATTCACAGTTGTCTGGCTGGAGTTTCAAATCTGCTGCACGTAGTTGTTTAAAGACATCAATCATTTTTTTGTTGTGTTCCTCGAGTGTGTTACCGTAGACAATTATGTCGTCGAGATAAACGAAGCATGCGTTGCCTATAAGACCACGTAGCGCATTGTTCATCATTCTTTGAAATGTTGCCGGCGCATTCTTCAGGCCAAAGGGCATTCGATTATAATGGTAGTGTCCTGAAGGTGTAGAGAACGCTGTTTTTTGCTTGTCTCGCTCGTCCATAGCGATTTGATGAAAGCCGGAAGCCAAGTCGAAGGCAGAGAAATATTTTGCTCTTCCTAGTTGGTCTAATATTTCGTCGATGCACGGGAGAGGATAGGCGTCGTGAGCTGATTTCTCGTTCAGTTTTCGGAAATCGATGACGATTCTCCATTTCTTTTTCCCTGATGCATCGGATTTTTTTGGTACAACCCACAGTGGAGCGTTGTACGGTGAATCGCTTGGTTCAATGAGCTCTTGCTGCAGCATTTCATTCACCTGCCGGTCGATTTCCTCCTTGTGTGCTGGTGGATACCTGTACTGTTTCACGTTTATTGGCAGATCGTCGCTGGTGATAATGCGATGTTTGACCGCCTTTGTGCCTGGCAGAGGATCTCCAGGTAGCGCGAAGACGTCTGGGAAGGACGAGATAATGTCCCATACCTGCTCCGCTTGCTCCGGTGGCACGTGGTCGAGTCGTACGTTTTCCTTCAGTTTTCGGATTCTACCAGCGGTATTGTGGCTTTCGATGTGGTAGATGCTTGCTGCACCCGGTGGTGGGTCTCGGCGTTTCTCCGACGGTGAAGCGGTAATTTCTTGCAACGGGATCCCGCGCAGCAGTGGTATTGTAACCCTCTTGGGTTCTTCCGAGTCGTTTATTACGGGCACTCGGGCTTGATAGTCCTTGGCTTCAAAAACGCAAGGCACAATCGCTTCTGAATTTTCTTCAGCTGTTATGGCTGGTCCGTTTTTTATATCCGTACGAGTTTGGATCCAGTAAATCGTTCTGGCTGGAATGGTTACTTCGTCCGGTTCGAAATCGAATCTTTGTTCGTTGAATTTCAGATAGTCCTGCGGGCCGATGCCGATGACAGTTTGGTACTGCTTTATGAATGGGATACCGACGAGTCCGTCTTCGAGGAGGGGAAAATCGTCAGGTATCACGTGAAAAATCTGCTTCTTTCCTTTGAATTCCTGTTGTGTGATGAACAATGATTCGTGTTCTTCATTGCCCATTGTGAATTTTGTGTTGATCTTTCTGTTGACCAGTGACTTCTCTATCAACATTCTTTTTTTCAATAAATTAATGGCTGACCCGGTATCTAATAAAAATCTTCCTGTTCTTCTTGTTTCTCGCATTGGTAATTTGACCACTCGCTTGTCTGATCCAATGGCGTTGATTTTTGGTAGTCCTCCTCTTCCTTCTCTTCCAAGGTCTGCTCTTGTGGTACGTGGTTCACTTTTGGAGGGGGGTGAGGTTGAGGCCTGTCCCTTTGAAAACCCGACTGCGGTGCAGAGGAGTTGCCGCGATTTTGCGAGTCCCGTACCTTTGTGCGACAGTCTCGTTCGATGTGTCCAATGCGCTTGCAGTAGTGGCAGGTCACTGATGATCGCCGTGTTTCCGACGAGGTTGCGGATGGTCGAGAGGCTGGCTGTGTGTGGTGGCGAGGAGCAGCCGTTAAGTTCCTATCGGCAGCGTTAATATTTCAAGTCATTGTTTCCCTCGTCAAGTCATAGGCCTCTGAAGCCTGGGCTTTCGCTATTGCTGATCGGATGTTGCTTGGTCGCTGCGCTCGTACTTCCGAGGATATTTCCCTTCGCAGTCCCAGCAGGTACTGTTCGAGCCCTTGTTCCCTCTCGTACTCAATTATAAATTTGCGTTTGTCTTCATTCGTGGTGGAATTCGCGAGAACAGCTAGTACTTGATTTTGCACTTCAAGGAATCTGTTCGTAAATTTGGAGACACTCTCATTCCGGCCTTGGAACATGCGAGAACGTTTGTCTCGGTAAACACCAACCGGTTGCAGATTCCCGAACAAAATACGAAGACCCTCGTACAGTTTACCGTAGGTGCTGATATCGTATTCTTGGAGTTCGCGTGCCGCGTCGCCGATAATTCTTTTCGCGATTATTAATCGGCGGAGGTAGTCTTGCCGTGCGACTTGCAGTCGCACATCCTCGATAGAGCTGATAAATCCCTCGACCCCGAGATTTTTCCCATCGAATTCTTTAATAAGCTCTATTGCCTCTTTCGGTGTTATTTCTTCTAAATCTAGGCTGGATGCAACACTTTCGACTCGCGACAATTGTTCCTGCGAGTTGTTGCCCTGTTCGTTTTGTTGCTCGCCCATCTTGTTTATTGCGGCTTTGAGCGTTTGAGTTATGTTCGTGATCGACATCGAATCGGTAATCACGGAGTCACTTTCGGAATCGGTCGCGATAATTCTTGGTTCGCGATATTGAGTAAATGGACTATTACTCACAGATGTTTTTCGTGAATCCAGTGTTGACTTTGTCGATTCTCGCAGATTCTTCGTGTCGTCGATCGTTCCTATGTTCCCAGCACTTTGAGTTGACTACCCCACACTTAGCACCAATGTGACGTCACGATAGATTACTTAACGTTGATTTACTTTTATTCGAGTAGTCAACTCGGCTACAGAACGCGGTTTTAGGAAGGAAAGACTCGGTTTACACTTGGTGAACTGCTCGAACCGTTTATTGAAAGTACAAACTGGCAGAGTGACGTTGTCGTACAGAACTTCGGTGACTTACTAACTGGCTAGCCTAGGTGGAGAGTCGTACCCTCCACCCAGATCTATCCCGTGGGAAAGTTCAGATAGTGGGGAAGGAATTTGGGAGTCGGAAAATACTGGAAAAGGCAGATGTTTCGGATTCCTGGAAGGTGGTCAGTGGTGAGAAAAAGGGAATGCAATAGTCGAGCATAGGATTGTGTATTTTAGGCGGGGATAAGGAATAGGCGTTCGAGTCCTTCTAAGAAAAGACGGGACGCACGGCGGTGCGACTAGCACCGGCGGCGGGTGGAGAGATATCGGCGGCAGCTGCACTGTGTGATAATCGCGTGAGAGAGAAAAAGGCGCAGGGAAAAGAAAGGACGGTGGAGAGGATCGTTGTTCCAGTATGCACAGCGAAAAGATCATATTCTGGCTGGACCATCGTTACATATGCGTTTCACGGCGATCACGCGTTTCCTTGGTATCCAGTGTTCTCCGAATCGACAAAAAATCTCTTGACGAAATTTGGCAAGCAGTTTCTTTAAATCGTGGCCAGTGTCTTTTTTCAGGTTTTCTTACGATGCGACGCGATTTCACAGAGATAAAGGCTTTTCGGAAAGAATTATGTTTGTCCATATCGAAATTACAGCGAGATATGCCGCCCAGTAGCGCGTTATGAGGGGAGACGTCTCCCGACTGTAGCGAAGATTATCAATGAATAATTACGATTAATTTATTATTATTAATTATCACTATTTATTGTTAATTACTGCTATTATTGTTTATGAACAATATTAGTTATTGTTGCAGCATTAATTATTTCATCCTTTTTGAAGTTACTTTTTTATTAACCGTTTTTTTATCGTTCATAATTTTTGTTTTTTTTTGTAAGATTTTTTTTTGGACGTTTTCATTTTTACTTGTACTTTTTTTCATTCACACATTTTTCACAGTCGGGAGTTTTTTTTTAATTTTAATTTTTTTTTTTTAGAAACAGAAAGCGCAAAATTTTTCTGTCGTACGATTTTTTATGCTCGGTATTTTTATTTTTTTGAAACATTCGTCCTAGTTGTTTAATATAGAAAAAAATCGTTTTTCGCCTGACATGCAATTGTTCTAACCCCCCCCCCCCCTTTCTTCTGCTTGATGACAGGAAATATAAATTTAATAGCAACGAATTAAAACTGTTTGTGCTTACACTATTCTTCCATCACGCGATGTCCCACTTTTCTGGTGAACCCTTCCGTCCTTGATCCTATCTATCAAGGGTATGCGTTTTTGCCGTCTGCGTGGCCGAAGAATACGTGCACGAGGCATGGTTAAATAGTAATCGATTTAATGTCATCAAAATAAAGCACACACGAACACCGTACCACGAAAAAAAAAACTCGGATATACAATGAAAATATAAAAGCGAGATGGAAAACGAAAAAATCCACGTGTGTTCACACAGAGAATATGATAAAACAAAAGATTTAGATATTTAAAAACCACACTCAAAATATAAAAATTAATAAATAGATAATAATAATAAAAGATTAGATACTAAAAAACCACACACAGAATATTAAAAACAATAAGCACACAATAGGAAATTCTACAATACACTACACTAATAAAAAATCGAAAGATAGATAATAATAAAAACTCTTGAACTACTAGTGAAATGAAAATCTACGACTAATCAAAATCTTGGAACGCAAAAATTTCCGTGACCGAGTAACTTGTGAGACTCTTGTAGCTGTCTCGCTGCGATCTTCTTCTTCTTCAATTTGTATCGGAACCTTTTGAGCACCACTCAGGTGTCCGATACTGCCCACAGGTACAGAACCGTGTCGGCCATTACAATTATAGATTATTGTATGCGTGACTGGTGAGACCACTTTTTAGAGAGTGTACAGCCTTCTTCTCTTTTATCAAGAGTTATCCGGTGACAGGATTAAGATCATCTGTCACAGATGGCGCCGTCAGGCGATCGTTCGTAATGAACGAGATTTCATTAATTAGCCGAAACTAATTAATGAGTTAAGAAGAAGAAGACCAGAGGGGACCTACAATTTTACGTGGAATCCGAACCACGATAAGTAGAGGTAAGCAGCCAAGGAAAAATCCCTGACTGCAACCGGGAATCGAACCCGGGCCTACTACTTCAGAGTCGCACGCCGATCCACTCGGCCACGACTCCCCTACTGCTCGCTGCGATACTGACCGAATGATTGTTTCCATAGTGCTATCGAGCTCGAGGGGAGGGGGTCGCTGTCTCGCTGTCCGTTTCTCTAGCATGAATTTTGCGTACCAACTTTTTATGTGACTATAGTATCCCCCAGATTTTAAAGGACAACTGCCGCTTTTATAGACTGCTGTAACTGAGCGCGGAGAGTACAAAATATTGCCCGTAAGATACAATTGCATCAATTTTCTGTACCGCCAATACTACGATTCTTATTTTTAATGTCAATTTACTTTTTTTTTTTAATGTCCGTTAAGGCATACTGGAATTTAAAAAATGTTAAGTAGCAATGTCGAAGTCGGGTACACATAAAAATAAAGGCTTTACCTAATCCTTGCGACAACTGACGGCGGTGTGGCGGGGGAAGAGGGAGCCCTTTATCGAGAGCTGTGGTAGCGCCGCTGTATTTCCATGTGAATATCTTGGATATAGCATTTTATTTTTCGTAGAAAGCAGGGCTTCGTTTTTATTTCCGGCATTCATTTTGATGTGACAACCTATTCACTGTTGTAAAGAGTGTCCTGTACAGATTTTTTTTTCTTTGCGAACCCAAAGTTCCATTTTGAGCTTGTCGTAAATTTCAGGTGGAACCGATAAAAAAACATTGCCTTCGTAATGTCTGATTATCATCACAATATGATTCTTTTTACCTGAGTGTAGGTTTTTTCATTCAAAACCTTTACGCAGAAGGTACATAATACATTTTATAAAATATCACTGCGTAATAAATTATTATAATAGGAAGTATATCTTCTGCGCATGACCTTACAATGCAAAAATAATTGTAAGAAAATGGAAAATTTTGTCGAACACTTCAGTTTGCATCCATGAACCAAGTTGGTTTCGCAGTGTCTGATTCTCTTTGCATCAAGTTTTTTTTATCTGAAGGTCTTCTGTGTATAATCTCTCAATTTAAAGCTCATCCGCAGAAGATATACTGACTTTTGTAGTTCCATTTTGGATACAGTTCCATTTGGGACTTATCGTCAGGTTCATGTGAGACCAATAAAAAAATTGCCTTCGTAATGTTTCATACTCTTCATAATATGATTCTTTTTTATCTGAGTGTAGGTTTTTCCATTTCAAACCTTTGCACTGAAGGTACACAGGACATTTAAAAAAATAACACTGCGTAATAAAAAAATTATTATAAAAGGAAGTATATCTTCTGCACATGACCATACAATAGAAAATCCATTAAAAAGAAATGGGAAATTCTTCTCGAAGACCCAACCCATGTACCGATGAACCAAGTTGGTTTCGCAAAGTCTCATTCTCTTTGAATCAAGTTTTTCTTTATCTGAAGGTCTTCTGTGTATAAACTATCAATTTAAGGCTCATACGCAGAAGATATACTCACTTTTGTAGTTCCATTTTGTATAAAGTTCCATTTGGGACTTATCGTCAGGTTCAGGTGAGACCAATTAAAAAACAAGCCCCTGCGGGGCTTGGAGCCCCTTCGGGGCTCGTCTTTTGAGGTTTTGTGGTTCAAACGGCGTTTTGAGATTTTCTTGCTTAAACTTCGTTTTGAGGTTTTGTTTCTCAAACTTCGTTTTGAAGTTTTGTCGCTCATACTTCGTGAAGATATCCCGCAGTGACATTTTTGAAGGCACTCGCAGCGTGTACACATCGCACTGTACTTTTCGTAAAATTATTGACACATCGTATTACGTGCTCTGAAATGGTATTCATACGTTGCGCTACGCACTACGAAATTTTATGCACACCTCGCGTTTCCGCTCTGAATTCTTATTCACAAATTTCGTGTAATCATTTTCGCGAAAAAGCAGATAAAAGTTTAAAAGATTTTATTGGCAAAACTTATTTACAGATGTCTAAATAATTTTAAATTTGTTGAACTATATGTTAACTATATAATGAATTAAGACGGCGAAGGATATTTTGATTCCTCGGCAAGTTTTAAAGTTTGATACGGATGTCCGATGCACAATCTTGGAAACTAAAGAAAATGGCAAAAAAGCTTCGCTTTTTCGCAATAGGCACGACCATCTGTTGTCGCGCTCCATTGTAATAATTGCCCGTTGCGCTATGCGCTTCGTTTCTATATTGTGACCAACATTAGAAAGGCGTGTTGTCTGTATACAACGTACGCATGATACGGCTTTTTGATGTTAATTGGGGGATAAAAAGACGCACGATACAAGTTAAGCTTTGCGCTCGGTTACAATTTATGACATCTATTCTAATGTTTGTACTGACCTCCACGAGTGTGATTTACAAATCAATTCTATGAATTCGGTTTCTTATCAGAATAATAAATAAAAAAAAAAATTGTTATTTATTTTCGCGGCTGTTGAACTTCGACTGTATAAAGGAAAATGTTATAATATCCGCTTTACGGTATAAAGTGGATATTTTGTTTCATGTAAGAATTTTTGTTTGATCGTCCAGGGTCAGCGTCATAAAAAAATAATAATAATTTAAAAAAAAAGCGTGCAAAGTGATTTGCACAATTACTTCCTCATGTTTTACGGTTTCCCTCATAACTTCCTCTATGATAATTCCGTCGTGCCATTTTGGCTTCCTCATAGAGAAAGCTATAATTAAAACACAAAAAAAAAGTTTTAAGGCAATTTTTAATCTAATCTTCAGCGCTGATTACGAAACTATAACTCATTCTACTCTTTGCGCGATGTTTGATTCAGAAACTTCTGACAAAAAAAAAATTGAATAATTCAAAATTTTCAAAATCCCATAAAATTCAAACGGTTAGATCAATTTTTGCCAAATTTAATACGAAACATTGTACAGTGTCAGTCCATTCCTGTGGCAAATTTAAGCTCGATACCTCCATGTTTACTCGAATTAGACGATTTTTAGTAATTTTTCAAAAAAATCAAAATTCCGTAAAATCTGATCCCTTCGGTAGATTTTGGCCAAATTCAATACCAAAGGTCTTTGTTCATAGTATTGTATTTATATGCATTTTTAGGACGATACCTCAAAATTTACGAAAGTTAGAGCTACCACAGACTTTTTTAAAAAATTTCGAATTCCCGTAAAATTCCGAAACGGGTCGCAATCTTCATGAAAATTATATCGAAGGAGGAGACGTGACTACTCTACTAGTGTACAAAATTTGAACCCGCTATCCCAAGCCGTTTCCGAGTTATAGTCGTTCTAAGCGATGCACGCTGTCACACACATACACACACACACACACACACACACACACACACACACACACACACACACACACACGCACACACACACGCACACACACACACACACACACACACGCACACACACACGCACGCACGCACGCACGCACGCACGCACGCACGCACGCACGCACGCACGCACGCACGCACGCGCGCACGCACGCACGCGCGCACGCACGCACGCGCGCACGCACGCACGCGCGCACGCGCGCACGCGCGCACGCGCGCACGCGCGCACGCGCGCACACGCGCACACGCGCACACGCGCACACGCGCACACGCGCACACGCGCACACGCGCACACGCGCACACGCGCACACGCGCACACGCGCACACGCGCACACGCGCACACGCGCACACGCGCACACGCGCACACGCGCACACGCGCACACGCGCACACGCGCACACGCGCACACGCGCACACGCGCACACGCGCACACGCGCACACGCGCACACGCGCACACGCGCACACGCGCACACGCGCACACGCGCACACGCGCACACGCGCACACGCGCACACGCGCACACGCGCACACGCGCACACGCGCACACGCGCACACACACACACACACACACACACACACACACACACACACACACACCGCTACAATCTATTGAAATCACTTATAAAATGGTCAAAAGTCAAAGTTATACTGATATCATTTAGTTTTCAGACAGTAACAGATTTTGCGATGACGAATGTATAAGGCACTTCTTTTCGCTTACGCTCGGTCGTGCCTAAAAATACGCGAAGCGTGTCATGCCGCGGCGGGGAATGAAATAAACGATCGGCCAGTTCGAAAAATCGCATATTTGGTAATTACCTAGTTGAAATTAAGTTTGCTTGCATATTTTTGCGGTACCGGGTTTAAAAATCATTTTGGCTTAAAAATATTTACCCCGAAGAATAGCCCAAACGTTACAACTTTTTAGAGATAAAAAAGTTTCATCTGCATGCCTAAACTCTGACACATTTTTATTACGAAAAAAATGTCATGCTTAACTTTCTGCAAAATCGATATATTAATGTCTCATTGAGTTTCAATTCAAAACGAGCACAGTTACGTGGAATAGACATAGAATATGAAGCAGCGTTCAGTGTTCACCACGTCCGAACGATTAGGAAAATGCGATCGTCGCTTCCTTTCGTTTTGTTCTTGTCCTGAAAGCTATTATTCTATTATTAAATCGAGATCTAGAAAAATAATGAATCTTTTTAATCGACAGTGATGGGTGCATGGTTGGTATGCGGCTCTGGCGGTCCCCAAAGTCAAGCAGTACCGCTGGCGGTCAGTACTTGGATGGGACCGTCCGGCCGCGCACTAGCTGCCGCATCGGATCATGGTGGCGAGGCAATTTTCTCGGGAATCGGTTACCCGGTAGGAACAACAATCGCTGGGGAAAGAACCGCCGGTGTGTGGCCAGGTTTTCCGCAGTTTCCTCGTGCCCTTGTGCGAATGCGACACAGTAAGTCGGATGCGGACGTTATCTAGGGGGGGGGGGGGGGGAGGGCGGAGGTGGAGTATGTAAAAGGGGGAGGACCCCGTTCAGATAGAACATCAATAAAAATAAATAAATACTGAATCTCTTTATAATAACTATATGTACATGCTATTGCCAGTTAGTAATTTCATCGATTTCGTGCTTTAGTTGATATTTCGAGTGCAATCATATTTTGATAAATGTTTTTTTTCGAGGATATTGGGTCTAATGAGTTATTCTACACTTACCTGCTTAAATTGGTCTTCAATCTCGCACTTAAATACTTGGGCAAATGGTACACCCATAAGCATAAATGTGATATCAATAAACGCAATAGCATTTCGACGCTAAATAGTAGGTATTGGAAGAGGTATAAATATCGCCATAATTGTTATATCAGAGAACGTAGAAAACAAAAAACTGTACAAAAAATGGTTATATTGTTATATTGTATAAAAAAGCTGAAACAATATCCACGTAGTTTTGAAAAAGGGTCATGTCATTATAAAGGCACGATAACTGGAGTTAGCGTTCGATAGCCTCGGAAAAAAGATCTACTCAGGTATTAAGGATGTTCGGGCCAAAACGCATTTCTGTTCGATCGCTATAAAACTTTGCCACAATGTAGGGAAAGGCCCACTGAATTGTTTGCAATTTTTTCAGATTTTTTGACCGCGTAGTTTTTTTAGTAATGCGTGTACAAAGCTGCGTAAGGTACCGTGTAAACGTTTCGGAAATCGGTCGGTAACGATAGAACGTAGCGATTTTCTCCACCGATTTCTGTTAGATTCGAATAAAAAAACCTACCACTGGGAAGGGCATACTATCAGACAGATTGTGTCCAAATTTAAAAAAGATTCACCGTTTTGTTTCTGAGATAAATTCAACAAACGAAGGACCCTATCTCTGTCTAGCCACTTGCTTTGTCTGCGTTTCTCATTCGCACACTGACTCACGCGGTCAGCGGAGCCCGTCTCCCGTTCTCATCCTGCGACTTTGGCCCAAACATCCTTAAATCCGCCAGCCACCATGGCTCGACGGTATTTTGCTCTCGTCTAGCGCTAGCAGTCGCCATCTATCAGTTTCATTCAGTAATGCACAGAATGTAAAGTAAGTTTTTAATGCTTTACAGGCTTTCGCTATTTCGACCATTCTACCGGTTGGTCTTTCGCTGTTTTGACCTCTCGATTCTTTAGTCTTTCGCTTTAAAGATTTCGAAATACTAAGCTGTCGGAATATTCACAATTCGAGAATTCAAAGAGTCGAACTGTTAAGTTGTCGAATTTTTGTCACGTCCACATTTTCCTCTTCGTCATTTTACATATTCTTATATATTTTCTCGTTATAAAATAGTTTCAAGATCTTTGTGTTCACAATTTGTATTCGATACTTTACAGCCGGACGTAAGATTGGTCTTTCGAAATTTGAACTTTCGTTAGCTTTAAATTTTGAGATTTTAGCTATTCTAAATATCGGTCGTTCTACACTTTGACCCCCACCCGGGTCCGTGATGAATAAATCTCGGGAAGCGAGTGACCAAATGGAATTTTAGTTACACTCGTAGTGAGGGATGTTAAATTGGGAATCCCGAATGTTAATCGGAGTGCGGCTCCTACGACAATTAGTACTTGTTGTTTGAAGAAGGTTATTGATTAGGCAGGAGAAACGCACGAGGTTTCCTAACGGTATAAGGACTGGGAAATTCCGTCAAGTGCGAAAGAAAAAAAAAAACAATTTAAATGAATCGTCTGTGTCGAGTAGGCCGAAGTTCCGCGTGGAACGACCCATACGTCCACTGGGCTGCCGAACTTCGGTGCTCCTTGACAAAAATAGGCACTCACCTGACCGTGCTAGAGTGTAGGTGGGATAACGTGAGAACGCACGGCGGCGTAGAGCGTCACTACTCTTACTACTACAGCCCGTCAGTATATAGTGATACTACGACGAGAGGCTATAGACTCTCGTGGTTACCTCGTAGTTTGCCCTAGACGAATGTCGCGTGCCTATTGTATCTGATGTAAATATGACGGACTGGGACTTATCGGTTATTGAAGCTCTACGAAACTGTACAGTCTAACCTCGCATAGTTTTGTACAATTGATCTTTCAAGGTGCTTAGCAATTCGAAAGCTTACCTTCCTAAGGAGCAATCAAGCGAAAACCCTAGGTGTTTAAGGATGTCGCGTCGGTCTTTACTCGTTATTTATCCTCGCCAGCGGTGGCCGTAGCTCACGATGAAACTTGTGAAAACTAAATAAAAATCGTAATTATCTTCGGTAATTCGAAATAAGAGAAACTAGTGCTAAAAAGCCACCAAGTCACAACGGTAGATGTTTATGAATGCGTAGATCTTTGCTAGTTCCCAGATAGACAGGAGCCACGAAAAGTTGGAGCAATATTTGCGATATGTGCAGCGCATGTCGCAGATATTGCTCCAACTGCATCCTTTTCGTGGCGCTTGTCTATCAAGATTATTTATCCTCGCCGGCTGTCACGAATATTCACTGCGAGGTTCTCGATTATTCCGCTCTTATGGTTAGGTACGTTCTTAACTCCCCCGGTCTAGCGAAATGCAGTGGCTTTCTGTATTAATGGCCCTACCTGATATTTTTTGGACTAGCCTCATAACAATCTTGACATAGTAATGGAAATACAGATCTTCTTGAAAAAATCATGTTTCTTATTTTACACATACACTAGGACCTCGATTTCGTTCACAGTGGCGGGACCGGCTCCGCATTACACTTAACAAACTCGAGGTTGCGCATGCCCCGCCCATACTAACTGTCGAGCATGGCCCATAGCTTTCTGCGCCGATCGATATTCGCTCCGTGGTGGGGACTGTTCAGGAAACCGAGGGCGCAAAAATCGAGGTACTAGTGTATTTACATTCAACTAAGCGTAACTCAGAAAGGTTAGCTTGGCCCAATTAGAAAAAAAAATGTAACGTACTTATTCACAAAGAGGGAATATTCTGTGAAAATGTCACCTTTTCCCAAACTGACAAAGTATCATTGCGCGACAACCAGCAGCCTGGAATGACACTGCTGTAGCAGCCAGAGCGGTACAGTTTTAATATCACATTGAGAAAAGGCAACAGGAGACATTATACACAGTAAAAAATATTTGTACATTTAGGAAATCTTTCTTATCCACAAACGTCCACAACTATTTTGTTGTTAATTTCACCAAAAATATTTGTAAAATTGATAGACATTTTTGTAAAATGGACAAGATTTTTTTGTAAAATTAATATGAAAAGAACTGTGGACATTTGTGGATAAGAAACGTTCGTACGTAGCTTACTGCGCATCACGTATCCTGACCCCTTGGTAGTTAATCGTGAATTTGTGATATGTCTATACATTTTGCATCGCGATGAGATTTTCTTGAAACTAATTTTCCCAGTACGGAATGTGACAGCTCTGAATTGTTAACCTTCATATTAACCGTACTCGTTAATTGTAAGATAAATTGCATCCCATGCCGTACCTTATGAATTAATAAACAAATATATCATTTTGTTTTAATTTAAAACCATATATGACTGGATTATGTGGATTGGGAGGAAACCATCTGATGGCAAATGGATGAACTTTAAAAAATTAAATCACAAATTGAAGAAGACGATGAAAACACCATAAAATTTGTTCAAAAAATTGTTGTTTGTTCATACTTCACGATTAAAATGTTGAGTTCTCAACAATCTCTTAAAACCGAATTTGACAAATAATCTACGACATTCAACTATATATATATATACTTCAATTTTAACTTTTACAGCAAAGGAACAAACTAAGTCTCTAACGGTAGTCGACGAGGACCTACGTGATACCCTTGACCATTACACAGCAATATCCTTACATGGTGTACACTTACACGAGAGTTTTAACCACGATTGGTCACATATCGGTGGTCTGACGCAAGTGAAAGAGATTTTGAAGCAACTATTTGAATGGCCTTTGAAATATCCTGAACTGTATCGGAATGCACCGATAAAAAATCAAAACGGTGTGCTTTTGTATGGAATGCCGGGAACTGGAAAAACTGTATTGGCTGGAGCAATCGCGAAGCAATGTGGTTTAAATTTAATCAGTGTTAAGGTATTATAACAAATATTATCAATCTGTAATTCATTAATTCAATTGTAATTATAAAATAACAGAATAATGGAAAATTTACCTTCCATTACAACTTAAATCATCAATTTTAATTATTTACATTTGGTTTCAATTTCAGGGTCCAGAACTGTTATCAAAATACATAGGGGCCAGTGAAGAAGCCGTTCGACAAGTCTTTGAGAAGTTAATATCATTGTTAACTACCAAATGAAATTGTAAACGTTAAATCAATGCTAATACAAATAATATTTACTAATATTGTAATTGATGCTTGTTCTAGAGCCCGTCGAGTCAAGCCGTGTATTCTGTTTTTCGACGAATTCGACAGTCTCGCACCAAGGTCAGTTTAAAGGTTACTTACTGCATGCTAATTCATATTGTTAGGATAAGTCGGAATCAGTACTTGCACTCAAGTACCGAGGAGAGTATTCTCGGTACTTGACTGCACTTGAGTATTCCGTGTGAGGAGTATTAACGAGGCTTCGAACGGTAAATAGTACATTTCGATACGAGTGCGAAAAAACTTTTTCTGACGAGTGTGAGTTTGCAGCACGAGCCGAAGGCGAGTGTTGCGATCACACAAGTTCAGAAAACGTTTTTCGCGCGCGTATCGAACAAAATTTTATTACACGGTGTGAAAATGGGAGTTTTCGCACGCGGAGCGTGCTCAAAAACCGCCATTTTCCCATCGAGTGAAATAAAATACTTTTGAGGGGTCTTTTAGTCGTCATTTATCAATTGAGTTGTTATCAATTTAATTGTTTAGGTCTACTTTTAGTTGTGGCTAGGGACCGAAGTGCCATAAAGGCCATCTGTCGATACAAAATGTTTTTAAATTGTGACGTATTTCATCGTAACTGGGTTCGGGTGCAGGAAAAACGGGAACGAAATCCGAAACTTGGAACTGTCACCTTGGGCCAACCACCTTTGCTCATGCACTTGGCAGCCGACATGTCACCAGTTAAGGTAGTCCTAACGAATAGTGTTCACTTCGCATAAGTTTCAGAGAAACGAGAGGGAATCGCAAACACGTCTCGATGGCATAAAAATCTGAAAAAAATCAAGCATATTAAAGATGCTGAAAAGATTAATTTTGCATAATAACAGTTCCAAAATGTTATTAACAAATTCATGAAAAATAAAATTGTTCAACAAATCTCGCGGAAACATAACTTTTTTATTTTATGAAATTATTCGTTCACTTTTCTGAATATGTATGAATTTTTTCAGATTTTTAGATTCACTTCGAATTTTGAGACTTTCTACACGTTTTTCCCATATCAAAACAAAAAATTTTAAGTGAAGTTAAAAATCTGAAAATATTCATACGTATTCAGAAAAGTGAAGCACTTTCTTAAAAAAAAGTTAGGTTTCCGGGAGATTTTTTGAACAATTTTATTTTTCATCAATTTGTTAATAACATTTTGGAATTATTATTATGCAAAATTAATCTTTTCAGCACCTTTAATATGCTTGATTTTTTTTCAGATTTTTATACCATTCAGAAGTGTTTGCAATTCCCTTTCTTTTCTCTGAAACTTATGCGAAGTGAACACTATTCGCAAGAACGACCTTAATTTTTGTTTCGTCGCAATTAAGAAACCAGTCTAACGGGAGGTCGAGTGGGACTAAGATCGACCCCTTAAACCGTAGATGAATTTTTGTATCATCGGAATTCACAAACCGGAATAAACTGGGGATCGAGTGGGACTAAGCTCGATTACCAAAACCGTAAAAGAGACAAAACACAAACACAAATTGATACCGTAGCGACAACCGATACGAACCGTACCGAACGAGAGGTAATACTGAGGTAATACTGAGTGTACTGCGAGATGTTGTTTGTGGTAGAAGGGTCGGAACACCTGCTGGTAAAATAATTTAGACTTTATCGAAATTAGAATGAGAGCTGGGATATGCGAGGACGTGACAAAATAAATTATCGGTAAAAGAGCCCTGGTTGTGTGCGGGAAGCGCAACCGGGAACCGGGACGAAAACTCAAAAGCGGTACCGATGCACGCGAACGAAACGAGCGTGACAACGGAGAATGGAATTAACGCGGGATCATTGTTGATCTTTATACCTACGGTGTACCCCAGATCGGTCGAATAATCCATAAAAAGCGGGAACCGGAGCAAACAACGCTCACGGGAATCACACATGCAGTACGCCATTGCATAACATCACTAAAACTGAAAATTTGAATAGAGAATGTGAGAGCGCCAATTACGAAAATCTGGAAGGTCTCGTAGACACCACCCAGCATAGGTAACGGGAGAGCGAGATCACTTCACGCGCGCAAGATAATACGCGATGCGGAATGAGAGCAGAACAATTTGTAACGAATCGGTAAATTCCTGCCTGAAATATCGCGAGCAACCTTGAGCGAGAGATAACGCGAGGAATTTAGCGACCACCGTGATTTATTTTATTTTCGTTTAACCGTCGCCTTAAAGGAGAAGGTACCGAGGGAAGGGAATCAAGAGGAACTCGAATCGCCCGCACCGATGGTGACGGAGAAATGGACAAAAAAATTGTTAATTAATTTGTTCGGGATTGCCTCAGTCGGAATGATTTTCTCTCAGGCGTTTCGCGCCGCACGAGAGTATTGACCCCTCATCATAGGCAATCTCGTGGATCGAAAGAAAAAAAAAAAAAAAAAAAAAGCCACACGAGAAGCGAGAGTGCAAAAAAAATGTTGACTGATAGGATAAATTTACGAGGATATTAAATGTGGGATATTAAGCTGAATTTGGAAGGTTGGGGTCAGTGAGAGGAGCGTTATTGAATTTACGGCTTCGAACGGTACCTCTCTTCACACCGGTTAAGTGACCGGGAAGTTATGGTTTCGAGTCGAGAGGCTGAAGGCCAGTCGTCTCGCGGAATTGATAAAAAAAATTTCAATGCGCGATTCTAGAGGATCGATCGTAGATCACGGTGTCCTGAAGGGAAGCCGGGATCGACGTTCGATCTATCCTCTCGCTCACAGCGTGCTCACGAGTCGACACGAGTGAGTGCTTTGTACTCGTGAGACTATACCGCGCGCGGGGAACGTCACGTTCTTTTAATACAAAAAAAAAATAGTCAACTACACAGCCGTTTCGGAGCGGGCAGCTGCCACACTCTGGCTGTAGAAATTTCGCCTGGCTTAAAAGAAAAATCCAGTCGTCCGGATAGCCGCGCGTTCACGGACAACTCACGCGATTGTTTGACAATCTAAAAAAAAACTTGATGACTTGATTTTAGGGAAGTGAAATTCACAAGGTCCACACGACGCGGCCTTGTGGAGCTCAACACTCAATTTCAAAAATAATAAAGCAAATCCGGGTGTTCTGGATTTCTCGACTTTTGATATCCCGTCGTGTCGAGTGCACGAGACGGTTGCAGAGTCTCGATGAGAACTTGAGGCTACACAGACCGTAGCTTTGCGAACATTAGCTAGTAAGGTGTTCGCTCGCGTAATTTATATCCCCGTAGCGTACTATTAACGTGGTCGGGTGACTCGAATCAGACTGCGTGCGAGTGGATGAGTACTTTGGGTGATTACCGCAATCACGTTCGCGAATATAAGATCGAAAGTAATTCGCGCGTTTAACTATTTCTATCCCCGCGACGTTCCACCGTTAATAATTACCGAGTGTCTCGAATCGTACTCGCTAGACTCGTCTTGCAATAAAGCATCGACACTCAATTGTGTGGGGAATATTGCTCAACGAGTGCCCTGACTATGCTAACTCTGGCCTAAACACTAGTACGAGCGCGGCTCGGATCTCTCGTAGGTGCTAACTCTTGGTTGACTACGATGAAAATGATGTCGAGAGTCGCTTCGCTCGCACTTTTATTAGTTGTCCCTAGCCTTCGCTCGCGAGAGGGGAAATTTCTCCCAGAGAGCGCGATGTTCTCCTTGTAGTGGGATCCTTTGCCCAAACGGAAGGGGCTTCCATTACGTCCGGTGGGAGATCACCTCGTCTTGAGAGGTGTGAAGATAAGGTAGGTGTCTATCATAACGATGACCAGCAAGTCCGAACTGCGGACTACAGGTGTGTCGAGAGGGTCGCCTATCTCCAGGCGTCCCGTCTTGTGACGGACACTCGTGATGAGTGGTTCCGTTACAAATTATACGCATGGGAGCGTGAGAGTTAGAGTGGATCGCCGCATTAGCGTCGCAAACGAGACTGACTATCAATTATAGATTTCGATAACGCGCAATTATGATTATTCTAAAATCCCTGAATCGGTAGCTATTGCCCTCTCCACTATCTCCTGATGTCATCGATACCAATAGCCCCAATACGAACGACAGCGTAAAGCTGTTCCAGCCCTTTACCCGGGAAACAAAACCCTTTGCCTGTTCTCCAGCGCGCTGCACACTTCCTTGGGGCGCCGGTATTTCACCCGGATTTTCGCCGATTCGTAAAGAAATGTTCATCAGATGCTAAAAAAACAATAACGGAGCGGACAAAAACATAAAACGGCAGTCAATAGATCTTACTTAATAAATCTTCGTGGTGATGACTCGACACATCACGACACAAAATATATATACAAAAAGTGAGTTGTGCATCACCGAAACAACGAAGTAACTCAGGAATAACTATAAAGCAACCACTATCGAAATATAAAACGATGTGTTGCTCGTGGGTATTTATGAAAGTTTTGCTGTGGTTGCGATATGGTTCCTTTGCAGTTCAAAACTCACAATAATGACTTTTAAAGCTCAATGCTTTTTCAAAGTTTTATCGGAATAAATGGAACGACGGTACGCGTCGAAAACAGTACTACCACTTTTCACTGAAATTATCACAAGAGAATTATTAGAGAAACAACAAATTTACAGATTGGAATATTTAAACACTGTTTTTGCTGTGTTTTTTTTGTATATGGGGCATTCCATACCGATTCGACCTACGCCGGATCCTCGACCTCTTCAATTCGGTTGGTAATTTTTTATAATATAGTTCTAACTCTAAAAATCACACAATTTTTTTTTAATTTTCATTCACTACAATTTTTCAAAGTGAACATATTTTTAGCCGGAATTAAAAATTCTGAAAAAATTCTGAAAAAATTCTGAAAAAATTCTGAAAAAATTCTGAAAAAATTCTGAAAAAATTCTGTATTAGATATGAACATTTTGAAGCCTAAACCCAGAATCACAAAATGCTTGCTTCTCTATGTTTTTTGACCTTTGCTTTCTTTTTTTAAGTGAACTTATTGTTAGCCCAAATGAAAAAATCTGAAAAAGTTCTCAAAAAACCTGTATCAGGTATTAAAATGTTCAAGCCTAGAGCGAAAGTGGTATCGCATTAGCTTCTATATTTTAATATAATTTTTAATAATTTTAAATAATAAAAAAAATAGAAGCTAATGCGATACCACTTTCGCTTTAGGCTTGATAATTTTTATATCTGTTACAGAGTTTTTGAGAATTTTTTCAGATTTTTTCATTTGGGGTAACAATATGTTCACTTAAAAAAGAAAGCAAAGCTCAAAAAACATCTAGAAGCAAACGTTTTACCATTCCGGTTTCAGGCTTAAAAAATGTCATCTGATACAGAATTTTTCAGAATTTTTTCAACATTTTTAATTCCGGCTAAAAATATGTTCACTTTGAAAAATTGTAATTAATGCACATTAAAAAAAAAATAATTGAAACAAAAATTTAGAATGATTTTTAGAGTTAGAACAATATTATAAAAAATTACCAACCGAATTGAAGAGGTCGAGGATCCGACGTAGGTTAAATCGGTATGGAATGCCCCATATACGGGTTGTGATGCAGTTCGTTTATGACCCTGCAGATATCTGCACGACATCAAATTTCATCTTCGTCATGTCTTTGGCAATGCACTACTTTGGGAAGAAAAAAAATTGTTCACTCGCAGAATTTTATTCTCGAAGTGAAGAACTTCGCCAAGCTCAGTTTCTGCCTATCAAAACACAGTCGTTACGATTCGATAAAATTTAGTCTTGTGCAGATATCTTCAGGACCATGTTCGTTTATCATTGCACACGCCCATCATGTGCGCGCTTCAAGCGCCAGCCTCGATCCTTGAAACCCAATTAGCGGTGTTGACAGTGTCGCCGAAAAGATCTCTAAACGGGTTAGATATCATCGTTAAAATGATATATGTATATTGAAGTACACCTACATCCGAAAATCAACTTCTGTATCCAATATAGTAGTCTATCAACTTTTTGGTTCGGAAATGATATATATGAATAAAAAAAATGTGGGGTATAGCAACACTAGAACTTAAAAAAAATAAACACAAAAATTAATTTGTCTCGCACGCGCATACGCACACACAAAAGTAAAAATACTTATTGTTCTTTATGTATCACTTCCTCGGATTGTCGTCATCTCATTTCGGTTCCTAACCATAGCCGTAATCTTAGCGGATCCGAGCAACCGAACGGTTTCGGTTCCGTTGCAATTGTTTTTTGGTTGTTTTTCGGCCGAAAGTTACTTTTTGGTTGAAAATGAAGGATTTTGGTTGCAATTGTTGGGTGCTTTCTGTCATTTAGCAACCGACGGATGCATCTGAAAAGCAACAGTCGTTTTTTGGTTGGAAATGGGTTGTTTTTCGGTTCCTTTTAAGTTTTTTCGTTTTGCTTCTACAGGAAGGACAGCATTGTTTTTGTGGACGTTTTTTTCGGGATTTTCATCGCAGAATGGTCAAACCAGTCTAAGACATCGAGATAAATGGTTTGCACGAAATGTTAGTATATTGTAGCTTGTCGACGCGCTGGCGGTCGTAATTTGTAATATATCGGGTGAAAATTTGGTCCAAAAATAGATAGTGATTAAGCAAGTGTTAAGGGTGAATTTGGAGTGACACCGTTAAACTGTTAAAAATTTATGACATTTTGGATTTTTTCAAAAGTATCATGTATGAGAAATTGAAATGAGAAATTGAAATGAGAAATTGAAATGAGAAATTGAAATGAGAAATTGAAATGAGAAATTGAAATGAGAAATTGAAATGAGAAATTGAAATGAGAAATTGAAATGAGAAATTGAAATGAGAAATTGAAATGAGAAATTGAAATGAGAAATTGAAATGAGAAATTGAAATGAGAAATTGAAATGAGAAATTGAAATGAGAAATTGAAATGAGAAATTGAAATGAGAAATTGAAATGAGAAATTGAAATGAGAAATTGAAATGAGAAATTGAAATGAGAAATTGAAATGAGAAATTGAAATGAGAAATTGAAATGAGAAATTGAAATGAGAAATTGAAATGAGAAATTGAAATGAGAAATTGAAATGAGAAATTGAAATGAGAAATTGAAATGAGAAATTGAAATGAGAAATTGAAATGAGAAATTGAAATGAGAAATTGAAATGAGAAATTGAAATGAGAAATTGAAATGAGAAATTGAAATGAGAAATTGAAATGAGAAATTGAAATGAGAAATTGAAATGAGAAATTGAAATGAGAAATTGAAATGAGAAATTGAAATGAGAAATTGAAATGAGAAATTGAAATGAGAAATTGAAATGAGAAATTGAAATGAGAAATTGAAATGAGAAATTGAAATGAGAAATTGAAATGAGAAATTGAAATGAGAAATTGAAATGAGAAATTGAAATGAGAAATTGAAATGAGAAATTGAAATGAGAAATTGAAATGAGAAATTGAAATGAGAAATTGAAATGAGAAATTGAAATGAGAAATTGAAATGAGAAATTGAAATGAGAAATTGAAATGAGAAATTGAAATGAGAAATTGAAATGAGAAATTGAAATGAGAAATTGAAATGAGAAATTGAAATGAGAAATTGAAATGAGAAATTGAAATGAGAAATTGAAATGAGAAATTGAAATGAGAAATTGAAATGAGAAATTGAAATGAGAAATTGAAATGAGAAATTGAAATGAGAAATTGAAATGAGAAATTGAAATGAGAAATTGAAATGAGAAATTGAAATGAGAAATTGAAATGAGAAATTGAAATGAGAAATTGAAATGAGAAATTGAAATGAGAAATTGAAATGAGAAATTGAAATGAGAAATTGAAATGAGAAATTGAAATGAGAAATTGAAATGAGAAATTGAAATGAGAAATTGAAATGAGAAATTGAAATGAGAAATTGAAATGAGAAATTGAAATGAGAAATTGAAATGAGAAATTGAAATGAGAAATTGAAATGAGAAATTGAAATGAGAAATTGAAATGAGAAATTGAAATGAGAAATTGAAATGAGAAATTGAAATGAGAAATTGAAATGAGAAATTGAAATGAGAAATTGAAATGAGAAATTGAAATGAGAAATTGAAATGAGAAATTGAAATGAGAAATTGAAATGAGAAATTGAAATGAGAAATTGAAATGAGAAATTGAAATGAGAAATTGAAATGAGAAATTGAAATGAGAAATTGAAATGAGAAATTGAAATGAGAAATTGAAATGAGAAATTGAAATGAGAAATTGAAATGAGAAATTGAAATGAGAAATTGAAATGAGAAATTGAAATGAGAAATTGAAATGAGAAATTGAAATGAGAAATTGAAATGAGAAATTGAAATGAGAAATTGAAATGAGAAATTGAAATGAGAAATTGAAATGAGAAATTGAAATGAGAAATTGAAATGAGAAATTGAAATGAGAAATTGAAATGAGAAATTGAAATGAGAAATTGAAATGAGAAATTGAAATGAGAAATTGAAATGAGAAATTGAAATGAGAAATTGAAATGAGAAATTGAAATGAGAAATTGAAATGAGAAATTGAAATGAGAAATTGAAATGAGAAATTGAAATGAGAAATTGAAATGAGAAATTGAAATGAGAAATTGAAATGAGAAATTGAAATGAGAAATTGAAATGAGAAATTGAAATGAGAAATTGAAATGAGAAATTGAAATGAGAAATTGAAATGAGAAATTGAAATGAGAAATTGAAATGAGAAATTGAAATGAGAAATTGAAATGAGAAATTGAAATGAGAAATTGAAATGAGAAATTGAAATGAGAAATTGAAATGAGAAATTGAAATGAGAAATTGAAATGAGAAATTGAAATGAGAAATTGAAATGAGAAATTGAAATGAGAAATTGAAATGAGAAATTGAAATGAGAAATTGAAATGAGAAATTGAAATGAGAAATTGAAATGAGAAATTGAAATGAGAAATTGAAATGAGAAATTGAAATGAGAAATTGAAATGAGAAATTGAAATGAGAAATTGAAATGAGAAATTGAAATGAGAAATTGAAATGAGAAATTGAAATGAGAAATTGAAATGAGAAATTGAAATGAGAAATTGAAATGAGAAATTGAAATGAGAAATTGAAATGAGAAATTGAAATGAGAAATTGAAATGAGAAATTGAAATGAGAAATTGAAATGAGAAATTGAAATGAGAAATTGAAATGAGAAATTGAAATGAGAAATTGAAATGAGAAATTGAAATGAGAAATTGAAATGAGAAATTGAAATGAGAAATTGAAATGAGAAATTGAAATGAGAAATTGAAATGAGAAATTGAAATGAGAAATTGAAATGAGAAATTGAAATGAGAAATTGAAATGAGAAATTGAAATGAGAAATTGAAATGAGAAATTGAAATGAGAAATTGAAATGAGAAATTGAAATGAGAAATTGAAATGAGAAATTGAAATGAGAAATTGAAATGAGAAATTGAAATGAGAAATTGAAATGAGAAATTGAAATGAGAAATTGAAATGAGAAATTGAAATGAGAAATTGAAATGAGAAATTGAAATGAGAAATTGAAATGAGAAATTGAAATGAGAAATTGAAATGAGAAATTGAAATGAGAAATTGAAATGAGAAATTGAAATGAGAAATTGAAATGAGAAATTGAAATGAGAAATTGAAATGAGAAATTGAAATGAGAAATTGAAATGAGAAATTGAAATGAGAAATTGAAATGAGAAATTGAAATGAGAAATTGAAATGAGAAATTGAAATGAGAAATTGAAATGAGAAATTGAAATGAGAAATTGAAATGAGAAATTGAAATGAGAAATTGAAATGAGAAATTGAAATGAGAAATTGAAATGAGAAATTGAAATGAGAAATTGAAATGAGAAATTGAAATGAGAAATTGAAATGAGAAATTGAAATGAGAAATTGAAATGAGAAATTGAAATGAGAAATTGAAATGAGAAATTGAAATGAGAAATTGAAATGAGAAATTGAAATGAGAAATTGAAATGAGAAATTGAAATGAGAAATTGAAATGAGAAATTGAAATGAGAAATTGAAATGAGAAATTGAAATGAGAAATTGAAATGAGAAATTGAAATGAGAAATTGAAATGAGAAATTGAAATGAGAAATTGAAATGAGAAATTGAAATGAGAAATTGAAATGAGAAATTGAAATGAGAAATTGAAATGAGAAATTGAAATGAGAAATTGAAATGAGAAATTGAAATGAGAAATTGAAATGAGAAATTGAAATGAGAAATTGAAATGAGAAATTGAAATGAGAAATTGAAATGAGAAATTGAAATGAGAAATTGAAATGAGAAATTGAAATGAGAAATTGAAATGAGAAATTGAAATGAGAAATTGAAATGAGAAATTGAAATGAGAAATTGAAATGAGAAATTGAAATGAGAAATTGAAATGAGAAATTGAAATGAGAAATTGAAATGAGAAATTGAAATGAGAAATTGAAATGAGAAATTGAAATGAGAAATTGAAATGAGAAATTGAAATGAGAAATTGAAATGAGAAATTGAAATGAGAAATTGAAATGAGAAATTGAAATGAGAAATTGAAATGAGAAATTGAAATGAGAAATTGAAATGAGAAATTGAAATGAGAAATTGAAATGAGAAATTGAAATGAGAAATTGAAATGAGAAATTGAAATGAGAAATTGAAATGAGAAATTGAAATGAGAAATTGAAATGAGAAATTGAAATGAGAAATTGAAATGAGAAATTGAAATGAGAAATTGAAATGAGAAATTGAAATGAGAAATTGAAATGAGAAATTGAAATGAGAAATTGAAATGAGAAATTGAAATGAGAAATTGAAATGAGAAATTGAAATGAGAAATTGAAATGAGAAATTGAAATGAGAAATTGAAATGAGAAATTGAAATGAGAAATTGAAATGAGAAATTGAAATGAGAAATTGAAATGAGAAATTGAAATGAGAAATTGAAATGAGAAATTGAAATGAGAAATTGAAATGAGAAATTGAAATGAGAAATTGAAATGAGAAATTGAAATGAGAAATTGAAATGAGAAATTGAAATGAGAAATTGAAATGAGAAATTGAAATGAGAAATTGAAATGAGAAATTGAAATGAGAAATTGAAATGAGAAATTGAAATGAGAAATTGAAATGAGAAATTGAAATGAGAAATTGAAATGAGAAATTGAAATGAGAAATTGAAATGAGAAATTGAAATGAGAAATTGAAATGAGAAATTGAAATGAGAAATTGAAATGAGAAATTGAAATGAGAAATTGAAATGAGAAATTGAAATGAGAAATTGAAATGAGAAATTGAAATGAGAAATTGAAATGAGAAATTGAAATGAGAAATTGAAATGAGAAATTGAAATGAGAAATTGAAATGAGAAATTGAAATGAGAAATTGAAATGAGAAATTGAAATGAGAAATTGAAATGAGAAATTGAAATGAGAAATTGAAATGAGAAATTGAAATGAGAAATTGAAATGAGAAATTGAAATGAGAAATTGAAATGAGAAATTGAAATGAGAAATTGAAATGAGAAATTGAAATGAGAAATTGAAAT
The DNA here is from genome assembly GCA_917499995.1 of Ichneumon xanthorius. Classification (NCBI taxonomy): domain Eukaryota; kingdom Metazoa; phylum Arthropoda; class Insecta; order Hymenoptera; family Ichneumonidae; genus Ichneumon; species Ichneumon xanthorius. The sequence goes on along the minus strand of OU824202.1, from coordinate 1,225,854 downwards.
GAGAAATTGAAATGAGAAATTGAAATGAGAAATTGAAATGAGAAATTGAAATGAGAAATTGAAATGAGAAATTGAAATGAGAAATTGAAATGAGAAATTGAAATGAGAAATTGAAATGAGAAATTGAAATGAGAAATTGAAATGAGAAATTGAAATGAGAAATTGAAATGAGAAATTGAAATGAGAAATTGAAATGAGAAATTGAAATGAGAAATTGAAATGAGAAATTGAAATGAGAAATTGAAATGAGAAATTGAAATGAGAAATTGAAATGAGAAATTGAAATGAGAAATTGAAATGAGAAATTGAAATGAGAAATTGAAATGAGAAATTGAAATGAGAAATTGAAATGAGAAATTGAAATGAGAAATTGAAATGAGAAATTGAAATGAGAAATTGAAATGAGAAATTGAAATGAGAAATTGAAATGAGAAATTGAAATGAGAAATTGAAATGAGAAATTGAAATGAGAAATTGAAATGAGAAATTGAAATGAGAAATTGAAATGAGAAATTGAAATGAGAAATTGAAATGAGAAATTGAAATGAGAAATTGAAATGAGAAATTGAAATGAGAAATTGAAATGAGAAATTGAAATGAGAAATTGAAATGAGAAATTGAAATGAGAAATTGAAATGAGAAATTGAAATGAGAAATTGAAATGAGAAATTGAAATGAGAAATTGAAATGAGAAATTGAAATGAGAAATTGAAATGAGAAATTGAAATGAGAAATTGAAATGAGAAATTGAAATGAGAAATTGAAATGAGAAATTGAAATGAGAAATTGAAATGAGAAATTGAAATGAGAAATTGAAATGAGAAATTGAAATGAGAAATTGAAATGAGAAATTGAAATGAGAAATTGAAATGAGAAATTGAAATGAGAAATTGAAATGAGAAATTGAAATGAGAAATTGAAATGAGAAATTGAAATGAGAAATTGAAATGAGAAATTGAAATGAGAAATTGAAATGAGAAATTGAAATGAGAAATTGAAATGAGAAATTGAAATGAGAAATTGAAATGAGAAATTGAAATGAGAAATTGAAATGAGAAATTGAAATGAGAAATTGAAATGAGAAATTGAAATGAGAAATTGAAATGAGAAATTGAAATGAGAAATTGAAATGAGAAATTGAAATGAGAAATTGAAATGAGAAATTGAAATGAGAAATTGAAATGAGAAATTGAAATGAGAAATTGAAATGAGAAATTGAAATGAGAAATTGAAATGAGAAATTGAAATGAGAAATTGAAATGAGAAATTGAAATGAGAAATTGAAATGAGAAATTGAAATGAGAAATTGAAATGAGAAATTGAAATGAGAAATTGAAATGAGAAATTGAAATGAGAAATTGAAATGAGAAATTGAAATGAGAAATTGAAATGAGAAATTGAAATGAGAAATTGAAATGAGAAATTGAAATGAGAAATTGAAATGAGAAATTGAAATGAGAAATTGAAATGAGAAATTGAAATGAGAAATTGAAATGAGAAATTGAAATGAGAAATTGAAATGAGAAATTGAAATGAGAAATTGAAATGAGAAATTGAAATGAGAAATTGAAATGAGAAATTGAAATGAGAAATTGAAATGAGAAATTGAAATGAGAAATTGAAATGAGAAATTGAAATGAGAAATTGAAATGAGAAATTGAAATGAGAAATTGAAATGAGAAATTGAAATGAGAAATTGAAATGAGAAATTGAAATGAGAAATTGAAATGAGAAATTGAAATGAGAAATTGAAATGAGAAATTGAAATGAGAAATTGAAATGAGAAATTGAAATGAGAAATTGAAATGAGAAATTGAAATGAGAAATTGAAATGAGAAATTGAAATGAGAAATTGAAATGAGAAATTGAAATGAGAAATTGAAATGAGAAATTGAAATGAGAAATTGAAATGAGAAATTGAAATGAGAAATTGAAATGAGAAATTGAAATGAGAAATTGAAATGAGAAATTGAAATGAGAAATTGAAATGAGAAATTGAAATGAGAAATTGAAATGAGAAATTGAAATGAGAAATTGAAATGAGAAATTGAAATGAGAAATTGAAATGAGAAATTGAAATGAGAAATTGAAATGAGAAATTGAAATGAGAAATTGAAATGAGAAATTGAAATGAGAAATTGAAATGAGAAATTGAAATGAGAAATTGAAATGAGAAATTGAAATGAGAAATTGAAATGAGAAATTGAAATGAGAAATTGAAATGAGAAATTGAAATGAGAAATTGAAATGAGAAATTGAAATGAGAAATTGAAATGAGAAATTGAAATGAGAAATTGAAATGAGAAATTGAAATGAGAAATTGAAATGAGAAATTGAAATGAGAAATTGAAATGAGAAATTGAAATGAGAAATTGAAATGAGAAATTGAAATGAGAAATTGAAATGAGAAATTGAAATGAGAAATTGAAATGAGAAATTGAAATGAGAAATTGAAATGAGAAATTGAAATGAGAAATTGAAATGAGAAATTGAAATGAGAAATTGAAATGAGAAATTGAAATGAGAAATTGAAATGAGAAATTGAAATGAGAAATTGAAATGAGAAATTGAAATGAGAAATTGAAATGAGAAATTGAAATGAGAAATTGAAATGAGAAATTGAAATGAGAAATTGAAATGAGAAATTGAAATGAGAAATTGAAATGAGAAATTGAAATGAGAAATTGAAATGAGAAATTGAAATGAGAAATTGAAATGAGAAATTGAAATGAGAAATTGAAATGAGAAATTGAAATGAGAAATTGAAATGAGAAATTGAAATGAGAAATTGAAATGAGAAATTGAAATGAGAAATTGAAATGAGAAATTGAAATGAGAAATTCAAACGAGAAATTCAACTGGAACGCAATTTTTCCACGGGAATTGCCTTTTATATACAGCACTAAAAAGCAACCGCTCAATTTTTATTTTATTAGTTATTTACGGATTTCTTGTGGATACCACAATGTCAGAATGGAACTAAGTCGTTTTTCGGTTTACGTGGGTTACCCGAATCCGCTAGAGATGGAAGAATATTTTTTCCTGAAGTATTTTAAATTTTTAAATAAGAAAGCGTGGAATGCCTTTGCAGTTATAATGTGTTTGACCTCAACGGGAAGCTACGTTCATTCTGTATTTCCGTAATGTTCATACCTATGATTTGATGAAATTATATGACTTTTTACCAGACGAGGTCATGACAGCACGGGTGTAACAGACCGAGTTGTGAATCAACTTCTAACTCAACTAGATGGCGTTGAAGGGAGAGATGGTGTCGCGATTGTTGCTGCATCTTCTAGACCTGACCTACTCGATCCAGCATTACTTCGTCCCGGTCGCTTGGACAAATCGCTACTGTGTCCATTGCCTGATGAGGTACACATCTTCACGTTATTAATGTTCATTTCAGTTATATATTAAAAGTCATAGGATATTTCTTGTATACTGGTACATTGTCTATCATTGATGCCTGGTTTTGATGGGCTGCATAATCATCAAGCAAGATTGAGCGTCTTGGCTTGATGCCTTCAAACCTGTCAAATACATCGAGCCAGATATCCAGAAAAACTGGGTGTTAAGTTCTGCTGTCAACGTCATCCATACTCGCGCATTTTATGCTCGTGAACATTTAGCCAACATTTGTTAATATCAAGTTTCGAGAAATTATAAAATTCAAGATTAAACAGGGGTGCACACGCCGCATATGCACGCATGGATACGGGCACGGACACAATAATGCAGGGCGATCGTGCCTATATTAAATATACTTCCGAGATAATTCTCAAATTCTTGTTGCTCTAGCTTCGAAATTATCCTGTATACCGTGCAAAGTCTAATAACATTTCGGTCACTAAGCGCGCAATTTTAGTTTAACATAAATGAAGAGGTATACGAAAAAAATTAAATTTTTTTTGTATACATACCTTTTTATATCCGTTTTTCGAAAATACAATCCACGTCGATCTCGAAAATAAATCGAAAATATCGCCACCGTTAATTTTCCCGTGACGTATTCAGCGCCGCACGCAATCAAATACATATGATATCGCCTACTAAGAACTAAAACGGTGTAACCCCAATGTTAAGCCACACCGATTACGCTCATCTGTGCTTTAGCAGTTGAAATGTCACGTCAAACATGTTGAAACAAACATCTCGGAAAATTCGTAAGTTAAGCCATTCGTAGTGTTACAGAAAAGGTCAATGCCAAATTCGAAGTTCATCGGACTTCAGGTTCTTTAGGAATCATATGCATCATGTTGGCATTTTGGAGTAAAACACGGTTAACGTTTGGCTACGCGTTTTCGATTAAGGTGGTGGTGGAAATGGTATAGCTGAGTTCAAATTTCATTTATATTTAATCCTAATCGACCGTATCGTTTCTTGAATTTGTTTTAGAATGACAGAGAAGAAATTCTTAATGCTTTGTGCAAATTGCAACGAGTGAATACGGAAAGCCTCGACCTTAAGAATCTTGCAAAACTGTCCCCCGGTTTCACAGGTGCAGACTTGAATGCGGTCATAACGCAGGCCAAGTATGCTGCTTTCGAAAGTACCCTCGCAACTCGTTCCTCAGTAAGTACCTCTTGCCATACCTCGTATCAAATATATAACATAAAAATTGTGAAAATGGACATTTTCATATCGCTTTCTCGTAATTTTTCGTTATTCGCAAAGCTTTTGTTATGGGAAAGCATCCGCTGTATTTTTTGCTTTCTCACGGAAGTGGTAAACGGAAGCGGTCCAGATTCCGTTACGGTTCCAGTTACCGTCATCGAACGTAATTTATGGTAATAATAAATACAGCTTTCGTTTAATATGAAACAAAATGTACGTCATGTCGAAGAGCGGATTTTACTCTTGATTGTTGCCGCAATACTTATATTTTTATAACATTTTTCATTTAACAATTTAATAGCGTATGGCGCAACTCGCGTTTCCGTACTTCTGAGCCGCAGTTGCAATCAGAGCGTTCTAGTCGAAGTACATCACAACTTCTCCGAATGCATTAATTTGTAAGGATTAAAAAACATAAAAGTTATACAAACGGTATCAGTACAAGTAATATTATCAATTAGATTGGTAATTAGTTTGGTTCTTGATTACGTGATTGATTCAATTTGTCATGACGGAAAGTGCGTTAGCTAAATTTGGTTATGCTGCTTTCCGTCACTTGTTGCACCGCGGTTATTATAAATTGAAGTTAATATTTTGACATCATATTGACCCGTAAAATTATTGAAAAATAATAATATCTGTACAATGGTGCCATAAAGTCTAACATAAAGATAGAAACTTGGTATTCGATGAACCGACATACGCGTAGGTTTATCGAATGGCGGAACGAGTGACGGAAACTGGGTACACGATGATGATGAAAACTGTGAAACTGCAGTATGAAGTCTAAAATGATGACGAAAAAACGGAAACTGCAGCATGAGCTCTAAAAAGTGAGGAAAACCCCTACAGTAGAGAGGTATTGTTAAAACGATAATTTAATATTTAATAAATAGTTCCTACAAAATTAAATGCAATAATTACTGAATCGTATTCAGAAGGCTTCAATGTACATATTAAAAGAGTTTTTTTTCGAAGCGACAATATAATCCGTTTATCAATAACGGAAAACTGCGTTTACTGCTCTAAAGACGATGGAAACTGGACCGTTTACATTAGAGGAAGCCTTGCGAATAAAGGAATTTAACGAGGAAGCACAATGAAAACTACAAATTTTAGATTTTTCATGTAATTATTTATTTCATTATCTAATATATGTTATGGAAGGTTAGAATTCATTATTTATGATATAAGGTGAAAAACTCGATAAATCATTTTTTTAAATACGTCAATTTTATAGATTTTTATGTGCCCGATCAAATGGCACTAGTTACAACCCGTAGCAACAAGTATTTGTTAATAATAATACTCGACAAACATATCGAGCATATTATTAAAAAATACTTGTTGTTACGGGTTGTAACTAGTGCCATACGATCGGGCATATCAAAACACTGTACTGTTCCATTTTTTGGGCCTGGTATTTTTCACCAGGTGACCGATGGACGTTGGGTTCGGACGAGCGAGAAAATATTTGTAGGCAATCTGTTACCAGAAAAATTTATTGTTTATTGAAATGTTTTTAAAATTATGGTACATTCGGTTTCTTCCTTTATAGTGGATCTTCTTCTTGATTCCTTGGCTTGATGATTTAAACTTAAATGGCTAATCGCAAAACCAAAGAGGATATTATTCTTTAGCCTAAATCTTAATCTTAACTTGAGTTATGGCATATTGCCGGTTAAACAAAAGAAATTATTCTTATCTTTGATGATAGAAAGACATCTCTGATAATATTTTTAATGGTACGGCGCATCGGCTAACCGTGGATATTTTTTATTGAGTTGCTGAATGAAAAATTGATTCTTACTTAAACAATTATTCAAGTTAGGCGCCCAATTATTCTCGATATTATTCTTCTCGACCTGGTGTTCGGTCATCCTGTTGCTTCCCCGATGTCCGCCAGAACCTGGTGCCTGCATCTATGGGGAGTCATATGGGGAATCATCCCCATACTCCTCCATGCATGCCCAAGGTCGGGTCCTCGGCAAGGATTTCTGCTTCCACGAGAGCTGCGTGAGTCTGTGGCGTCATCACCACTCTCACCGGTACTCGCTTCCGGGTCTATCCTGTCGGGTTACCTCTCTACTTACGAGCTACGAGGATGAGAAGACCAGGATAGCCGGCGTCACCACCGGTGACTCCTCGGGAAGTGAATCCAGGTTAGGCTCGCGTCACCACGAGGCATCTGAACCAAGGGGAAGGGTTTTCCAACTTACCTTTCTCCGTCGCCGTCGTGAAATAAGTGATTCTTCTGTGTCGCGCACCTCCTTAAATACCTGTCCGCGGGCTTTGCGCACAGCACGCTCGTACTCTCTACCTCACGCATGATCCCACTATTTGAGCCCCACGGCGTATACTCGCGGCGCGCGCCGAGAGTGCGTGCGTTGGGCAACGTTCTCGATTGTTCTCGAACGTTTGAGAAGCTTCGACCAACGGTATGTCGAAAAGGGGGGATTTCGGAGCCCCAATTTATCTCGTCGCCTAGGCTTGGCTCTAGTAATGGGACCGCCTAGGGTGAACGTCACAATACATAAGACTGATGTATTTTGAAAGATTTATTAAAATGCAAAGCCTTAGGTATGGGCAGTCGAACTAGGGCAGCCGACTAAATTGTTTATCAAGCTTTATTATTAATAAAAACTTATTGCTACGGGGTGTAACTAGTGCCGTTCGATCGGGCACATCGAAATTTATAACAATAACCGGTTGCAAAAAATGTAAAAAAAAAAGCTAAATCTTAAGTACAGTCTTGTTCGAGTGCCGCCGAATATTCAATTGCTTGTACGTAAGACTTTGCATTTTTTTATTTTGCTGCAATAGCTTATTCTTATATATTTCCATGTGCCCGATCGAATGCCATTAGTTACAATCCGTATCAACCATTCCATTTAATAACCAAGTTCGATAAACAATGTGCAGCGCCACGGAATAATCGATTACTCGTACTTATTTGATTTTCTGCCGATTTCGGAGAAACGTTTTTTTATTGTAACGTACTTTTTTCGAAACATCCAATAGCATTGACTGACCTGTTTTTTCATAATCGCAGGATGTTACCTCGGATTTTGTACGATTTGTGCCTATACTGAACTGTCGATCTTATATAAGATCTTTATAACTGGGCCACTGTTTTCCGTCAACCTCTCAGATGTTTTTTAAAATTTGCCAGTTTGTAATATTACTTGAGAGGTGCTTCTGTGATATTTTTTAGATTTTGAAAGTGCACCCTTCAAGATTTACGTTTTTTTTAATATCCGTATATCTCAAAAAATATTGGTTGCTCAAAAAATTCATAGGAACATTAACTTTTTTATTTTTCATTAACTTTCGAATGACGTTAGAGTCATAATTTTCCCGATACGGGAAATTCCATATTTCTTAAAAAAAAAAATTCTACTAAAAACACACCTTCGATTCTGGTTCCAATTTTACACGATATTTAGCATTGTATAAAAATTCAAAAAAAAAAAATTCCCAAAGTGGTACCTGCGATTCTTACGTACTAACAAAATATAAAAATAAAAATTTCATTGATATAGATTCGTATAAACTCGACTATTAGGGTGGGGACCGACTGTACACCTCCCAAGTCTACACGAAGACAGGTCTATACTAAAAGTGTGCACCGAACGACTCTACACGGGGGTAGGTCTACACCAAATAACTTCGCACTGAAAATCGAACACCATATAACTGTACACATCGACGGTCTGCACTAAACGTGCACACCGGTCGACTGTACACGCTGACATATCTATACATAAAAACTCTACACTGAAAACTGCATACCGCATAACTGGCCACGTCGACGTGCTACATAAAAGGTGTACACCGATCGACTGTGCACGCAGGCATGTCTATGCCAAATAACTCGACACTGAAAACCAAACACCGTCGAATTATAGAAACTGTACACAAAGCCACTGTACACTGCGAAAAAAAACACGGCACGGTGAAAATTCGACACTGAAAACTCGACACGGCGAAAAGTCGACACCAAAACATCGACACGGCGAAAAGTCGACACCAAAAAGTCGACACTGAAAACTCGACACGGCGAATGATCGACACCGAAAGCTCGACAGAATGAGTGTACGCAGTTCTGAATAAATGGATTCATTTTTTACCGATTACCAATTAAATATAACATATTAATTATTGTTAAAAATCGGGAAGAGTAAAAGGTTTGGAACAGTATACAACGTAGGATCAGTCAAGAAGATGATGGCGATCGGTTAACGTTCTTTTCGAGCCGTACGCCGTCGAAAAGCTGCGCGGGTTCTTTAACGAAAGAGAACTCCAATTCAACCTTTCCTTCCTTTACTAGACCACAGCCCGTGCCTGATAGATGGATGGATGCGTGGGTGGATGGCTATATGGGTTGGCCGATGGACCCATGAAACCATGGTCATTTTTTTTAATTAAAAAAATACCCAAAGAAATTTTTAAATAATCCAAAAAGTATACATTATTTTTTTTAATCCAAATAAATTTAAAAAAATGCATTTTTTTGGTTGAAATCTAAAAATAAAAAAAATGCATTTTTTTGAATTTATTTGGATAAAAAAAATAATGTATACTTTTTGGATATTTTTTTATTTCTTTGGGTATTTTTTTAATTAAAAAAAATGTCCATGGGTCCATCGTCCAACCCATATAGCCATCCACCCACGCATCCATCCATCTATCAGGCACGGGCTGTGGTCTAGTAAAGGAAGGAAAGGTTGAATTGGAGTTCTCTTTCGTCAAAGAACTCGCGCAACTTTTTGACCGAGTACGGCTCGAAAAGAACGTTAACCGATCGCCATCATCTTCTTGACTGATCCTACGTTGCATACTGTTCCAAACCTTTTACTCTTCCCGATTTTTAACAATAATTAATATGTTATATTTAATTGGTAATCGGTAAAAAATGAATCCATTTATTCAGAACTGCGTACACTCATTCTGTCGACTTTTTGGTGTCGACTTTTCGCCGTGTCGACTTTTTGGTGTCGACCTTCCGCCGTGTCGACTTTTCGGTGTCGACTTTTCGCCGTGTCGAGTTTTCAGTGTCGAATTTTCACCGTGCCGTGTTTTTTTTCGCAGTGTACAGTGGTTTTGTGTACAGTTTTTATAATTCGACGGTGTTTGGTTTTCAGTGTCGAGTTATTTGGCATAGACATGCCTGCGTGCACAGTCGATCGGTGTACACCTTTTATGTAGCAGGTCGACGTGGCCAGTTATGCGGTATGCAGTTTTCAGTGTAGAGTTTTTAAGTATAGACATGTCAGCGTGTACAGTCGACCGGTGTGCACGTTTAGGGCAGACCGTCGATGTGTACAGTTATATGGTGTTCGATTTTCAGTGCGAAGTTATTTGGTGTAGACCTACCCCCGTGTAGAGTCGTTCGGTGCACACTTTTAGTATAGACCTGTCTTCGTGTAGACTTGGGAGGTGTACAGTCGGTCCCCACCCGACTATTATTTAGATAAATTAAAAGGGTTTGCCCGTAGTCGGTAAATTTGATTCACATCGTTGGAAAACTAGTTTTGAAATAGAGGTTCTTTCAATAAAGCTTGTTGGATGTGTTTCCCTCGTTTGCCCTCTGCTATATGAATGAAATCATTTATTTGTTTATTTTTTTAGTACGTAAGAATCGCAGGTACCACTTTGGGATTTTTTTCTCAGAATCTTCGTACAATGCCAAATATTCTGTAAAATTGGGACCAGAATCGAAGGTCTGTTTTTAGTAGAATGTTTTTTTTTCACGAAACATGGACTTTCCCGTATTGGCAAAATTATTACTCTAACGTCATTCGAAAGTTGATGAAAAATAAAAAAGTTAATGTTCCTACGGATTTTTTGAGTGACCAATATTTTTTTTTTATGTTCTGATCATTAAAAAAACATAAATCCTGAAGGGTGCACTTCAAAATTAAAAAAAAAATCATAGAAGCACCTGTCGGGGAGCACTACAAATTGGCAAATAAAAAAAAAACATCTGAGAGGTCGATCGAAAAAAGTGGCCAAGCTGATAAAGAATGCCTGATAAATGGGAATCTTCAGTGGTGGGATCCTCGTCATAAATTTTGCTAATGGTATGCTCACGCTACGATAACGTTACGCTAACGGTAACCTTACGGCAACGCAAATGTCAATCCGATTTCAGTGACAGACTAAAGAAAATATATTTTGCTCGCTTGCGCTTCGCAAGCAACTCCGAAATGTATTTTCTTTAGTAAAGAAGAGAAGAAAATACATTTTGGAGTTCCTTGTGAAGCGCAAGCAACGCCGAAATGTATTTTCTTTAACCTGTCACTGACGTCGCATTGACATTTGCGTTGCCGTAAGGTTCCCGTTAGCGTAACGTTATCGTAGCGTGAGCATACCATTAGCAAAAGTTATGACGAGGATCCCACCCCTGAAGCCTTAAAAAGATCTGTATCATCTTTTTGTTAAATTGAGAACGGGATTTCGCCACTTATCGCCTGAAGTTTTCATAATAGCCGATCCCCAATCGGAAGTTTCTATAGCCATAGAGGAGTTAAAACTACGCTTCGAACTTTCTCTGGAACATTGTATTCGAGATCATCTGCGTTAACTCCACTCTCGTAAGGGAGAGGCGGGCCAGGCAATCCCCTCCACTGGAGAACTCACAGCGCGCGCAACAAGCAGCGGGGCTGGTGGGGCGTCCCCACCAAGAAGAGAAAGTGAGATTTCGTAGCTTTCGCGTTGGCCGACACGTTTATTCTGGAAAATTGAGAAAAAGAAGAAGAATTTCGTAGCTAACGACAGAAACAATGCGCTGGGGCAAGTGTGGAGCATATTTCTTCATTAAACAATAAATTTCGTTAAACTTCCTAGAGTTCTGCTCCTATGACCATTTTAGAGGAAGAAGTGGCGAAAGATCTTTCTCGTGTCCTTCAAAATGATAACCTCGATATTTTCAGGGATACCTAAGATTCTAAGATTAAAAAAAATGATGGGTGTGTCTGGAAAAACGTCGTAGAATACTTGTATCCAATGGGTCATCACACGATGATGAAGAAACAAGTACTTCGCTGTTATTGGGTATTTCGGAGAAAATACGATCTAATAAAAAAAAACATTTCTGTGCCACCCGCACAAAAAAAAAACATGCGAAAGCAAGCAAAATCGAGAGGAAATCGAACAGTAGCGATGAAAAAGAAAAATGTCTCGATTTTTCATACGGAGCGATATTTGATTATGATGATCAAATGTCCATTTGATCATTCGACCACGATTCGACGCTCGACCCATATTTCACTGATAATTCTTTGGAAAAACACTGCGGCGAAGGACGAAAAAACGTTGTCGAACCATCAAAGGCATTCATGGATGTGGAAAGTCCGGCTATCACCGAAGTCGTGGTAAATGGCTCCATGGTAGACGATTGCTTAGAGGTTTCAGAAAATTACAATTTCACCGAAAACAATAGTGTAACTTCCGCCGCAGATTTTGTAGATATCGCAGGAACGAGCGTAACAGCCACGGCCACGTTACTTGACTAAACCGATGTACAGGAGATAGCTCTAACGTAGAATTCGCATGGACCTTAACCGACCCGAAACGACCCGAAACGACCCGAAACGACCCGAAACGACCCAAAGGGACCGAAAAGACTCCACCCAAACCGACCTAAACCGACCCGAACCGAACCGAAACGACCCGAACGGACCGAAAAGACTTCACCAAACACGACCTGAACCGAAGTTATCCCGTCCACCATAAATAGTTCCCTTTTGACGAAGGAAATCATTGTACCGCGATCGTTCTGGCAAAAAAGCTGGAACTATAACGAACGGTTGAAAAAAGGTTGGGGTGATGATGTTAATGATTTTTTAAAGCTTGCATTCCCGTATTGCGTAGTCACGTTCAAAGACGGCGGGTGCAAAGACGGGGCGAAACATCACAAGACGTATTTTCATGTTATTGCAAGGTATAAAAGAACTCGTGTACGAGATTCACCTTCGTCGCAACTAGTCCAGTTGACGAGCCGTTTCACGACTTGAAGATATCTATAAAAACGGACGGACCGATTGAACATAAGCCTAATGGAATTCACCGAAGAATTATAAAAGGCGACAATTAAATTCTCCTTAGGGAACTAGTACAAAGTCAAAAACCAAATACGATTAAACTACAATTGCTCGGGCAGGCTCCTGTCGATATGCTTGCAGCCTTCTACAGTCTTCTGTAAGCGGCAGTCTTCTCCAAAGAATGTCCAGTGACAATCACGCAGAAGACGATTTGGATAAAGACTTATTCACGTTCTTGCAAAAGCTTCGAGGGGAATTAGTAGCTAAATGGCTCGACCGAACTACTCCCGGATATATCCAGACTATCTCTATGTATCCATTCTCTGTGGTACTATTCGCCGGAACAAATTGATCATCTTTGGTGAAGGGTGGTCCAGTTTACCTGCACCTCGATGCCACAGGACGGATAATATCGCAGGTAGAGGGTTCGGAAGGGTCAGTTATGTTATTATGCACTGACACTGCCGGGAAAGGCTAAAGAGTACGGAGCATTGCCTATTGCCGAACTGATATCGAGTGTTCACACTGTGTTGTACATAACACAGTTCCTGATGACATTCAATTTCGCGGTAAAAAAACGCACATCACAACTTTGTGTAGTGAACAAAATTGAAGTCTATTTCAGCATCGCACTAATTCAAAGTGTCATGAAATCATTCAACGACACAAATCCAAGTCGATATTTGGACGACACCTTCGGATCTAAGGACGAAAAGAAAACCGATTTACCATCTTTTACCGCGGTGCATATTTGTTCCACGCACGTCCTTCGTACGGTAAGAAGAAAGGTCCACTCCATATCGGAAGATGTCCAGTTCCGAGATCTCGCGAAATGTTTTATTTTCGCAATAATCCACGGCGATACTTTGCATAAAGCTCGTATTATTTTCCGACGAGCGGTGATTATTCTTACGAGTTTTGAAAGAACTGCTGAAGTCGATGATTATGTTGCTCAGTTTAAAAGTCGTAGTAGACAAAACGACAAAAACGACCCTGAAGATGTCGAGGAACGAGAAAATGACCTCGAGAATGAGTCTCAGATAGACCTAGAGACGAAACGTCGGCATGGATGTCCATTCTATTCATTTTTTAATGGCGTGTATTTGGATTTTGTCAGGAAGAAGGAGGGGAGTTCCAAAGAGGACACGCCTCTAGAAAAGAACCGATATTATCTTCCGGAATTTATAGAGTACGTACTAGAACATTTAACGCCATTCTTTCCATTTTTTCCGTTCTCTCGTCCGGATTGATTATTTCACGACTTGGACTTTACAGAGACAGCAATGCCGTTGCTGAAAATTGGTTTCAAGTCGTGAAGCACACGGTTTGCGAGGGTGACGTTTACCTTCATACGGCGAGGTTTATTTAAAAAAATGGAAAGGTATTTAGAGCCACGACTTCGCAAAAGAAAATATTCATTAAGGACGCAAAAACAAAGATGGGCTGCCGAAAAAAAGAAGCGAGGAATCGTAAAGCCAAAAAAAGAAAGAAAAACAAACACTTCAAGTGTCCCTTGGGATTTGGCTAAAGAAAGCTGGTACAGAGGACCCAATACGTTTGTCCAGTCGAAATACGTCGAATCATCGACTTCGTTGGCGAACGTGCAAAGTCCAGCTATTACGGATCACCAACGGATCAATCAAGAGACGCGGTAGCGTCTCGACGCCAAAAACTTAATAGAAATTTTTTAAGTGTGCGAAGGACGCTACCAAGTAGTTATACTCCAAAATGCCGGAAGTATTTGTTTGCACTACGTTACCTCACAAATAAATCATCGGATCGAAATGATATTAAAATTTTACTATAGAATGTCTATCCAAGCTTTCCAGTTTGCTTAATTCCGAACACATTCGTTCGGTGGATTCTTGTGTACGATGATCGCGATCAGGAATCAATCCAAAATTTTTCGATTGTGCGTGAACCTGAATACGGGTGCGAGGTGATCAAGTACATCGGCAACGAAGCATCGGATCGATTTTTTAAGGACACTTTTATGATATAATTCGGACCCAAGCTTTCCAATGGGCCTAATTACGATCATAATCGTCCAGCGGTTCCCGAGATATGATGAGGTGAACCTGAAATACGGGTGTGAGGTGATACGTGCTATACGCAAAAATTCTTCGGATTCTTCGGAAATCTTCACGATGGACCTGGGGAGTATTTTTATATCAAATATAAACTGATTGACACTAAGTTTGGTCAATATTGTTATTGCAGCAATGGAAAAATTTTTCGGCAAAAAAAGTGCTTTCCTCCTCGAGATTAAGACTAAGAAGAAAATCGCATTTGCAGGAAAAAATAGGTGAAATCAACCACAAAATACTTTTTTCAAAAAAGTAAAAATGGTACGCCAAGTACTTAAAACCTTCAGAAAATATGTTTATGGGTATTGTGTGTTACACCGATCCCCTAAGGGTTACGGGCTCCTTCACTTTCTTCCTCCTCCTTCCTTATCCGCGGTCGCCGGTTCGATTCTTGGGCCCGGAGCTTCGTCGCGCCCCGTCAGGTGTCAGTAGTCCCGGACATACGGATATAGTCGTAGTTCGTACGTCCTATCTCCGGAGCTATGTCCCCGTCCGTTTTCCTTTTCACCTACGGGCCTTCAGTCTCGGGAATCGAACCCGCGACACTTTTCCCAGTCTTTCGGTTTCCCATACCGAGGCGCTGGTCCTTTTCCTCTGGACCTACTATTATAGTGGGTTCCGAACCACTTTTTCGCAGATAAAAACACCACAGAAAATTCTTGGTGCTTGCCGGGAATCGAACCCGGGCCTACTGCGTGTGAAGCGCGCGCCGAGATGTTTATCCGTACAGTAAAAACGAACAGTAAAAAAAAATATATGTGTATCAAAATGTAAAAAAAAAAAATCGAAAAAAAATCGAATCAAACCAGCCAAGTAGTAGTACAAAAATCTAAAAAAAAAAAAAAAAATACAAGATGTAAAAAATCTTGAACAAAAAAAACTTGGCGTGCCAGTTTTTTTTTAATATAATTTTTGAATGAACTTGGTTTGGTTTGGTTTGGTGGAGCGATACGAGCACTCAGTCCGGCTAGACCATTGTACTCGGGCCTTGTGGGGCACTCGCGATGCCTTAATTGTCCACGTTGTGTTCCTCAGACGCGGAACACAACCGACAGGCGTTGTTCGGGTCTTTCTTGACTTGACACCTTTCTTCGTAGGGATTACTGGTTACACAGGGTATCATGGTCAGTCCCCCGTCCCCCAGCATCCCTTCTTGGGGTTACCGGTAGCACAGGGTATCCTGGTCAGTCCCCCGTCCCCCAGCAGGCCTTCTTTGGGGTAGCCCAGGGTATCATGGCCATTCCCCCCTGTTCCCAGCGCCCCCTTGTTGGGATTGCCGGTAGCCAGGGTATCATTACCTAGTCCCCCGTCCCCCAGCATCCCTATCTGTAGTCAAGCTAGGGAAACATGGTCGGCCTCCTCAGAGCCCCAGGTTAAGGAGGCAAGGCTGAAAGTATTCTAGGATAGTCGCCTGGAATCCTGGAAGCATCGTTATGACGCACCATACCCCGGTGCCATGAAGTCCGAGCACGATAGCTTACACTCTGGCCAGGGATAGCTATTGCGGAGCGTCGAGTCTGATACACACAGACTCGGCGTCCCGGGCGATGGGTACGCTACGTCCCCTACGCCGATTCGGTCTCAGGTTCGATTCCCGACGTCGGACTTTCGTCGCGTCTCACCGAGAATGAAAACAATGGAGTACAGCTATATACATCCGACACTCACACTTGGAGTTACCGTGTGCGAGTGACCGATGTATATATCTGGAGCTTCGTCTCGTCCATGTTTTTTTCCCTTCTCGTCGAAACATACAAAGCCGGGAATCGAACCGTCGACCTCCCGATGCTTAGGTCTTAGAGACGAGCACGCTAACCACTAGACCACCGCACCGGTTTTTGAATGAACTACGTACGACAGTGATTGAAAAAAAAAACTGGCACGTCAAGTTTTTTTTGTTCAAGATTTTTTACATCTTGTATTTTTTTTTAAATATTTTTGTAATACTACTTGGCTGGTTTGATTTGATTTAATTACAGGGATAACAAGGTTTCCCGCGCAAAAACGGAAGTATTAAATTGGTATTTTTAAAGTGTTAACTAAGTCTTAAAATCGAAGTATACCAAGTCTGTCGTATTGGACTGAGCCATACCCAAATAATACTTCCAAAAGTCCTTAGCTATGGGCGATCGAGTATTCGACGGCGCGCCGACCACATTGTTTATTGAGCTATATTGTTACTAAATATTTGTTGCTACGGGGTGCAACTGGTGCCATTCGCTCGGGCACATGAAGATCTATAAAACTGACGTATTTAAAAAAATGAAATAAAATGCAAAGTCTTAGGTATGAGCGATCGAATATTCGGCGTCGCGCCGACCAGATTGTTTATCGGGCTTTATTATTAATAAATATTTGTTGCTACGGGTTGTAATTATTGCTATTCTATCGGGCACATCGGAAGATATAAAATGACCTTTTGCAACAAATTTAAAAAAATGCAAAGCCTTAAGTAAGAGCCATCAAATATTCCACGGCGCCTCTACGAAATGGTGCATCAGGCTTTGTTATTAAAAATACTTGTTGCTACGAATTGCATAGTGCTATTCGATCGGACACATAAAAATACATAAGAATTACCTGTTAAAAAAAATAGATAGCTAGAATCCAAAAAATGAGCCGATGAGCTGCCGTAGCTGGCGCATGGAGTCACAGCCGTAACTACTGACTGTGGCGGCCAGCTCTTGCTGGTCTCAGCGTCATGCTGCTCAATACGACAAAGAGGGAACGCGGCGGCAAGCTTAATATGAGAGACAAAGATCGATGAACTCTTCCGCCTCTACATTTTCTCGAATTCGAGTATCGGATATATTCTGTCATTTTACCATAAAGGAGAAGCTATCCCGTCCGAAAGCCTCAATAGGTACTTTTATTATTGATCAAATTTGTCCTCTTATAAAAAGCTTATCTTTCCCACGCAAACAAATTAATACGCAAACAATGCGGAAATTTAACTTGTACTTCTTTTGAAATATCATATTGAATTTAACCGAGATAAAATTGTGAACTGTGAAAATTCTTCGAAAAATTAACAATCTCGTGAAATAGTAACCGGTTGCGATTTTTGATATGCAACCCTTTTCTTAATACAGCGAATTTAATATACGATAATGAACAAAACAGTTTTTTTAAACAAATGAATTATGTGGCCATGTCTAACGAAAATAGCACTGAACGAAGCGATGTGATAACTCTATTGGTGTACCAAATTACAACTCGCTGTCTCAAGCCATTTGCAAATTATAGTCGCTTTAAACGATTCAAATCTATTACAAACACACACACATACATCCGGACGCCAACGAAAAATGGCATTACTTAATATCTTAGACTATTTAAATGCGCGGACATTAAAATCTCAAGTTGTTGCTTCCGCATAGAGCAAGCCTTGTTATGGTGAAACATTTTTTTCGAGATTTCAATGAAAACGTGTTCAGAATGTTCCAATACATCGAAAAATCATATTTAGAAAAAATGTCCAGATATATGTGCGTGCGTGCGTGCGTGCGTGCGCACGCACTATAACGGCTTGAAAAATTTAAGCTGTTATAACTCGAGAACGCCTCGACCGATCACGCTGAAATTTCACACACATCATATGTGGTTAATAGTTAATGTTTCTGCAAAATTTGATACAAAAATGTTGAGTTTTTTTTGTACGCAATTTTTTATTTCTTCGAAAATGTCTGTAGCGGTCGCAATTTTTAGCTATCGGGCTAAAGACGTGTACACAAATGGAATATGATCACCCGATGATCCCATTACAATTTCACGAAAATTGATGGAACCGTTTAAATTTTATGTCATTTTGAATTTTTTGAATTTAATGCATTTTTTGTTTTTTTCGAAACGAATTTTTCTGTATTAAATATTCATCTATGAATAAAAAGTGTCAGATTCGTGATCAGCGTGAAAAAATACATGGCATTACAGTCTTGCTATTACTAACAAAAACTAAAAAAAAAGTTTACCAGGCATTTTTGTAGCCAAAATGGCAGAAGTGAATGATTTTGGGTATTTTTAAACAGCGATTTCTATGCTCTCCGATGACATCGCAAAAAAATCCAGGTACCTATCGTGATCTACAGCAAGACATTCACAAGACGATGGATATGGCGGGATTGAAAAAGCTAGATAAAGAGGTATCACTTGGATTTCTTGGGAAAAATCAAAAGTGCAAAATTCCATGTATTTTTTTCGCGCCAAGTGCAGATCCGACAAAGTGAAGCGTGACGATGGAGTAGTTTTGCATAAAAGTCTAACAAGACGTTGACGTTGAAAAAAGTTGAAAATTGAAATTTTCATAGCGCTTCCTAATAAGGTTGAAAATTCAAATTTTCATATTGCTTCCTCATAAAAGTTGAAAATTGAAATTATTATATCACTTTCTCATAAAAGTTGGAAATTGAAATTTCCATATCGCTTTCTCATAATGTTCCTTTATTCTCGAAGCTTCATCTATGAGGAAGCTAAAAATACACACAATGCTTCCTCATAGAAGCGGCTTCGCGAATAAAGGAACATTATGAGAAAGCGACATGAAAAAGTCAATTTCCAAATTTTATGAGAAAGCGATATAATAATAATTGCAACTTTAAAAAAAATGAATTCATAGCTTCATCTGTGAGGAAGCAATATCTCGAATTATTTTATTCACGAAACAATTTTGTCTATGAGGAAGTAAAGGTTTGTTAACTTTAGCAAAGCAATAAGTCAAATAAATATAAAATGCGTAATTTATAAAAACGGGATTTTTATACGTCTCCCTTAAACGACAGAATGCATTTCATTTTCAAATTAAGAAGTCGGCACAAGTCACGCTTATATTACGGTGATTTTTGCGGCTATATATATCTCCACACGCAACGCGTAATGGCGCTCGGAACGAGAATTTTGCGAACGGAAAGGGACGGAGGGTAGGTATTTGGCCAGGTAGTGGGAAATCCAACTTACGCGGTCGTATCTATTATTGTCGTATAATTGGATTGGCTTTCGACGATCGGAGAAACGCGGTCGTGTACTCTCAGATAGCATTCTGCCAACAACCTGCCAGCAAATAGGCAGCATATATCCGCACGGGATGGCGTCAAATTTGCGACACGTGCGTCCGCATTTGCTTATGTTTTTGCCAGCATTTAATGCCGAAAATTCTTAGGAGCATATTGTCGGCAAGTTGTCAGCAAGGCTTGCTGGTGCTTTGCGTCTCACTACGAAGATTAATTTGCTTGAGTCATGGTTATTTTGGGTAAATTTTTTAAAAATTCGTTTTATTATAAAATTTAAGTGCCTCTATCGATTCTTACAAGAATTCAAAAGGATTGTTAGTGCTGGTCCATTTGTGTATCATATTTTATATGATACACAAAAGGGCCATACAGAATTTTGATCTCTTTCACGGCTGTTAAGAATAAGAAATCAGCTTATAGCAACCGTTGGTGGATTTTTGCTACCAATATGCTGCAATCTCGTGCTAGAAATTATTGTTGCAATATTGCTGGTAAGCAAACAGCAAAGCTTGCTGGCTGCAAGCTATTGCCCGTGTTTGCCTGTGCTACGGTTGGCTATCTGGACTGTATGTGACACTTGTAAGAAAAAGAGGAGCTTCGACGACGATTGGGATGTAGGCCAAAAAACGCCACGCCGTCAACTCGTGCGGCCAACTTCGCAACCTTCGTCGAGTGTCTGCTTTGCGCACTAGTAGCATCTAACCAAAATTTAATAGATTACCGGTCCGCAAGGATCTTGAATAAAATCGGGGCTTTAGAAAATAAACCACAACTTCCTGCAACTCCGGCACTTAATTTATTTAATGAAGAAGCGAGGGAGATGGAAAAATGCTTTGTATTGCTCTCGTCATCAAAGGCGACTGTGGTAATAATCCCCTCTACTTCGCTGCGGGGGACGGAGTCTATCTCTGACTTGACTTCACGAACGAGTCTCCCGTTGTTTCGCCACGTCTTCGCATTGATCGCATTCAGTAGTCACCTACTCCTTGTGTGCTAACGCTGGGCCCCCTTGCAGGCCATGGCATTCCTCCTCCAAAAACATTTTTTTTTCCAACTTTGCACACTTCTAATCGTCGACTTTTACCACATTTGTATCTCACGCTTTTAACTCACTTTTCTTTCATTTAGCACGCAGAGTATGATTTATTGCACTACGCAGTTTCTTCTCGCTTATGTCAAACTATACACTGTGACAATCATCTCCGCTCCCTCCCGTCTTTCAATGAAGCATGCATGAGAGGTATTCACTGGTACGCCAAGTTTTGACAAAACCGTTACCTGTAAACTTGTCTACTTCGCTACTATCTGATTTTCTTTTTTTTTCCCTTAAAGCTCTAGGTTAATGTATCTTTAAAATATATTAAATAGCCATGATCCATAAACCATTGCATTTGTGGTTAACTTTTTTTAACTTGGCGAACATTTTTTTTACTGTTTCGTGGAAAAAGTTCCTGTAATCATTTATTTAATACGGTAATTTGCGTCTAAAGTAGGATACTAATTTACATAGACAACATTTACATGGATCGTACGATCCTTCTAAAATTTAATAGGGATCATTTGACGATGGTATTCTATCTGTGTACATGTTTTTAGCCACATGTCGGGCAACAAGTCCACAAAGTAATTTCCACATGGCTTTTCCATTTCTTACAATTTTGAAAATGGCTTTCTTTATGAGAAAGTTTGCTGACCGATTTTTGGCTTCATCATAGACAGCTATGGGCCAAATTGGGCAAAAAAAGTGGAACCCATGTGCCAATTACATTGAAAATTTTTTCGTAAAAAAATGTCTATATTTTATAAAACTTAAACGGTAAAAAGTTACCGTAAAATTTATTGTAGAAAAATGGATTGTACGAAAAATTTAAGGTTGATAGGATGATGAGTTAATTGTAAATAAATAAAACGATCTTGATCGTCCAAAATTATATCAATTGTTTAACATGTTAAATTTATTTACATAAGGTCCCAAAATTCGTTACTGGATTGTTTCTAAAAAATTTGAGTTGACTTGGGTGAGTGCCTAACCGCACACCCACCGGTGTCGAACGTTTCTTCGAGCAAAAGAGTCTTGATCGCATACACTCGCCCACAGTTTGTTTATAAGTATATTCGTCTCAGGACGCTATCACGTATCTTAATACGTCAAGCGTAAAGCCTTAATTAAATACAAATCGCTATAATTATTTATTAATTGGTCAATGGTAATACTCTAAACAATTACATTTGGCCAATAGTAGTTCTCCAAATAGTTGCTGTTGGCTAACGGTTATGGTTCAAATAATTAATATTGTCGTTTGATATTTTTTCTTGTACTGTCCCGGGACGGTAGAGTACTGAAGCTTGATCCGGACAAGAGTTGAATGGCCCTTGGCAAATCCACGGTAAACTCACAATAAAATGGCTGAGCCCTTTCTTTCCCCGAATCTCGGAACACGCTTGTCTGTGCCGTCGCGAAATAATCGTCACCCAGACGCGGCCCATATCATACGAATTCGTGGATATATTTTAATGCTGTTTGACTATTTAACGTGTCACAACATTACATGTATTTGGCACTCTTGAAGGAACTCACAGGAATCCCACAGATAAAGTACTAGAGGCAGTATATATGTTTAAAAAATAATGAACAATATCTAAAGCACTAAAATATTGATAATTTCTTGAATATTTCAGAAAGATATCTAATAAATATTTTACCAACATTTAAAAATATTTGTAAAATATTTTCAAAAAATTTAAAAATTCTTGTAAAATATTTTCAAAAAATTTTAGCGCAATGTTTCAAAAACATTTTTGGGAAATATTTCTGAAACATTTCAATACAGGTTTTATGAGCGGACAAAAAAATGTTTTCAACATGTTTTAAAAATATTTCGGAAACATTGTGTAATATTGGTAAAATATTTTCAATATTTCAAAAAAATATTTTCGATACATTTTAAAAATATTTCTGTGCTATGTGGGGGGCTGCCGTCGCGCGGATCACGGCATGGCGGTAGTAATTTGGCAGCCGATGATCGTTACTCAATCATGGCTTAGCGTCAGCTGAATTATCGAATTATGATCGCGTCGGTGTTAGACTCTGTCCACGAGCGACGGTGGCTGCCATGATACAGCCGACGTCGGTCGAACGCCATCAAGGTGCGATATGGTAATGTTGGAATCATACCAATGTTGGTTCATACCATAACCCAAGTCACCATTTGAGTTCATACCATAAACAAAAAAAATAATCAAAGAAAGTAACGTTTTAGTCTAAAAAACCAAGGTAACGCATATATCCGATATGAAACTAACCAGAATCGTAAGTGATAGTGTGGGTAAGGTGCTACGTTACATGCTGTTAGGTCCAGGATTCGAGTCCCATCAGGGTACAAAAATGTAATTTCTAAAATAATGTCAACACGTTAATAAGTTAATAAATCGAGACCGGTGCGGTGGTCTAGTGGTTAGCGTGCTCGCCTCTAGACCAAAGCATCGGCAGGTCGACGGTTCGATTCCCGGTTTCGTAGTTTCGCCGAGAATGAAAATATGGGCGGGACGAAGCTCCAGATATATACATCGGTCACTCGCACGTAGTAACTCTAAGTGTGAGTGTCGGATGTATATACCTGTACTCCATGTTTACATTCTCGGTGAAACGCGACGAAGCTCCGATGCCGGGAAACAAACCTGAGACCGGCTGTATCGGCATAGGTTTTCCGCAGTTTCCCTATGCCCATGGCAGAAATGTCATGGCAAATGCGATACAGAGGGGGAAGTCGGATGCGGCCGCAAGGGGGGACTGGCTACTGACCCGGGCCGACCCGGAATAGACGCAGATGCCTGAAAATGGGGGAAAATCCGAATAAAAAAAAAAAAAAAGTTAATAAATCGCAGTACGAACAGCAAATACTAAATATAAGAAGTCCAATATATCAATATATAATAATATAAGTATTTTTTTTACATATTTTTTGTTTATTGCTATCTCTAACATTGGTTCGATGTTGCACCTACGCTGAGCCGACGTTCGTGAAGAGAATTAGTCCAACTCCCGGCTGCCATCGATGTGGCAGCCGGGATGCCAGCCACCCGTATGTGACACGCGGCTGATGCTCGATATAGCCAACGGTCGGATATCATGACCGACTCGTACCGACGTCACGACTCCGGCAGACAATATTGCCTCGACACTAACCCGATAGAAATACCTTCGTCGACCCGGGCTTGGTATTTAACTGTTGCTTACTGAGCATCAGCCGGGCGTCACATTCGGGAGTCTGGCTTACCATTGCCAATCTCTGCCGATCGAATTCAAGATCTAGCCAGAGCTGGTTCTATGGTCAATTTCTACATGGGGACGTTTGAAATATTGAAAAAATAGATCTGTTTTGCATATCTCTCTATAATATAAAAAGATTTCGCCGTCGCCGCCGTCGTGGCCGTGTTAAGAATCCGGGGCGGAGGTAAATAATGGGCCAAGGGGGGGGGGGCAATAATAACGCCAGAGGAGGTCAATGATAGGGCCAGAGGAGGTCAACAATAGGGTCAGAGGGTCAGTAATTGAGACGTAAATTTGGCTAATAATAAGACCGTGACGTGAAGAGACTTAGGATAATAAGGCCTGAAGGCTATGAAGCGGTACGAACGCGCGAAGCGCGCGAGCCACCAGCTCCATTAGTATGTATTATATAATAGGTCGAAAATATTTTCCCGTTAAGTTTAGTATGAAATTCACAAAATTACGGATGGGAGAGCGGAAAATGCAGAGCGGTGCATGTCTGAGGACACGTAAGCGCGAACTTTGATCGTAATTTCCTCAAAACTACATTCTTCCGTAGCCTGCACGCGATATTACAATAGATATCGATATTAAATGTATATTGACAATCTGAGAATGGACGTAAAATATTTTTTTTTTTACTTTTTATAGCAATAAATAACACGTTTTTTTTATTTATTTTTCGCTTTTTTCACGGCATTGTCTGAATTTGTCACCAATAATTAATTTTTATACGGTTCCGTTGATTAGGCAGGGCAGAGCATAGCGAAAAATAGTTCTCCTATGGTCACTAAAGAAATTTTCAGTCGTTCTCTCGACATTGTGTTCATATGTTTGGTACAATTGATAATAACAATGTTGTTAATAATAATATCAGCATTTTGAACTATTTTCCTCTTTAGTAATGTTGCTATACATATTTACCAAAAACAGCGGTTTTTACTTTGATATAGCCTTGTTATAAATAATCTAAAGTGACGGAATTTTTCGATCGATGAAACCTGCTCGGTTTCCTTGAAAGCAATAATGATTTACCGTTCACCCCAGTCCCAGTGAATCGTTGCAACCAATGTGAGATTCGGTGCACCATTTCGAGTCAATTGTAATCATTTGCCCATCAACGGTTAAGATTCATGAATATTAATTCTAGGTGTCCTTGAGGGCCCCAGCAAACACCACTAATAGTATATTGTGCAATAAGGACCGAAAGTTAGCGATTGCGACGAGCGCGAGGTTTGCTGCCCGAGCGAAGCGAGGGCGGCAACCGTTCCACATGATACTTTTTGCAACTTTTTGCTTTGAATGGTAGTTATCCGGGACGAACAGTGAAAAGTGAGGTTATAACTTTTCCTCCCTAGGGACGAAAGTGAAATCCCAAGGGACGAAAGTGAACTAATCGTGAACTGCGCATGCGCGACGCACCTTTTCTATACTACTTTGCAATTAGCCACTTTCGACCCGGAAAACTGCCATCAAAAGCACTGCTTTTCAAGTACGTGTTACAAAAAATATTGTTACGGCCGAGCCAATAAATAACACCAATGTTAGAAATTAAAAAGGGCGGTGTTTAATAAGCCAGAAAGTTCTCGTGGTATGTCCGGTTAGTTCCAGGTCTTAATCTTGACTGTCAAACTACGATCGTACTGAAGTCTCGTAACGTCCGTTCAACTGTCAGATCGATGTGAGCGGATCCATTTCCAATCCCTTGTGCTCGCATCGATCGATAAATGAGTTATTAAAAGAACTGATTCCGTTACAATATATTACTGTACAATCTAGACATAGCTACGAAAGCATAGGTAAACAAATTACAATTTTACGGAGTCGAAAATCGACGCGATTTTACTACTCCTACATCTCAATGCTTGCTACGTAATCAGGTTAAATCTGTTGGGTTACAAGCGCATGCGCCCGTTATTAAATTACACTGGCGATGAATTCGATCTCCTGCATTTCAGACAATGCATGCTTTACTTTATTCTGTGCCAGAGGGGATGGAGATTTCATATGTATGAGTTAAAAATTGGTTCCTTTAAGTCGAGCGCAAAATGGATCGAATTATGAATGTAACAAAATTTTTATACTTTTCGTGCACCCACAAAAGTATATTAAAATCGAGTAAAATTTATGTACAACAAAAAAAAATATATAGGTTATTTGCATATGGGCTTAATAGAGTTTTATTGAAGTCTAACAATCTAATTTATCTAATCGTACATGCACTTTTATTAAATTTTATTTCATTACATTGAATAAATACATTTTGTAAGTAATTTTTTTCTTCATTGAACGTTATGGCCCATTGTATCAATCGATTTTTTATTCATCATTTCGATTTGAATCAATACCGTATTTCGCAAAAATGGCTTAATTTCGCGAGAACACATTTTTCTTCGTACTTACAACACTTCCGAGGACCATCGCTCGACGTCATCTGACTGCTGGACATTGCGACACAATGTGGTGAACATTTCCTCAAACCAAATAAATTATTTATTCAACGGTAATAAATACCTATTCAATGTCGCGTATGCAAGTGTCTATCAAGTAAGCGGTTTTCGCCGAGCAATTCCTAATCGTCTAATAAAGTACTTCGTTACTCTGTAAAAATCACCACAGCTATGGTAAAATATATTTTTTTAATTAATGATGAATATTATTCGTATCAAGTAAAAATATCTGTGAGAATGAAATTATAATACATTCTAATATCCGATTTTATTAATAGTTAATAAACTTTTTGTTTATTAACTAAATAATCTGCGTGTGTTATAATTGATATAAAAATGGTGATGTATGCTGTATAATGCGTCGGTTATTAAAAGTCGTGGGAGAATCACGACATCAAGCATTTAAATTACGGCACTCTCGAAATAATATCAACGAATATTGTAATACTACACCTGAGAAGTATTTCATGTTTGATCGAACAATTCCTAATAACACAAGTGTTAAACGATATTCGCATATCTTCGACGGGAGTTTCTGATACAGGTAGAGAGTAATTATGATACTATCATTAGTGATCTTACGGCACTAGATTACGGGGACGTGGGTGTGTTATATAACGGACGAAACGTAGGGAGCTTTATTAGTACGAGCCAAGCAACCCTATCTCGCTCCACTTCATCGTAAACTACGGCTCACTGAACGCGGAGGGGGTTATTATCTTATGCGTTATAATGATGTGCAAAGCGGATGAAATGGAGGGTTGAGCAATCATGTGAGATTGAAAGGCAAATGAGTTGTTGCAGCTACTCGGTGCGCGTGACATCTTCATTTTTAATAAAATTATAGGAAAATAATACATGCTGACTTGTTGCTCGGATCGGTTATCATATTTTGTGTTGTTGCTATATTCACTATATTCTTCCGAGCACCCGACAATTTACTTTCGGGTCGATGTCCACCTTTGTTATAAGGAACGAAATGTTGAACATAATTATACGCTCCCCAGCATTTATTTTCGCGAGCAGTGAAGGATTTTAATCCTTTAAGTATTACATAACAATATGTAATGGAAAGTGTAAAAAAAACACTCTTATTCACTATAGCAATTATAGAATACGATATTTATTTCAAAATCATTACGAATGATGTAAAATTCCATTTAAATATCATACATCTTTTAAAAATGTGTTCGTTTTTTTATTTTACCAGGAACAACTTCTGTGTGCCGACCTTATCAAGGTCACACAAGAACATATCATCGAGTCCCTAAAATCAACTAATCCTTCTGTATCATCGGCTGAAAAGGAGAAATATCGGAGAATGTGAGTTATTGTTTAAATTACTTAGTTTTATTTATATAATTAGAGTTAACCCGCTGCAATGACGTCTAAGAAATAAATTTAAAAATTGTAAGTGCGTCTTACCGATTTTTCCTGATATAAACTATCACATGGTATTTATTTTTATTTGCACGCTTGGAGCGTGTCTAAAAGTACGTCTCAGTGCTGAACCTACGTCGGAGCGTTAATTTTTTATTTATTTTCTGGTGATTATTTAAAATGCTTTTCTACTTGTAGAATTATTATAATACTATTTGATACGATAAATCATATGTTTCAGTTTTGGCCAATTCGGAAAAAGCAACAGCGTCGACACTGGCACTGTTATTAAACAAAAAGCAACTCTAGCTTGATTTAGTATATATTATAGTTCGAAAAATGATCTAGCGGTCATCATCGGAATTAAATTGAAATACTTATTCATATACAACATTCATTTATTAATACTTACCCATATAGTGGTTAACATTTTTGCACGTTTTTGGAAATAAAGTGGTTAATTTGTTGACACATGGCTGTTACCTAATTCTGTCCGATTACACATTTACAATTTCCGACGATTTTCATATATATACAACAATTATAATTGTATTATACGTGCGCAATAAACCGTTAAAACGGTTCAGAACGTGTCTTTTGAAATCCATTATCCATTTATTAATCGACAAATTGTGCGAGCTATCAGTTCCGTTCGTAGCCGTAATACAGCCGGTCTATGGCTTGGGTTTGAATTACATGGATCCGAGAACACTGCAAACAGTTGTCAACAATATCATTGTTTTCATTTGAAAATTCTTCTGCGCTCACGTTAATTGGCAAGTCTATGGACATGGTAATGCAGTATTATAAGTAAGCATAATCCAGACGCCTACAGTTGAAACACGGTATCTCCGGTAAACTCGGCGGAGGGGGGTTAACAGGGAGCTGCCGCGTCTTGCCGGCATGAAGTTTTCGTATTAATAATCGGTATAATAATTAGTATTTTCACGCGCGACTTAGCAGGAAGGATGCAGCGAGCAAGGAACTTCAGGGATCTTGATTTTAAGTTCTGCGAAAGCGAACATATTTCACCGTGCTAATGTCCCGCCAGATAAACTACAATATTAGCTGCCTTCGTACTGATTTAATTTAACTTTGGCGCAGGCGACATCCGCCGGGCTTTTGAGTACACTACAAGACTGCAGTGAACGCCAGTGATATAGACGTTGTGATATAACTCCCTGTCTCGACTTATGGGATGAGTACCTTGCTACTCCATTACTTTTTGATTGCATAGTTAATTCACTAGTCTACGGCTCGAGGCCGCATATGAAGAATGAATAATCTTTTTTTTTAACGAAAAGAATTCTTCGAAGAATTATGTTTATCAAAACAATCCCTTGACAAAAAAAAAAAAAAAAAAAAAAAAAATCGAGAAAGAATTAAATCATGTGAGTTGTGTAGTGGTGTACATATTATACATATATGATAAAAAAATACAAAGAAAAAGTTAATCGTATTTATAAATCGAGCGACAATACATTGCCCAGATAGAAAAAAATGACGGCATGGCGACAGAACGGTGGCAATAGCAACGGTACGATACCCACTTCACGGCACGTTTTTCTATCTAGGTGAGATGTCGTACAAAGACTTGGCGTGCCAGGTTTTTTTTTATAATAGCTGCCGTACATAGTTCATTCAAGTAATCGAGGGAGAGGGGAAACACTGTTTAAGATCAATTGATGATAAATACGATTTTGCCGTGGATTATTCCCGAAGGGCCAATAGAGACAAATTCTTGATAAAGATAGTTTTTCTTTCTCGCGATCTTGAATTATCTTAACCCTTCCATGATATCTATACATGGGACGTATCGCTGTAAAAAGAAGGGAAAACTTGCATATGACAGTACCAGAGTCGTAGGTAAAAGGCGTGATTCGTCGAGCGTGCAGCACGCGCATATTGCTACGCTCGTGTGTTGCAGGCCCATCGCAACTGCGGACAGCTGTCGGATCAGATAATGAGAGAATAAATATCGCATTGGCGGACGGTGTCATATTTTGAAAAGTAGGAGACTCGGTCTCCCCTCCATTCCCTCGATTATTTGAATGAACCATGTAAGACAGCTACGCCATCTCAATGTACCATATACATACTTGTATACATTGAAAAAAAAATCCCTTGCGGGCTGCCAAAGAAAAAAATGTTTGTTTCAATTCTTACAATTCCATATGATATTGAAACAACGACAGCAAGACTGTCAACGTGCAGTGTTATCGTTTCAATCCGGTATGAAATTGTACGAATTGAAAGTAGAAGTGACACAACATTTTTTTTGGCAGCCTGCAAGCAAATTTTACTTGGATCAACGATATTTTTTTCTGTGTATGTATAATATGTATACCACTACTTGGTTCACATGATTTATTTTTTTTTTTCGATTTTTTAAACGACTGCAAACCTCGTCTAATGGGTTGGCCCTCAGAATATTTATTTAGCTAAAATATACATTATTGTCTTAATGATTCTGCTAATTCGACACTCCTTAAGGTAGTACTAGCGGACAGCCTGAGCCCACGTGAGTTCAGGGAGAATTGAGTGAGAATTGCGAACACTTCTCGACGGGATAAAAATCTGAAAAAAATCAAGCATGTTCGCAATTCTCATTCAATTCTCTCTGAACTCACGTGGGCTCAGGCTGTCCGCTAGTACTACCTTAAAGATGTCGAATCGGTAGCGACAAACTTGCTATAATTATGGTCCGCTTTTCATTGGGCTTTACACTTTTGTACATCGCATTTTTATTTTGTACCTCAAGATAATACGGGGTGGCCCTCAGTAAATTCATAAATGTTCAATTAAAGGACCACCTTATTATGGGCGGACTATGGGTGAATACATGGGAAATAGTATAGTACGTGAGATGGACGATGTGGCGAATCTGAGGTTTGGTACCCGCCCAAATTCATTCTATACACTTTTCCAGAGTCATTCCCAACCATCGCGTAAAGCCTCGAAAATGTTCGTGTAATCACCCCATACACTTTTCCAGACTCTTTCCCAGTCATGGCGTACACCCTCGAAAATGTTCGTGTAAACAATCCCAAACTCTTTCCCAGCCATTGCGTATAACGTTGAAAACGTTCCTATTGTACGCGGTTGCTGGGAAAGAGTTTGGAAAAGAGTATGGGGATATATTACACGAACACTTTCGGGGCTGTACGCGCTGTACGTGATGGCTGGAAAAGAGTTTGGAAAAGTGTATGGAACGAGTCTGGGCGGGTCTCAAATCCCAGATTCGTCCCATCGTCCGTCCCACGTTCGTCCCACAGTATTTTCCATGCACTCATCCATAGTTTACCCATATTACTTTTTTCTACACGGGAACTCTTCTCTAAGAAGCAAACCTCGGGAACAATGATCATACCTTATCATATATGTCCATTAGGGCGATAGTTAGGTGGGGTCAAAACGAATTTTATTCAGGCGTGCTCCAAATAAAATCAAATCTGCTCCAAATAAATAAATAGTAACCCTATAATTTTTTCAGATAAAAAATTTAACTCTTGACCACAGCGGTTGACCTTTTCCAGTTAAAGTACACAGGGTTTTTGCAGTTACTATTTTATTGGTACACTAAATATGGATCTAAACATTTGAAATTCTCACAATTTGGTCCTGAAGTATGCTGCTCAGTTGAAAAAATGGTCAACCACCTACCGTTAAAATTAACATGGCTTATCCCATGTTATCGTTACTGATCGAGTAATATGACATTGAATCTTTTGAATTTCCTTATTATCCTGGAATTTTAGGTTGTAAGATTCATTTATGTATTTTAATGAATAATGAAGATCGATATTGAGAGAATGGCGGTAACGATAATCAATGTCGTGTGACTAGTGCGTATGCTTTCTTGCCGCGAACGCGCTTGCGTCACAAAATGAAATGGGCAGGTGTGTACATACACGATAAATCGTTCTTTTTCTCTCCCGGGCCGGCGAGGGAAGCACACGCGAAGAGATAAGACCAGTGTAGCGTAATAGAAGGAAGAGCGAGAGTACTCGTGTCCAACGCCTTCGATCGAGCTGGCTAGCCGATCATTATTGTGAGGATATCCCGTCCAAACTCATTCTACAAGCCCCGGAGGTTAAGAAACAGCCAACGTAGAAACGAATAAACTGGCCAGTTGAATACAAAAGATTATTGGTATTTAGCATTCGTTATTGTCTTGAAAATCCGGTCACAGACGCGGATTTATTGTGTCGAATTGAACGAACATGCAATTTAGAACGTGTGAGTGAGTGTTGAATACGTGAGATTAAATTATTTAATGAGTGATCAAGAGACGCGGTAGCGTCTCGACGCCAAGTACTTAAAAAAAGATTTTTTTTTTAAGCGAGTTGACGAGACGCTACCAAGTATATATACTCCAAAATGCCGGAAGTGGATTCTTGCTTCTCGATTTTTTCGGAAACGAAGCAGCAGATCGGAATTCGGACGACACTTTTTTTATATATATAGGACACAAGCTTTTCAACGTGCCCTGTTCCGATTATAACTTTGCGGTAGATGCCGAGATATGGGCATCGGGTACCTCTCGAGGTCCGAAAATATTATAAAAGTGTCCTGTGATGTGATGTGATGGGAGTCCTCGCGTCTATTGCGCATGCGCCTCGCGTTTACTGCGCATGCGTTCGCCATATCAGCTGGCTCGTCTTTCGACTGCTGTGCTGCGTTCAGGATTCTATCGCGCCTCTGAAGTAGTCGAATATTGCCTGACAGGAAACTTTTTGTTGAAAAATTGTTTTTCTGTAAGCGATTAAAACAGTGATTCGTGTAATTAAGCGATTAAGCAGTGATTATTTGTGTAACATGAAACGCGGTAGCATCTCGATGTTTATTATTATGTAGATACAGGAGTAATTCGTGTAAACAAAAATAAAATGTCTTTTAAACATACCTAAGATTTTCTTTTTATTCATAATTGTTAATTATTTTTATATTCTTTTAATTCTGTGTTGAACGTGTAAAGTTAATTTTTCCTCGATCTTTTTATGACTAACCTATCTTTCAAGTTTCGTTTTATTTTTGCTTTTGAAATATATAATAAAATGTTACACAAATATATTTGTCAGGAAGATGGTTCAACTTTTTTAAAATGGAATCTATGGTACGTCAGAAAAATGTGCACTTATTTACATATACCCAAACTGAGGAATAAATCTTTTCCGGACAGCTGGCATTCCATTTGAGACATTTTCCCCTGTCGATGCATAATTAAAGGCTCGCAGTGAAAATTTATAATATATTATATATATCATTTTTACATATAGTGGTGAAAGGCATCGCCAGCTCCACATACAGATGCCATCTATACTGCAGAACTTCAGAGGCACTGCGTCAGCACCAAAAGATGTCTTTATCCATCATGCGAGAGAGATAAGTTTTTTTTCAGTTACGCATGATGAAAACCACCTCCTGGTCCTAACGCAGTTGCCTTCGAAGAACCAGAGCATCAAGAGCAGGTACTCAAGATGTCGAAGGTGCCTTTCGTTAGCATAAAATGTTACACGAATATATTTTACAGGATGATGATTCTGTTTATTCACTGTATGTTGGTAATAATCAACCAAACTACATGACTGGATGTCAAAAATAGGTGAAATGAAAGCAAAAAATACTTTTTTGAAAAAAAGTAAAAAGGTACGCCAAGTACTTAAAAATTGTATTCTCGTTCAGAAAATGTTTATCAAAAAAACCTCTTAAAAATAAAAAATCTGCCAAAACAGATGTTTATCAAAACAATCTAAAAAAAAAAACAAGATGCAAAAAATCTTGACAAAAAAAAAACTTGGCGTGCCAGTTTTTTTTCACAATTACAGTTACTGCAGTTATTACAGTTACTTTCCCTCTCCCTTGATTATTTGAATGAACCATGTACGACAGCTATTGTAAAAAAAACTGGCACGCCAAGTTTTTTTTCTGTCAAGATTTTTGCATCTTGTTTTTTTTTAGATTGTTTTGATAAACATCTGTTTTGGCAGATTTTTTATTTTTAAGAGGTTTTTTTGATAAACATTTTCTGAACGAGAATACAATTTTTAAGTACTTGGCGTACCTTTTTACTTTTTTTCAAAATAGTATTTTTTGCTTTCTCAGACCAACGGAAAATACGACTACTAAATTTGATTGCCAAAGATCCTCCAATCCCCATGAGTTTTCGTACTTGGGAATTGTATGAGTATCCGCTACTCCCGACTACTACGAAGCATGTGTGGACCGTCAAAACATCTTCCCAGCTGGAGAAACCTCGATATGTACTTCGAGGCTTTCAAACGAGCAGAAAAAATAAGCCACTTAAAAATGTCAACCATTTCGATCATTGTAACATTAGCGATGTGAAATTGTACTTGAATTCACAATGTTATCCATATGGAAACTTGAAACTGAATATTGGCCAAAATCAGTACGCTTTGCTGTATGAAATGTATACGAACTTCCAATCTAGCTATTACAGTAAAGATGCTGAACCGTTGCTAAACAAAAGTGATTTTAAAAATTATGCTCCGCTAATCGTAATTGATTGTTCAAAACAGAATGAATCTCTTAAATCTGGCCCCGTTGACATTCGCCTGGAGTTTGAAGCAAAAAATAATTTTCCCGCTGAAACATCCGCATATTGCCTAATCATACATGATCGAATAGTTGAATATAATGCCATTAGTGGTGGGGTGAAAAAATTGGTTTAAAAGCCGACCCTCGATCGTGAATCGAGTTAGTGACATTCAAGATGGATTACATCGTTGACGTTCAGGGCTTCAAGAAACCTTTCGATGAGTTTGTTCTGAAAGAATTTTCCATTATTGAAGTTCAAAGTGACGAAGCAGCCGAACCTCTGACACTTCTCCTCAAACAGCCCTGTGCGTGGTCAACCTTACCAGCAAAATATAAGGCCATGAATTCTTGGCTTCAACGCAATTATCACGGAATAGCCTGGACCTCCGGCGATGTATCCTACCAAGCAGCAGCAAAGAGAGTTCGATCCATTTTAGAACATGCGAGAACTATTTTCGTGAAAGGTCTGGAGAAGAGATGGATAGCAAGCTTCATCGAAAAATCATCATCATCCATCGTTGATATGGAATCGTTGCACTGTCCATCGCTGCGAAAATTACCAACCATCCTGCCGACCAACGGATGCCCCCATCACCCCAATATCTTGAAATATAATTGTGCCGAAGCGAACGTGAAATCCTTGAAGAATTGGCTTAAATCAACTCAAACTTCATGTAAGACAGAGGAGGTTTCCTAAGAAATGAATAAACACGATATACTATATAAAATATATTTTAGTTTCCCACGCATACCCAAACATTTTTACAGTATTAAAAATTAAGCAAAATAATACATATTTATATATATGGTTATAGTATGTATGTATGTATGTATGTATGTATGCTTTATTGTAGCGGGCTGGGCCATGTACAATGTTGGGAGGGGGGGGGGGCGCTCCATACGGACTAATATCGTTTACAAATGGTACAACCAATACTTAATTCTAATTTATAGCCTACATTCTAGACATTTAGAGCGAAAGCTCTTAATTTTAACGCATTAACCACGTATAGAAATACTTTGTTTAGCTGGTCTACACTTTGAATTGATAGGATATTGCAGAGCGTGTTCTCGTAGTCTCTCAAATTAATGATCCATTCTTTCAAATGATAGCTTCGCAGAGCTGCATACATGGGGCAAAGCAGAAAAAAGTGTGACATAGTTTCACGCTCTTGTCGCGCGCAGATTTGGCATAATTGGTCGGTGTTTAGGATATGCACCTCGCCGTTGTGTACAATTCTTATAATACCGTTACATGCTACCCTCAATTGGCTAATGACTTTTTTCTTTGCGAAAGGCGCCCGGTGCAATAGATAGGATTCAGTTCCCCCGAGTTGGCTTAACGATCTATACCGGCTACTATAATCCGAGTTGCACACTTTTTGTATGTTTTTGCTTTGTAAATGATTTTCCCACCTTTCCAATAGACTTTGCTTTACACGTTGTATACTCTCCGGTCTAACATTAATTAACGAATCCATCCCACACACGTTTTCGCTTCCTATGGTCGACAACATCGTTCTTAGCTGCGCATCCCAATTGTATGTAAACTTTAAATCCCGCCGAACTTTATGTAGGCGTTTTAAACATATCTTCGGTAGTCTGTGCTCGTCCATCTTTACGACGCATTTCCACCAGTCTAGCATTCTACCAAATATTCGCAAGCTTAGCTGTTTAACGCCTGTTTCCATCCACACATAGTGGTTAGGAGTATTTCTCGGCCATGCAAATAGTTGTTTCAGAAATCTTAATTGGACCATTTCCATTTCTTCGACATGGACTGGGGCCCATCTCTCCGCCCCGTACAGTATGGTAGCATCCAAGAACGATGTTATCAACGCCTGTTTTGTTACCCAGCAGTCACTTTTACTTTTCACCAGGATTTCGTGAACCCTGCCTGCTGCAACGCGGCCTTTACTCGTGAAGTATTTAGAGGCTTGATTGAATTTTCCGGTGGCGGCAAAAGGGACTCCTAGGTAAATGTAGCTGTTTACATATTCGATTATCTCATTCTTCCACAACAATGGTCTTAATTTAATACAGTTTGTCGTTTTTCTGAATGGAACCACTTTTGTTTTCCCCACGTTAAGCATTAATTGGTTTGTTTCGCAGTAGCTCTCTAAAACTCTCAGCTTACGCTGCGCGCCACTCCACGCGCCGGACAGCAAGACCATGTCATCCGCGAATAACAGCATGATTACTTCAACCCTCGAATTGATTGAGAGGCCTCTCCTTCCTGCTGTCTCGAAATAGTCTATAATGTCCGACACGTACAGGCAGAAGAGCAGGGGGCTTAGACTTTCGCCCTGGAGGACTCCTTGCGTTATTTCTACCGGATCTGATACTCCCGCACCGTGCCTCACTCGCAGATTTGCTACATTGTACAATTGGCTAAGAATACGAATTATTTTCCCACTTATGCCCAAATAGTGTAATTTTTCCCAGAGTTTATTAAAATTAACTGAGTCAAAGGCTCTTTTCAAGTCGACGAAAATACCATAAACATAACTACTTTCCATTCGGATGTTAATATTTATTAACGCGCTCAGAGCGAAGAGATGATCTCTACACCCCCGCTTCACCCTAAATCCCGCTTGTTCCTCCGGTATTATATCATTTTCATCTATCCATCTCAGCAACCTTTGACCGAGCATGGCAGTGAATAATTTTGTGATCGTATTTATTAACGCTATTCCTCTATAATTAAAAGGGTCGGTCCTGTCGCCTTTTTTGTGCAACATTATCATCCCGACCTCGGCCCATGCGTTGGGTACACGCTCAGTTTCTAGTACGCAATTAAACAGATTAAGCAGATAGTGGGCCCACGCAGGGGGAAGGTTTTTCAGTGTTTCATTTGGGATTCTATCCAGACCCGGGGCTTTGCCACTCTTACATTTTCTAATACCTTTTAGCACTTCTTCTAATGTGAAAGGAATATCCATGTAAGGATGCAGTACTGAGACTGGGAGAGCGCACAGGGGCTCTCTCACCGGAAATACACTTCGGAAAAATTCTAACCAGCCTTCCCTCTCGATGGGACATACTTGGTGCTTTGCACGTCTCAAACTGTTAATCGCCTCCCAGAACTGCGTACTATTTTTAACATTCGCAATTTTATTTAGGAATTCGGTGTCTGATTGCTTCTTGGCATCTTTCATTACATGTTTATATGCCTCCCTTGCTTGGGTGTACTCCTCTAAGCGGATTTTTGATCTTTTATCGTTCATATACTTTTTATACGCTCTATTTGATTTCCTCCTCTCGTCTCTGCACTCCTGGGTAAACCATTTTTTGTCCTCACGTTCCATCCTATCTGTTTCTCCCCCTACTCTTTGGATCATATTTGACTCTACCGCTGCGCTGTATATTGCTTGTACGCAATTATTATATAAAACTAGGTTGTTATTCTCGTTTACGTAGATTAGTTCGGAATTAGAAAGATGCTCTTGGAAAATTTCTGACCGGTCACTAATCCATTTAATTTTTTCCCTGCCGTTTCGATCACTCATTATGTCATTTGCCGCCTCGGCTCGGTTTCCTGAGTCTGCCATTGTGTAGTCCGTTACTTTTAGAGTACAAAACAGGTGGTCTGAGAAAATTGAGATAGGATGTATTAATAGATCAATATCAAGATCAAGACAATTAGCGTTCACAGATATTAAATCAATGCAACTCGCTCCCTGTTTTGTAACGTACGTGAACGAACCTAACCTATCTGAGATTGTGCGTCCGTTGCACAGAATGAAACCGGACATTTCAAGTACCTGCACCAGCATTCTCCCTCTCTTACTAATTTTCGTATCGGTTGACATCCTAGTAGCAAGTAAATTCGATGCGCCGAGACAGTCCTCATCAAGTGAGTTTTCGTCTCCAACACGAGCATTAAAATCTCCTACTAATATACATTTTTTTCCACTAAAATCTGGTTTTAATAGAGTATCACGTAGAGAATCTATGCAAAAGTCATTATCTGCTGCCGGCGGCCAATACACATTTCCTATTATATACAATATATTATTAATGTCAACTTCGATAAAAATACCAAGATTTGTTTGCTCTACCAGTCTTACAAGTGTTATAGATTTCCTAATTATTGTCATGAGGCCGCCGCTTGGCCTGCCCCTGCTTTTCTCCCCTGTCGCGGGGCTACTATAATATTTAAAATCATTTAAAAAGCTTGGTAGCTCACCGATGTCCGCTTTTCGCCAGGTTTCGGCCAGACAAATTATGTCGTAATTTCTTAGAATTTTTTTTGCATCATTATCGAGTGAAAACAGACTGTTCATACCGCTAAGGTTCCAGAAGCCAATTTCGAGTGTCGGTTTACTGCCGAGCTCGTTAGACGCTGAGTTGATGTTATTATTGTTTTTGTTATTGTTGTTGGCGTCGTCCTCGTTGGCGTCGTCAACGTCGCTGTTCGCCGGATCTTCTTCGCCGTGAGCCTTACGCAGCGTTGGTTCTCTTCTGTAGTTGTCACGCCTCCCGCTTCACATCTTAGTCATTCGTCGCTCATGTCTTTTGTAGTTGCCGCATGTCTCTTCGTGAGGAAGGAATCCATGGTAGGGTTGTTCTTCTCCGCTTTCCTCTTCTTCAGGTTTAAACTTCCCTCTGCGCTTTGCGATGAGGCGCGAGTAGGACTTGCTTCACTCGGATTTGTGTGGGCGTTCACCTCTAAATTTGTCTGCTTGGCCTTCGTTTTCAGCAATGCTGATTGCACTATCCGCTCGCGGTCCATCCCTCGGATTTGGTGTACGGTGTACGCATCATTTCCTGTGACGAGACGCCCACTTGCGACGTGAGCTTTTCCCCCTGCATTTCTTATCTCCGTGACCAGTGGTTGCAGCTCCTTTCGCGCGGCCATTGCGTCACTATCCTCGTCTTGATTAACGTATATTCTCGTTCCCTTCAGCTTGGCTCTGTTTTGCATTATAATGCTTTTAGCGTAACCTGAGTTGAGTGCGAGGATGATCGGTCTTGTTTTGTCTTGTACGTAACGACCCAGGCGCTTAAGCGAGTCAATATGCTGTTCTTGTAATTCGATATCCATTTTTTCGCCCAGTATCTTGTTTATTTCGGCGAGCAATGCCGCCGGTTTCGATCCCTCTCGATCCGCGCTTTCACGAATTCCGAAAATAATTAGATTATTCCGTTTGATATATCGCTCAAGTTTCAACTTTTCCTCGTGGAGCTGCTGCTGGAGTGATACATTCTGGCTCTCGAGGTCTTTGATTTTATTGCTGTTTTGTGTTATCATTCCCCCAATAACCTCGAGTTTTTTGTTGACTCCCTCTACGATCTCGTTTTTGAAATCACTTAGCATTTCTTTCATAGCGGCCGCATCCATTATTATTATGTTTTTTTTTAAATTTATTTATTTATCTATATATTTATTTAATTGTTTATTTATTTATTATTTTATCCAGCCGCAGCTGGCCCCCTTGCGTGTAGATATTGTAATCCTTCCCCTTCCTTATCCGTCGTGACGCACTGGCGAGTACGTGCTCGTGGCACGTCACCGTTCGCACCTCTTGTGCCCGTTGGATGGCGCCTGCGTTATCGATTAACGCGATCGATCCATCTCGGTTTGTCACTCGACGTTACAGCTGTCTCACTGCTCTGTGTGCGTGAACACGCAGGCCGGCGCATGCGCAGAATGTACAGAACGTCGGCAGACCTATACAATAATGAACACTATGCTTAGTCTGTGCACTTTTGGGATGTAGATAATCGTAACCCTTTGTTGCTAGGTTCACCACCTCGACCGCAGGTTCGCACTCCTATGGTCCAGATAACAATAGTGATGCAGTTTTCCGCACACTCTTACGCACCCCGCTCCACTGGCATCGCAGCGCTAATTACGTCACGGACACTCACGACTGATACATTTACCGTTCTCACACCATCGTTTTTGCCGCTGCACTGGTGCCGTTAGTATGAAACGGAAGCTTTTTATTTCCACTTTACAACTACTCCAAAATTACATATCAGGAGTTTGACGTGCCGCACTTCCATCTACTTTTCTTCGGACGTTAAGAATACGCGACTGACTATCGTGACGCCATGTTTGGTCCCCCTATATATGGTTATAGTATATATATATAATTAGGGGCTTTCACAAATATATAACGAAGCCCCCAACTCGATATCAAAGTTTGTTCGTGAAACAGTTCATCGTGATCATGGTCGAAAATTGTCACAATTCTGACAGCTTGGAGGTGAAGAATTCATTGTTCGGATCGTTTGCATCGTTTTTTCTTTTTCTTCCCTCGCATCATCGATTCACAGGCTTTTGTACTCGACACTATTATATCTTCCACTATAATAGTTCATATAAAGGTTGCCCGCTTGCGCTGCTTTCACCATTTTTTCAAACATTTCTTTATCACTGTCGAGGGCTGTCACAAGTCTGGCGGGTAAGAACGTTGCGAATTCATTGCCCACCTCGATGACAATCCTCTTGCCGTATGCCGTTTGTACGAACTTCATGCGGGTGATGGGATGATCCTGCTGGACCTCCAAGTCCTTCAGCTTCTTCGTTGGAAGGAAGTCTGCGATCTTGGCCACCTCGTTGATTGCGGATAAATCCATTTTCTCTCGATATGTGGAACCTCGAAATGTGATGAGACAGGAGAAGCAAATCAGCTCTTGTACGAATTGCACTTTGAAGTTCTGCGGCGTCTTTCAAAAGTCGTTTGACTCGTGCTGCGAGCTCTCGACGTTTCTCCTGAAGTTCCTCAGAGTAAAACCACCGTCGGAGTTGTTCTGTGTGTTCTTCACATCTGTTGTTGAGTTCTTCTCTATCTTTCAAAAGTTTTCTGATTCGTACTTCGAGTTCTTGACGTCTGCTCTGCATTACGTTCCGGTTTGATCTAAGTCAAACTTGCAGCATCCGATTTTTTCAAGCTTAACCCCCTCCCAAAATCCCCCTCCCCATAGCCACATCGATAAGCTCCGCCTTTTTTGTTTAACAAACTTCGTTATTTTTTTCGTCATCGACACTTTCACAGTCCCTTATTATCTTTGCATTCATCGTAGTTCTCCATATACACTTCTGACATTCTCGACGAGAAGGTGCTGGCCCATCGATATGCATTCGCATATCAGGGGTATTCCAATGCTCCATACAAGGTAAGTACGATGCTAGTTCAACATTCGCATGGAGATGCGCGGGCAGCCGATCCCATAGATGATGAATTTGCTTGCTCCAGTGCCGCAAAAGCTGACGTTTCGTGATATTTTTCAGCTCAGCCTTCGTTAATTCCCACGGATTTTTAATATTATGAACCGCGAGTACACCATCGATTGAATTCATCTTGCCTGGAGAGTTAAGAACTGAGCTCCACGTCTCACGACTCTGAACTCTTATACACTTGATATTATAAACACACGACGATATAAAGCGTTGAATATTCGATGTGGCGATGTTTGTTTACTTAAGAGCCCTCTCCTCCTATAAGAAATTTTGAGAACAAGGGCTTGACTCATCGATGACTGTATCGATTTGAGAAATGAGCTCCGCTTCTCACGACGACCAAGGGTCTGACTCATCATGCATTCATTAGGCATAACTGTTCTATTCAACATTTGTTTATAAATGTTTATCCCGGTAATAAATTTCAAGAGTGACAAGTGGCCAAAGATATTTGAAGTGTATGTATATATTATTGCCTAAACAACCGCTTGATGAAAATTCGAGTTCAACTCGGGTGTGTTTATTTATTAATGTTTATATTATAGGTGATAATTGACAGCTGTTGGAGGGTCACCGAGCGGATACATTCCGAGAAAAAGATAAAAATTGAACCGCCCAACCACCCACCTCCCACCACACACCTCCCACCTCCTCACCACCCACTGCACATCGCTCGCCGATTCATGCAAAATAAAAAATCCCCCCCCCAACACCCACCCACCCACCACCCACCTCCTCACCACCCACTGCACATCGCTCGCCGATTCATGCAAAAAGAAAAAATCCCAACACCCACCCACCCACCACCCACCACCCCCAACACCCACCGCCCAAGTGGTTCGAGTCTGAGCTAAGTGGTTCGAGTCTGGGCTAAAAAGTGTCGGTAAATGTCGGGGTAGATCCCTAGGCTTAGAATCCGCCTAGTATATCTACTGTCCTTGTAGACTTTATCGTTGATGATCAAGATAAAAATGGGGATGATAATGGATGTACACAAAATAGGTCTATTAAGGAAAATAGTGACGGTGGATCCGATTCAGAACAATCAGATTCCTTCGAACCAATCGACGAAGTTCTTATTCTTGATAGAAATAAAGAAGTATCTACGAATGTTCAAGTTATCGCACCCGGACAAGACAAGTATCCCGTTCCCTGGCATTTAACGGAAGACATCGATAAGTTGTGTTTTCCAAGAATTTTTGGAGGTGAAATTCTTGATAAAACAAAACGTTTGACATATTCCCAGCGGGTTAAATTCGAAGCGCGGAACAAGGATAGAAGATCTTGTGACCCAACGAGAATTTTATTCATGGCCAAACAAAAATTGGAAAGGGCGGTAATGTCTAGTATCAGTGTTTGTTTACGACGAGTAAAGAATTATTCAAATTTAACAGCTGAGAGAGTTAGGATCGGGATTTTATAAACGATTCGATACGCCACAATGATGGTTTTAAATGTTTGAAACAAATACGATCATCGCCTTCATATTGGGAAGATAAGAAAAAACAGCTGTTGGGGATGATTAGACAGTGTGGAATTCCAACATTATTTATTACGTTCTCAGCATCTGAAAGTAAAAATGCTGATTTGTTAAAGATTTTGTACAAAATACAACACGATAAAAGTATCAGTACCGCAGAAGCAATACGCTTAGATTTAGCAGAGAAAACAAAGTTAATAAAGGACGATCCAGTCACATGCGTTAGATACATCGAAGAAAGATTCTGCAATATTATGTCTATTTTGGAGAACAAGCATGGGCCATTCGGGGAAAACTTCGTTGTTGATTATTTTCAGCGACGGGAGTTCCAAGCTAGAGGATCCGTTCATACACATAATCTCGTATATTGTAAAAATGCTCCAATTTATAAAGAAGAAGATCTCGATTCTGTGGATGTGTTAGTAAAATGGATCGATGGAATCATTTCATGTGCGTATGAACCTAGAAATCCATTGATGACCTTGCAAATGACCTTGCAAAATCGACACAAACCTACGTGTTATAAAGGAAGAAAAAATAAATCGATTTGTCGATTTAACATACCAATGTTTGTCATGAAGAAAACGATGATTCTAAGACCATTAGATGATGACGACCATGCTAAAGATGATAAAAACAATATTAAAAAAATTAAAGAACTTATGCAGGAATTTTTCGAGAGTAATCAACTTGTATCGTTTGAGAGCACATTAGAACGATTGCAAATGACAGAAGAAGATTACATCCACACAATTAGAAGCTCTTTAACCAGAACCAAAATATTCTTGAAGAGAGCTAGCAATGAAGTCGCAATGAATGCATACAATAAAACAATTCTTACTCTTCTCGAAGCAAACATGGATATACAATTTGTTTTAGATCCATATAGTTGTGCCTCATATATGATCAGAGATGGGCAGCAGCAAATACTTTCGACTTCAAATTACACAT
Organism: Ichneumon xanthorius; assembly: GCA_917499995.1. Taxonomy (NCBI): domain Eukaryota; kingdom Metazoa; phylum Arthropoda; class Insecta; order Hymenoptera; family Ichneumonidae; genus Ichneumon; species Ichneumon xanthorius. The sequence goes on along the minus strand of OU824202.1, from coordinate 1,181,815 downwards.
TTAATTACACATTACTTTTAGCATTTTTAATTGAAATCCATTTAATTACTCATTGGTTTGAGCTTTTGCAATTAAGATCCATTTAATTACCCATTGCTTTCAGCATTTGTAATTAAGTTCTATTCAATTACTCATTACTTTGAGCATTTGTAACTGATGCTGAAAGTAATTGGTGTTCAATGTAATTTAATTACATTTATGTCATTGAATTACTTTCGTGTAATTAAATTACAATCGTGCAATTGAATTACATTCATGTAATTAAATTACGTTCGTGCAATTAAATTACATCCGTGTAATTAAATTACATTCGTGTAATTAAATTACATTCGGTTCGGTTTAATTTAGTTTCGTGTAATTTAACCGTAGAACTTACATACAATTTTTTCTATCTTCTAACTCAACCCTGGGGTATATATCAAGAGACGCGGTAGCGTCTCGACGCCAAGTACTTAAAAAAAAGTTTTTTTAAGCGACGAGACGCTACCATCAAGAGACGCGGTAGCGTCTCGACGCCAAGTACTTAAAAAAAAGTTTTTTTAAGCGACGAGACGCTACCAAGTATACTTACTCCAAAATGCCGGAAGTGGATTTTTGCTTCTCGATTTTCTCGAAAACGAAGCATCGGATCGGAATTCCAACGACACTTTTACTATATATATAGGACACAAGCTTTCCAACGCGCCCTGTTACGATTATAATTGTTCGGTAGATGCTGAGATATGGTCATCATGTCTCTATCGAGGTCCGAAAATATTATAAAATGTGATGTGATGTGATGTGATGTGACTCTCGTGTCTACTGCGCATGCGTTCGCCGTGCCAGCTGGGTTTTCTAGCTTCTCTCTCTAACATTCGCACCAAGGCAGCACTCTCGCTCGTTTTAATACCAAGGTAAGTTTTTGAACGGGCCCATGCAGTTAGTCGGTCCGCAAAATATATATTTTTTTCTACTGACGGGAAAAGTTTTGTTGCAAAATTGTTTTTTTTTTCATGTTTTCTAAGTGTTAAATTTGTATGTGATACGTGATATTTTTATGTGATGTGATTGAAGCAGTGATTTGGGTATTGTGTAAAAAAAAACTCAAAAATATAATAAACAACGTTTCGTATATTTAGTATTTGCTTTTGTGTTACAATACAATACTGACTCGTAAAATTATTTTTTCCGCGATCTTTTTAACAAACCTATTTTGAAGTTCCGTTTTTTTGTTTGTTTTTACATATACCCAAACCGAGGAATAAATCTTTTCCTGACAGAGCTGGCATTCTATTTGAGACATTTTCCCCTGTCGATGCATAATTAAAGGCTCGCAGTGAAAATTTATAATTTATTATATATTTCATTTTTACATATAGTGGTGAAAGGCATCGCCAGCTCCACATACAGATGCCATCGATGCTCTAGAACTTCAGAGGCACTGCGTCAGCACCAAAAGATGTCTTTATCCATCATGCGAGAGAGATAAGCCTTTTTTCAGCTACGCATGATGAAAACCACCTCCTGGTCCTAACGCAGTTGCCTTCGAAGAACCAGAGCATCAAGAGCAGCTACTCAAGGTGTTGAAGGTGCCTGTCGTCAGCATAAAATGTTACACGAATATATTTTACAGGAAGATGATTCTGTTTATTCACTGTATGTTGGTAATAATCAATCAAACTACATGACTGGATGTCAAAAATAGGTGAAATGAAAGCAAAAAATACTTTTTTGAAAAAATACAGTATAGTCCTAACGGACTCAGCCACCGAACAAACCTCTGGAAAAGCGACAGAGGTTTATTGTCAAAACGTAACCGACCAAACCACTATGAAAACCACGGGCCCGGCGGACCCAAAAGTTCCGGGGGAAGCTTATGATGTGGTAGTTTTTAAAATAATCACCATTCAAACCACTGTAAAAACCACCTTCCGGATAAACGCTAGCGAGCTTGCAACACCGTGGTATTGTCGTAAAAACTACTACTGAAACCACCGTCCGAGTGAACTCGAGCGAGTTTACAACGGTGGTATTGCCGTCCAAATTTCATGCTCTGGTGAAAATATTTCGCTGACAATTTGTCTGAAAAACTCTAAACGGACCGTTTCCGTGATTTTCATCGATTTTCCGAAATTTTTCTGAGTTTCTCTGTTATGTGTTAAATATCTCTGCCATTTTCTCGGAACAACCTCCAGCAGGCACAATATATTAGAAAAATTCAGAGTATTTTCCGAAAAATTATGAATACCTCTGGATTTTTCTGATAAAGTACGTTAAGAGAAAATACGAGTTGTCTCTAAGATTTACTCATTCTGTTATTCGGACGGACAGCAAACTTATTCAGAGGAAATGCAATTTATTTTCTGAAAAACTCAGATTTTCTGGGATAATGTGTGTTTTGAGAATTTCAGACAATTTACCAGTTTTCTCTAAGATCTACTCATTCTATCACCCGAATGAACAATAGACTTTTTCAGAGAAAATACTATTTATTTTCTAAAAAATCTGCAATTTTTTCGGGTAATGTATCTCTAAACATAAACAATTTCAGAGAACTTAGGAGTTGTCTCTAAGATCTACTCATTCTGTTACTCGAACGTACAATAGACTTTTTCAGAGAAAATCCTATGTATTTTCTGAAAAACTCTGCGTTTTCAGATAAGGTGGGTTTAAAGAATTTCATAGAACTTATGAGTTCAGTCTAAGATCTGCTCTTTCTGGTATTCATACGAACAGTAAACTCGTTCGTACGAACAGTGAACGGTAAGCAACCATTTATGTTGTAGCCTTTGTATGAGAAATTCAGCGAAGATTTGACTTGTTCAGAAAATAGTTTCTGAATATAGAAGAGAAACAGGCTTAGAATATTAACAAAGTTCACAGTTTTTCAGAGAAGTGGGCAGGGAAAATCAGAGATTTTCAGAACAATTAGAAATATTTAAATTCAGAAAAATCTTTAATTTTCTCTGAAAAGTGCGAAAAGTGAGAGAAATTCAGAGAAAGTTTCCGAGACTTTCAGATATATTTTCAGAGATATTCAGAGAAATATTTTCACCAGGGTGGCGGATCAGTTTCTTACCTCCTAGGACTGGTCGGACTTGAAATACTCGATCAGAAATGATAAGAGTCAAAGTCATTTGAAAACGGCTTTGTCTTCTAACATTTCGCATCGGAAATTTGAAGTTGCGGGAAACAGCCCAAATTCGACATCGGTTTTCCACGGCGCCCGTAACGAAAAATTCAACAGTGGTTTCAAAGTGAAACCAACTTCGACCTCATTCGTTTGAAACCGTACTTTGAGCGCATCCGAATAGTAGTTGTACGGGGATTTCGACTGTAAAACAAACGTCCCGCAAGCTCTCTGTAGTTTACTCGGACGGTGGCTTCAACCGTAATTTCGACGATAAAACCATTGTGTCGCAAGCTTACTTAAATTTAATCCGACGGTGGTTTATACGGTCGTCTGGATGGTGGTTATTTTAAAAGCCACCAGGGCGCAAGCTCTCCTTCGAACTTTTGGGCCAGCTGGGCCTGTAGTTTTCACAGTGGTTTGTGCGGTTACGTTTTGACAATAAACCACTGTGGTGTTCTTGGTGGTAACCACTGTGGTGTTCTTGGTGGTAACCACCGTGGCTTTTCACGGTGGCCAAACCCGCTAGGGATGCACACGGAAAATGTAACGAGGTCTCGACGTCCGACTCCCTATCTGGAGTCGGACCGTTTGAGTTTTATCGGTTAAAATTTGACACGTTGTCCAGCAAGAACTTAACTTAATTATAATTTAAATAAATGTAATAACCGATAAATGCCTGGAATGTACATCATTTATGTATGATGATTTGTGCCTGCCTAATTTTACGTAAATTGTGTTTTTGACTCGTGTTATTTATTTGTCGAAGTTAAGTAATAATCTGAAAGTGATGATTCTTTTATAATCTCACAAGGTTCAAACATTGTTATTGTGAAACATATCGCATAACTGAAAGCGAGAAGGCGTATTTTACATCCTTATAGTGGCGAGCGGGCCTATAAATCGGGATATATCGCTGGGAGAAAATGACACGTAGAAAATTGTATCGGAGAGCAACGACAAATACAAAATCTTGTCAAAGAAAGACAACATTAGAAAATTGTATGTGAGAGATACAATATTTAAAAAACTATATCGCTGACATATATCACTTTGAGAATATAGCATTACCCTGCAGCAATCGAGTTAGTATTATAGAACTGTATAATTCAATTTTTGTATTAAACTCCTTCTACAGATGGACAGTTCTATAATACAATTATACAGTTCTTGGGGCGATGCACCCCAAGCATTCGAGGTTATACGACAGGTTGAGTGAATTCAATGCGCAATACGACACACAGCACACAGACGACAATGTTTTTATAGCAGACGACAAATAATGGCAAAAGCAATAGTAGATAATGGCGGCCACCTTTCGATATATCTGAATAGGCTTTTGGGCCTTTTTCGAAGATAGTTATCTCTGCCATTTCTTCATTCAAAATGGCATCATGGTTTATCACATCATTTGGTGGTGGAATTTATTAGAGTTACCGTGTTACCAGTAGAGACACCGCGTTTTTTAACTACGAAATGGTGTTAATTTTAATACCGGTTTTTTTCACCTCTGACACCATCGCAGTTTACAACGCAGATTTCTTACAGTGTACGTCGTATGTGATGAGAAAGTAATTTAGTAACGGATCACTTTCTTAAACCAAGCCATAAGGTGGTCAGTGCGCTACAACCATTGACTAATTGTATTCGTTTAGGGTATTACCATTCACTAATTGTGATGACATGGAATATACCATTGACAACTGGTAACAGTACAAATCATGACCATTGTCTAATTTTTATCATCTGGACCATTACCATTGATCAATCGTAACTCATACTTATATGACTATGCATAGTACAGAATAATGAAATATTAGTAACATTTAAGTCATTATGGTACAAAAATATGGCTTATGCCATGCAAACGAAGGATGTTCGCGAGAGTCCAGTAGGTCAGTGGTAATGTTTTAGCTTAATATGACGAAGGTTGTTGGTTTGTTCCCTGCAATGCTGATAGTTTTCTCCAAAATAATGAGTTTGAGGATAGGACTCGAGCAAGAATAATAAATAAAAAATACTATGTTCTAAGATTGAAATCTGTGTCTTTAAATATATATTTTTTAAAAATGTCCAACGTTTATCATTAAGAAATTCAATAAATATCATTGCAAAATGTAATAGTTATCATTTACACATTTGATGGTTATCATTGGGGGATCCAGTTGTTGGCCGAATGGTCTGTCAATTCAATATTGGACATATTGCAATTTTTATAAGTTATCAATAGTGACTAATGATTCATTTTCATCGCCCTAGTGGAACTGGTGCAACCACGGATTCGGGGTTGCATCGTAATCGCAGTTGCACTAGGGTTGACTAGACATGCATCCACGAGTTGCAATGACTATGACGAGACTCCGGGTATACTGAAATGAGACTGATCGCTTTGTTCAAACTTTTAACATTTAAGCAACTCTGTTTTGATGGACTCGAGTAATCCCCATGCAACTAATAATCAAATAAATAGACTATACAACGATGGTTGCAAGGGTTACAGAAAAACCACGCCAAAATAAAGGTTATCTACGAGTATATACCAAGTTACAATTTTGAACATTGTGCATTAGTCTATTGAAGTCTGCCGATGGTCACCTCAGTTCCGTTAGGGCGGGCTGCCCTGCTTGCAAAGTAAAAAAAAAATATACGAGACAAATTTTCACGCGTCCACCGTGATGTAATCACGTCACATGTTTTCATGTTGTGTTTTGTAATGATATTATTTATTTTATTTCATTTTATTTTATTGGTTTTATCTTGCGATTTTGTTTTACCCCTTCCGTTTATACTTCCGTGTGAATTCGAATAATCACCAAGCAACCAAAAAAAGTTTTAACGTTGAAAGAGAACATGGAACACAACTCGCGATTCCACAGATAAAAACCATCTGACATAATAGGCGATCAAAATTAATATAATAATACAAATGAGAACGGGAATCTGAATATAAATAACCCCTGGCATCTTCACGGAATAAAGTAACCGAAATGGACAAAACAGGGGGAGCAGATGTGTATATATACGTGTAAATAAAATAAAGAGTAAAATACGTCACCAATATGAAGGGACCATTCGATTTATTACGCACACATAAAATTATGAATTAACTTTCCTTTTTTTCTAGAGAACAGGAAACAAACAATAAGACCCAAGAAAAAAAAAAAAAAAAAAATATAGTGCGAATAATTTGCCAATAGCGTTTTGTGCAACAAATGATTTACTAATATAAATCTGGTGTATAGGGCCAATATTGAAATATATGATTACTTTCACAAAACTCAACTTACATAAAAAAAAACTCACACTTACATTCCACACGCATACATTTGTTTACATCGCGACGCAATAAAAATAGAGCGCGATAGACGAACGCCGGTCAACAAAACGTTAATTTACGCCCGAACCACATGAGAAGGTTAACGCTGCGTTACGCTCTCTCTATTCTTTCTCGCCGTATTTTCAAAAATTGATCAAAGAGGCGAATAAATTCCCATGTATATATTAAAAAGTAAAAAT